>JAWDJE010000002.1:215660404-215987904 GCA_035047345.1 Bradypodion ventrale | reverse complement strand
ACGCCCCAGAGGGGGCAATTCGAGCTTGTTTAGACCAAGTTAATGGCCTTTTAGGCTTCCTCCATGTGAATAGGAGTTCACTTTTTGAATAATAAAAATTATATGTGTGTGGGGGGGATCAGGATTTTAGAGATGCTTAGGTGGAAGAATGGCAACAAAAATTTTTTTGGGAAACACTGACCTAGAGTCTCACTTTAGCAGGAAGGCAGCAAGTCTTGATAAACTGAGGAAGAGGTCTTGCCCTCTTGGCATAATAAAACACTGTACAAGACCTTTGGGGTGTACACATCACATTGCCACACTGGAAATAGTACCTGCCTGTAGAATATGTGTGGCCGATATGTTTCTGGAAATGCAGGCTTCCAAAGTTTTGCAACCGAATGTTGGATGGGAAATAGCTTTCTTTCAAACTCCACCCAAGACCAAGGATTCTCTTAAGACAGGGGTTCCCAACCTAAGGCCCGTGTGCCGGATCTGGCCTGAGACACTATTTCATGTGGCCCCCTACCCCTCCGAGGTCATGCAAGAAACAAAACGGCCACCCCTTTGAAGTTGTTGGGACAAAACGGCCACCCCCATCATGCAGGCAGGGCAAAATGGCCATCCAGTTCTCAAAGCTGACTGAGAGTGTGACCTGGCCCCCGGCTTGAAAGGTTGGGAACCCCTGTTTTAAGGCAAAGTGTAAAACGGGCAGGATGGCATATATCTCAAACCCTTAAAGTAGATTACAGCACCAGCTACCTCCTGGATTCTCAAAACCTTTGGGGCAAGGTGTTTAAGAAATGTTTTTGTAAGTTTCTCCAGGACTCCCACGCTGAATGGGGGGAACAACCATGTTAACAAGACAACAGGTCACCATTAGTTAGTCTTGGCCTCTTAAGCAAACCCATGACCTCCCCTGGAACATATTACAGTCTGTACTTCATTCTGTGCCCTATTCACACGGCTTCAGGCATTATGTGGGGGTAGATTGTTGTTTTGGCTCCCTATAAAAGCTGCTACCTCATTAAATGTGGTATCTTTTGTGCATGCTTCTATTTTTTCACCCCAGCCAACCGATGTGCTGAACTGCATTCACAGCCTCCCGTTTTCTTTCATTTAAAACAGCAGCTTTCAAACTGAGGTTCAGAGAACATGGAGTTGCTGATCAGGAGGCGTTCCTCAGAAAGGTCAGAGCGCATGTTAAAGCACTGATTATGCAAGCTACAGTCCTCTTCCTTGCTTTTCCTTAAAATAAACCCAGGGGTCCCAATCTAAATGGGAACCGCCACATGTAGGGAAATGGGACATTTTTAAGCTCCCCTTAGCTGTCTGGGGTACAGAGAAAGAGCTTCCTTGAAGATTGTACTGTAGTGTTTTTGAAGCACACTTGAGCAACGGCTACCTTGTGCCCAGCTAATCTTTCTCACACTAGGTCAGGCGAAAGGAACTACGGGATGAATTCATCAAAAGGTGGGTTCTTTTTGGCAGTTTCATGTCTGGCCTAGACATGAAAGAAGTTAGCAATCTCATTCTGCAATTCAACGTCCCCCTCCCCTGCAGTTTCCAAGAAAAGAAGAGAACAGGACTCTTCACTAGTACAGGTAAAACTCGGAAAATTAGAATATCGTGCAAATGTTCATTCAGTCCAGCAATGCAACTTAAAAGGTGAAACAAATCTATGAGATAGACTCATGGCATGCAAAGCGAGATAGTTCAAGCCTTACTTGGTTATAATATTGATGCTTATGGCTTACAGCTTATGAAAACCCCAACCCCCCAATCTCATGTACCCCATAATCATCACATAATCTCATGTACGCTGTACGCCATGATCATCACAATTATAACAAATTAAAGCATGACATCCCTCGCTTTGCATGTAGTGAGTCTATCTCATATATTTGTTTCACCTTTTAAGTGAAATGAATCGACATTTGCACGATATTCTAATTTTCCGAGTTTCACGTGTACAAATAAGGTCAGTTATGGGTGGACAGCCAGCCTCCAGTTATTGGTCTTCTCCTCTTAAGGTACAGATGCAGAGGAAGTGCTTATTTTGTTTTATATTCCCAGTCCTTGTACAGGTAAAAGGTAAAGGTCGCCCTTGTTCAAAAACCAGTTGTATCCGACTCTAGGGTTCAGTGCTCATCTCTGTTTATAGCCAAAGAGTCAGCGCTGTCTGTGTCTGCAGACATTTCCATAGACATGTGGCAGGCATAAATAAACACCAGAGCGCACGGAATGCTGTTTACCTTCCCACCAAAATGGTCCCTATTTATCTACTTGCAATTTCTTGCTTTTGAACGGATAGGTTGGTAGGAGCTGGGACAAAGACGGGAGCTCACTCCGTCATACAGTGCTCAGGAATCCAACTCCGACCTTCCAGTCAGCAAGTTGAGCATCTTAACCACTTGAGCCACCGCAGTCCCCCTTGTAGAGTTAATTAGACCTCAATCAGGGGGCCAAACATGACACAGGCCAAGAGGGTATCAACTCTGTGACAGAGATTCCTCAGCAGATTCGCTGATCTGGAAAGTGTTCCCTGAAGATGCATTGAAAACCACTGGTTCAACACAGCCTTGAGATCCCAGATAGAAAGAAAAAGGTGTGTGTGTGGTTCACACCTTGATGGAACCAAGGTCTGTGGGAAAGTGGTGAGCATGCTGATGATTTTATCTGCCCATGCTGTGGCATGCTGCATGCTTATCAGATTATAAAAACAAAACCACACCAAAGCACAGTGACCTGAATACACAGAGCAGCGCCCAGGCAAGCAGTACTATCTCCTGCTCTGAATTCAATGCATGACCTGTTTAACTAAACTTGGAAATCTCCAACTACAACTTCCAGTATCATTCTGCCATCATGGGCAGTGGTCTAAAAAGAAACTTTTCTACGATCTTTATTTTTAACTTACTGAGTTGCATTCATCTCCTACGCTTAAAGCTTACATTCCCCACCAGCCCCTTCAGAATTTATTTTGCAATTAAAAAATTATTATTATTTGCAAATACTGTACTGTATATTAAATGTGCTTATTTTAGCTTAATAAGCCACCACCTTCTCAGTGCAGTTTGGACCTTCTCCTCTCCAGTCCCAGAACCACACACACCTCTTGCTCTTTCTACCTGGGAGCTCAAGGCTGTGTTCAACCAGTGGTTTTGCCCCATGACTTCCACACTTCACAGAGGCAGGTCTGCAGTTTCCGTCTCCCTTCCACTATTGTATTACAAAACCCTCTCTAGAATCCTTTTACCCAGAAGAATTAACATGGCGATCAAACAGTTCCACGTGACATAGGTGGAGACTGTGGAGACACAGCCTGGGAGTTCAATTCCTCACTGTGCCTCCCAGGAGAAGAGCCAGCCTTATAGCCTTGGGCGAGCTGCATAATCCCAGGACACCTACAGAATCAAGGAAGGGTAAAACCACTTCTGAGTACGCAGGAAAGGGTGATGATCATAAGTCAGAACTGACTTGATAGCATGCAGTTTTAAATTAAAAAAGGGGGGGAATCACATCTATAGGCTTACTTGGTGTTTTGTGTCAAAAAATGGAAGACTGTCATTTTTATCATCATGCATTCTAGCCCTGTCTTCCAACCAAACTATCGTATTTTGGTAAATGCAAAAACAGTATTCCCTGTCATTTGTAGAGTTGCATAGCTGATACAATGGGAATCTGAGGCCTAGGGAGGCAAACGCTTCACGCAAGGTTAAGGTAGCCCATCAGTGGCAGAGAAGGGGGGGGACAAGAATAATCTCTCCCATATTTTAAACAGTTACCCACCTCTCCCTCCCCATCCTCCTCTCAAACACACAGTCACAGACACACACATATGCACGCACGCACGGTGAGAGTTTTCAATTGGCGCGTTTATCTTTTAGCTCTTTGCAGCCAAATCTGCTCCATCTGTAGCCGCAAAAGCAGCCACCCTCCCTTCCCAAAGTGGCATTATTGGTGTGACTGCATTGTACACTGCCTCACCCATCAGCGCTGTCACAGCATCCATGCTGCTGACACTGCAGTTGGTTTCCCTCTGCAGAAGGAAAGGGGGAGGCAGAGGGGGGGGGGAGAGAAAGGCGAAGCAGTCACATAGCAGTCGCAGAGGCAATCCTTGAACCTCTAGCAAAAGGAGAGTGGCTTTCAGCCGTGCCCATTTACATGCGTTGGTAACAGCAAAGAAGGAACCGCAGCAGTCTGAATTTCCTGGGCGCTGCTTCTGACATGCAACTAAAGCATCCTCCAGAAAAGCACTGCGCAGAAGGGAGCTGCTGGCACTGCATGTACCTGGTGACCTGAATTCACCGGCAAAGGCAAATTCAGCAACTCTTTCTGGCTTCCCTGCACACGTTTCTAAAGCAGCCTCTGAAGAAGTCAACAGCTGGGGGGAGTCCTGGTACATTTCTGAATCTAGGCCAGGAAGCTGCTGTCCTCCCACGCAAATCTCCCCACTTTTTTTTTTGCTAAATGGTAAAAACCTTATTTTCTCTCGCTCTGTGCAGATGCTAACCATGACCCTATTTTCAGTGAGCTTTTCCAAAGCTGATCTTCATTATTTTTCCCTACTCTCCATCCCTTGATCTAACTAACAAGTGCAGCTAAAGGTGGGGGCGGTGAACATAAACATTTTGTTTTCCTTGGTAGTCCGTCAGTCCCAGACAGTTGCTACCACGGAAAGGCCTAGTTTCTAAATTTAAAAAGTTAAACCCAAACTTTAAAAGTTACAAACCTGTTCGTATATTCCACCAACAGAATCAAACATACAGGTTTCCTTTAGGTGGGTGACTCTTTGTAAACTTCATTCCCCCTATGTAAAAATTGTGAACTATAATGCCCTACTATAGAAGGATTCATTTGATGGCATTTGTCTATCCTGCTATGGCAATAGAGTAGACCCTAATGCCAGTGACTCAATGCCAACCATCAGGTTGCGGTTACCTAACCTTACAACCCTGAAGACTAGCAGCCTTGGGTGTCAAAGTCCACAGGGAAGGGTGATGGTCCGCAAGTGGATTACCGTATTTGCCAGCATAAAAGACGCATCAGAGTGTAAAATGCACCCCATTATTACCAAAACAGCCCACTATAGGTCACTATATAGTTTAAGACACATTCCATTTTCCCAGTGTATTTTTTTGGGGGGTGAGTGAGTTATACACCAGCAAATAGGGTAAATCCCACTTGAATCCATCTTGACGAAGAGAAGCAGTTTCATCAATACTGGCCTGGGGCTGAGGAGGACTTTGCGTGCTAAAAGGGCTCAGGACCAGAAAGTGACTTGCGGAACTGGATCAGTGGTTTGGGTGTCATGCTGCGATGCAGAAGGCAAATGAAAGGCCACTGCATTATATTCTCAGGACAGTCTTCATGGTACAGATACACAGAAAGAGCCTCCTCAAAGCTTGTGTTATTTTTTGAACCACAATCAGGTTCAGGCCAAAGGAACTGCAGAATGAACTCACCAAAAGGTGCCTTCATTTTGGCAGTTTCACGTCTGGCCTAGACACGGAAGAAGAAGAAATGGCAGGTTTTCAAAAATTGGCAAAATAAGTCAAATAGAAACTTTGACTGCTAAAATGGGAAGAATCTTCACCATGCATATATTCTGTATATTATCTAGGACAACATTGTGCTAATCTTTGGGCCAAGGCAGAAAAGGGACAATTGATTTTGATGTCACTACTTTACAAATACCACATGCATCTCTTCTTCTTGTGGTATCGTTTACATGCCTGGCTCTGCTCGCAGAAAAAGGTATTCATAGAGAAGAGTCTTAACCACAATCGAATAAATGAATAAATGAATAAATGAATGAATGAAGTCCCATTTCCATCCATCCAGTCCCAAACCACACTCACATGTTGTATGTGTGCCAACACACTATGGTTTTTCTCTACAAAAGATAAACCTCTTGGGACCTGGGGCACAAAAGTGCTCCATATTCTCAGAAAAAATGAATGACAATAAAGCACATGACCAACAATTTGTTGTTGTTAGACATCCAAATCCTTACTCAGCCAAATGGTACGGTTGACCCTAACTCTCCGATGAAGCACTATAAATCCTGCCTCGCTGCCCTCACCTTTGGAGCACCTGCTGTGAGCCTTCAAAGCACTCCCATGTTATGCTTTTAAGCTGATCCCGCTAAAAACACCCACCACTATCCCAAGGACATTGATAATCCTTCAGAAACTACTTAGCACACCCTTGCATGGAGTCACAGGGAACCCCATTAAAAGCAAGTGTTGCAGAGATGACTCTTCCATACAACCTGGGCGAAGAACAAGTTATTTTCTTAGCAGAGAGAACCCATCTGCGTTAGCGCAAACTTGCAACTTGTGCCTTTCCACCTGGAAGGCAAAAACCCAGCACATTAAGTCATTAATATTGAGCACCCTTGCTTGTCCTCAATCAGTTAATGAGACAACAGGGTAAAAAACAGGTTAGAGGAATCAGTATCGAGCACCCCTTCCTCAAATAACTGGGGCTCGAGGTGATGTCCACCTACATGGGGAGAGATGGGGAGTTGCTTTCCTGATGCCTTCCCTTTGCAACATGAGGATGTGTCAATAAATAAGATTACCAGGAACGGCGCATGAGTCGAGCTAGAGTCTTAACTGAAGCCTGCCAGGAGACACTAGCTACTCGTGCAGGCTTTAATCTGCCTGCACGTTCCTTCATCAGTGGAACAAGGGTGGGAGGGGTTGGAGAGGAAAGAGCAGCTCCGTTTTGGGGCTTTAAGTAGGTTAAACACATCAGAGTGTATCCGTGGGCTTGTTGGAACTGCAGCGGCAGCACTCTTGGAATAAGCAAAGAGCCTGGGAAATTTTTTTATTTATCCGAGTCCGAAGCACTAAAACTTAAAACCAACATAATTAAAACAACAACGACAATATTCATCTAAAAATGTATGCATTACATAAACTAGATGTTTACATATTCACACTCTACTTGTCCAGTATTCAGCAGTCTGAATAGCCTTGCCATTTGCTTCAAACAAATTCTTGATGTCACACTTCTTCTTCTTGTGCAGTATCCGCTTCTGAATATTGGCAATCGTCACAGCGATCAGCCATGAAGACTGTCCTGCGAATATAATGCAGTGGCCTTTCATTTGCCTTCCGCATCGCAGCATAATCCCCGTACCACTGATCCAGCTCCGCGAGTCACTTTCTGGTCCTGAGCCCTTTTGGCACACAAAGTCCTCCTCAACCCCAGGACAGTATTGATGAAGCTGCTGCCCTCCATCAAGATGGGTTCAAGTGGGATTCAATTCACTTGGGGACCATCACCCTTCCCTGTGGACTGATGTCACACAGTTCAGGCAAATTGCCACAGATTAGCAGATATTCAAAGTCTTCCTTCTCCCAACATTCACATTGTTGACCATTGGCCTGGGAAACAATGATAGCCCCAAATGGTCAGCAAAATAGCTTTGCTTGATTTAGAGCCCGCCAGCAGTGACAGGGTGAGGAGAGGAACCAGATGTGACGCAGGGACTGGACATGAACAGGGCCAAACAACTCCTTCCACATGACACATTTAGAAATATCTAGATTCTCAGGGACTGAATCACTGTTTTGCTCTAAGTGTAGAACAAAGTTTTCCAAAACAAGGATTGCCCACACACACACACACACACACACACACACACACACACACACACACACACACACACACACACACACACACTCACTCTCTCTCTCAAGTCAGAGCTAGAAAAAGTTTATTTTCTGGATGGTATCTCACAGAAAAACATGCCAGCCTGACCTGGCATTCTGGAAATTGTAGTCCAAACAAGAAACTTTATCTAGCTCTATTACTCCAAACCTACCCAAAATAGTGCTGGTTCAAGGCAGATCTAACAGGCTGGGACACTCCAAAATTAAAAGTTGCAAAAGAATCTGTCATTAACCTATATTTAGAGTGCCATAAGACCATTATTAAGATTGCATTTTGGACAGCTGTCAGCATGATCTGGTCCGCTCTACTTTCTGGTGATGAGATAATGCAGCAACTCTGGGATAGACCGACTGGTAGTTATTCTTCAGAGTTTCAAAAGAAATCTTCCTTGGACCTCCCAGGAGATGTCAGAGATTATATGATCTGTGTCTTTTCAAAGGCAAACTAAGCCCGCTCTCATTCATCTGTGGCTCCTGATAGGAAGTCATGAGAATGGGAACGAGGTACACATGCTATACAAATTCGGCCAAACCAATCATAGGTGGTGAGAAGAAGAGGATCCCACCTGGTTTGAATTGGGCTGACTAGCCCTGAGACATGCCAAGTGAAATGTCAACATGCAACTCACTAACAAACGCCGCTTGTGATAAACTATTTGGGCAACAAGAACCTTTGAATCATTCAAATTGTTTTGTGGCTGTCCATTGTTTCCATTCGCCTGGTTTCAAAACAAGTTCGTAAATGGGGCCGCATGAACTGGTGGGAGAGATGTAAGATATGAGAGGTTTGTGTTTCCAGGTTCTGACCTCTTTGAGGGTGAAACTGCATAATGTACTCTGAAATTAAACATTGATGGTGAATCCACCACTAAGCCTTACTTTATGTGAACATCCTTACAGCTGCTACTTTAACAAGGCCAAAGGTGGGGAATTGGAGGCTCTTCAGAAGGTGGTGGGCACAACTCTCGTCAGACCTAGCCTACATGGCCAACAGTGACAGATTATGGGAACTGTTATCCAGCAACAGCAGGTAAGGCCAGGCATTTTCCATCTGTGATTGAGCAAAGCAGATTTATTTATTTTTTAAGGGAGGGGACGGCGATTTGCAATGGAGATCTAGGAGGGATATTTAATCTTTCCCCTGTGCTATTTTTGTGATAAAAATCCCCCATAACTATTTATTCCCCACCACCACCCGGTTGGCAGTGGCTTAGTAGTTAAGACGCTGAACTTGACAACTGGAAGGTTGGCAGGTCAGTAGTTTGAGACCCAAGTGCTGCATGACCAAGCGAGCTTCCATCTCTGTACCAGCTCCTGCCAACCTAGCAGTTCGAAAGCAAGAAATTGCCAGTAAACAGGTACTGCTTAGGTGGGAAAGTAAATGGTGTTCCATGCACTCCCGTGTCTAGTTATGCCTGCCACATGTCCCTGGAAATGTCTGCAGACGTAGACAGTGCGTCTGTTTAGCTATAAACAGAGATGAGCACTGAACCCTAGAGTCGGATACGACTGGCTTTCAAGCAAGGGTGACCTTTACCTTACCCTATTGGCAAGATAAGTTGAAAAGGATAGAGAGGAGAGGTCTGAAGAAAAAAGCACACAGTGGAAGAGATATCTTATGCAGTCCTGTTCTCCACTACAAATTTCCCCTTCCCTGCCTAAAGGAGGAAGCAGCCTTTAGTTACACTAGCAGAGGACCCGGCGTTGCCCGGGGGTATGCTACCCAGGCCATGGAGAGACCCGGGCCTGCACCCGCACCCCACCCCAGCTGCCTTTCTTTTTTGTCTGCTGTCGGTGCGGCCACTCTCTCAGCCCCGCCGCGAGGTGCCATCTCAGCCTGACTCTGGATGCCACCACTGGCTTCCCCAGCGACTACAGTCAGTGGGTAGCCATCACAGCCCAACCCCTCCGTCCTCTCGTGGGTTGTGTCAGGCAGAAGGGAGGCTCCATTTGGGCAGGTGGGCAGAGCGGGGGTGGAGGCCTGTGGAAGGTGGCAGTCTGGTCGTGTCCTCCGCCCGCCCCCGGCTAGGGGTTCTCCCTTCTCCTGAGGCGTGCCTCAGGAGTGCAGAGGAGCCATACCGCTGTGGCTGCCATAATGGCCACCGTCTGCACTGGAGGCTAGGCTGTGTGCCACCTGGAACGCCTGAAACGCCGGGCAGACTTTGGCACATGCATGGAATTTTGCGCATGCGCCACAGCCTGGAAGGACAGGCAGGGTTAGGCGCATGGGTGGATTCTCATGCATGCGCAGTCACCTCCCCTGGTCGTTTCTGCCGGCCAGGGGGGCATTGCAGACCCTTTTGGGGGGCAAGGACCCCAAGGCGGGCTGCCGGTTACCCTCGCCGGCCACCCCAGACGTTGAAGGTAGGTAGCTGGGACAAAGACGGGAGCACATTCCGTCCTGCAGTACTCGGGAATCGAACTGCTGACCTGCCGCCTTCCCACCAGCGCCTTAGCCAACTGAGCCACTGCAGTATTCGAAAAGGAAATGCCTGGCTACTCAACATTGCTGCTCTTTCAACATCCCTCTCTACCTACCTGGTCCAAGGCTCTTTTATGACAATCTGAATGCTTAATGGCATAGATCGTAAAAGCCAGAAGTTGTTCTGCAATCAAAAGGGCAGGGCCCACGCCCTACCTGACTCTCGCTTTTGCTCCTAGGCCAGCACACCCTACCTGCGGCTGCAATACACCTCAGCTTTGATCTCCACCTCTCTGACACTTAAGAATGTGCCGCTGAGGACGCCTGCAGAGAGCGAAGTAGGTCATAGTCACAGGAGGAGGAGGAAGGACAGGAGGAGGTTGTACACAAGGTTTTGAGTTGGAAGGGGGAGTTCCCCCCTTCTCCCTCTCTGCAGAAAAAAATAACTAACTACTCATTTTTCAGCTGCACAACTCTGGCAACAACACTACTGGTCACAAACAGGAAAGAGAAGTCAGGGTGAGCTTGTAAATAGCAATAGCAAATACTGTATGTTTATATACCCATTATATGCTTAGTGCACTCTCTGGGCAGTTCACAAGGTAATTAACACTTTGCCCCCAACATGCTGGGTCCTCATTTTACAGACCTTGGAAAGATGGAAGGCTGAGACAACCTTGATCCCCGCCTGGATTGAACTCACAACGTTTGGGCTGCAGGACAACAGTTTAACAACTGCGTCCCCAAGGCTCTTAGCCCTGCACCCACAGATAATGTGATGAGCCCAGACAACAAGGTTTGCAAGCCACCTGCCCGAATGTTTGACAAAAAGTACAAGAGGCGTCTCCGGAGACATAGAAAGATAAGTTTCAAGGAGCAAGGATTGGCTGGAGCTCTTGCTACCTATGGGCTACCTACATTGCAACTGTTTGTTTATTACTTTTCTTGACATCAGCTGCTAGGGAACAGGAGTAGGAAGGAGCTACGGCTCTCCTGTCTTGCTTGTGAGGCTTCCCATGGTCACTGTGCAAACTGTACTAGGTCGATGGGTCATTGGCTGGGTCAAGCGCAGATCTTCCAGCACTTGACCTCTGGAATACTGCGCATAAGCTTCTTCCACCAGGGCTCTGCCACAATAGGCACCAGTGTGCAGGCTGCTGGACCCAGGCCCTTACTCTGCTATTAACACACCCATTGCCTTTCGTGCTCCTGCTGCCCAGAGGTGACAAAGGGCAAGTCTCTCTTTCATCAGGGCCAGCCCTTAGGAGGCTGAAATGGAGTGTAAAGCATGCTCACTTCCACCACTCCTTGAGTAGGATCTGGCTCACCAGATTTCTGGAGGCGTGTGTACAACACAGGCAGAAAAACAGAGATTTTACATAGACCTCAGGAAGAAAGCAGATTACAAAGTGAATAATGCAGGAGACCAACTCTCTATACATCACATAGCATGACAATGCACCTTACTATGTGCGGTCAAGTTGCTTCTGACTTATGGCAGCCTTAAAGAGGCTGGACTCTCAAGGGATGCAAGATATTTAAGTAGTTTATCATTGCCAGCCCCCAGTGAATTTCCATGAAAAAGCAGGGATTTGAATTCAGGTCTCCTTATCCCTAGTCAAACACACTATCCACTACACCACACTGGCTCATTAGATGTACATGTGTTGGCCAAATGCCATCTTCTATGACAGGTTCATGGAGGACAAGGGTATCAATGGCTATGATTATGGATACTTAAGGACAACCTCGGGGTTGAAGAGATAGGCAGGATATCTCTCAATGCCATTTCCAGGGAATCCTAAGCAGGTGAAGGCATCTGCTTGGGAATAATACCCTGAAGGAAATGGTGAGCCACTGTGTGAGACAGAATGCTGGACTGGATCATGGGCTCCTGTGGCCTGTTCCAGAAAGGCTGTTCTTATGTTCTTATGTTCTATGCAAACAGAGAGTACAGGAGCCTTCATCTGCTAATAACTCTGGTCACCCTAACCAAGTCCAGCTGTAAAATTAGTCACTAAAAGTTTTTTTAAAAAGATATTTCATTCAAAGGGATGTTGGAAACTTAGATCCATCTATGTCAGGGGTTCCTAACGTAAGGCCCGTGGGCCGGATCCAGCCCATGGCGCCATTTCATGTGGCCCCCACCCTCCAAGAGGTGAAAAGAGAGAAGGCACAGTTTCCTTTCCAAGTGACAATAGGTGCAGGACTTTTAAAGTCTGCTGGACAAATTGGTGCCCTGGTCTTAGGCAGCTTTTGCCTCCCATCCATAACCAGAAACAAAATCAACAGATACCATATACACCTAGTATATCATCCATGAAGAGATAAAGCTAAGTTTGAGAAATAAAATGGCCACCCCTTTGAAGCTGTTGGGACAAAATGGCTGCCCCTATCATGCAGGCAGGGCAAAATGGCCATCCAGCCCTTGAAGCTGACTGAGAGAGCGTGATCTGGCCCCCGGCTTGAAAAGGTTGGGAACCCCTGATCTATGTCTTTGCCTGAATATACCCAATAATTCACAGGGAAGACAAATTATAACTGCAAAGAAAAATAAAACACACTTTCAGAAATATGTCGTACAGCGTACATGAGATTATGTGATGATTATGGGGTACATGAGATTGGGGGGGGGGGGTTTGGGGTTTTCATAAGCTGTAAGCCATAGGCATCTATATTATAACAAAGTAAGGCTTGAACTAGCTTTGCATGCAATGAGTCTATCTCATATTTTTGTTTCACCTTTTAAGTTGCATTACTGGACTGAATGAACATTTGCACGATATTCTAATTTTCTGCGTTTCACCTCTATGTGCTGCCTTTTGCTCACTAGAGCCTAACAAGCAGCTTGTTGTGAATGTAGTATCCTTGCTTCGTAGGGCGATCAGGTGTCTATGGGCAAAGGGCCAAACACCAGCTAATTTTAATAGCGAGTGCTGTATTTAAAGAGACCAGTGGTGATCGCGACCTGCATATCTCTAAGTGGACAAGGATGTGCAAACACAGCAGTAGGCTGTTGGCGGTCTGCCTACAATAACACCAGCTAACACGACAGGATTTCAAAACACTAGCAAAATGCAAATAACAACAACAAATGTTTGAACACACATAGGGCGTATCTTTGCATCCAGCCTCAGAGCCCCGTATCTCGAGATGAGTGTCTTCATTAATTGTAGTGTACATTAACATGTACACAGACATTCAGTAATGAATAGAGAAGCCTCCCCACAAAGAGGAACTCTCTGCACAGCCCTTAATGCAAAAAGACGGCTGGACTAGAACAGTAGGGTTTAATCTGCATATATTTCCTGATGTGTGGGAAGCGCAACGACAGTACATGAGCAAGACTGTGTCCGCCCACTCCTCCCTCCCCAAAAGCTGTCCACTTCTCCTAACTTATCGTTTTGTTAGCTTTAAAGAGAAAGGCTCTAGAGACAGCTGAGAGAGGGAGGTGGAAGCAGGTAAATGTGTGCCTATCTATATGGGGCAGGGGTAGTGCAGTTGATGAAACCCAAATGGAGACTTCTGTTGTACTTGCAATCCATTTTGCTTACTGATGAATAGCCAATGTATGTATCATCCATTAGGATCTCCAGGCAAGTGACCTCGGGTTGGAACTTTACATTTTGCAGAACTTAGCAATGTTAATTTTTTGGATCACAGCTCCATGAATTCCTCAGCCAGTGGTTGTGCTGGATGGGGATTCTGGGAATTGTAGTCCAAAGGATTAATACTCAGCACCCTTACCCCCACCTCCACAGTGTCACAGGGATATTAAGCTCTCTGGTAAGCCTACTAGGAAGGAAATCATCTCCAGGGATGGATGGACTTTTTAAAAAGAAATATTTAAAGTTGCAAATGCAGCCCGCTGCTGCTTGGAAGGGAAAGAGCGAGTAAAAGAAACAATAATATCTGGATGGAAACTTGGCACCACCACATTAAGGGACACGGGCTCAGTGGCTTTGCAGTCCTAAGTATCCAGCCACCACCTACCTGTTCATTTCAGAATGCCATAGTTGGCACTTAGCATGCCACAGGCAGAATCGGGCTCCCAGACAAGTGACAGAAAGGGTATAAAACAGGGGTTCCCAACCTTTTCAAGCTGGGGGCTGGGTCACACTCTCTCAGTCAGCTTTGACGGCCGGATGGCCATTTTGCCCTGCCTGCACGATGGGAGCAGCCATTTTGTCCCAACAGCTTCAAAGAGGGTGGCCATTCTGTTTCTCGAATGCCCTTGGAAAGGGGGGGGTCACATGAAATGGTGCTCTGGGCCGGATCTGGCTCACAGGCTTTAGGTTGGGAACCCATGCCATTCATGCCATTCATGTATCCCGATTCATGTATCTCTCTCCCCAGCCAAGGCAGGTACTGAGCAGGAAGGGACCGTGTGGTGAACTGACACACACACCTCTCCCGTTTCCCCCATGTCCCAACCTGGCCAACAGTTCTATCTGGTTGCCAGCTGCGGCACCCAAGCTTTTTATGTTTGCCCCGCCACATTCTGTTTTGCCTCTCCGGAAAGTTAATCCAAACTCAAGACGACAAGGCAAGATTTCTCCACCGCCAGGGATCTGCTCTCTTTCCCTGGCAGGGGGCAGAGCAGCCAGGCCTCCAGTGGTGCTAACATCGACCTCATGCTGATTGTCACAGCACGGGCTGCTGCTTGATTTCAGGAAGGTTCAAAGCGTACAAGCCTGTCGGGAATAGTGCAAAGAGATAAAGAGGGCGGGGGGGGGGAGAGAAACCAGACTGTATATGCTTAAATTCTTATATGCATGCGCACCTAAGGTTGACTCTATGTATGTCTGTGTGCACATGTACGGGCATGCATTATATGACATTTGGAATCCCATAAAGATTCACCTGTTGCTTTGTATAACTTTTAATCCCACCACCAGTCTCTGAAAACAAAATGGTCAGGGTCACCATCTTTTATCCTGGACAACTGGGATAAGCAAGACAAATTTTGCAAGATCTGAGATGCTAAATAAACATCAAGGCCTTTACAAGAGTTCTGTTCCTCTGTAACTGATCAAGCAGCAGCATCTTTTGCTTTCAATCTACTCAGGGGTGCCCAAACCTTTGAGGCCATGGGCCGGTCACGTGGTTCAGGGGGGTGGTCACTACAGCCTGCGGGATGGATCCGGCCCCTGAAGCCAATTCATCTGGCCCATGACACCCTCGTCGCTCCCAGAAGAGTAGTATGGGCGCGTTTTACTTCCGCTTCCGGAAGCGACGAGGGTGTCACGGGCCAGATAAATTGGCTTTGGGGGCCTCATCTGGCCCGCAGGCTGTAGTTTGGGCACCCCTGATCTAGCTAGTCAGAGAAAAGGCTCCTTCTATGGCCCCACTGCATTCTCTCTCCTTTGCTGTAGCGGTGTCTCCACACAGATAAAGAAGTGGTGGGCAGAGAGGACCCACACCTGTCTTCCCTTCACTCTTACAAAACTTCTGTTTTAGCAGCTCAGTTCCTGCAAAGCTTACCTTGTTTATTCCAATTGTCAATGACCTTGTTTTTGAAAAGCCAAGTGAAGTAATAAAATACCAGAAAGTGGTGTAACTCGCAACAGTTTCTTGATGGTGACAAACAAGACCTTGCTTGGATTTTCAACTGCACACTGAGCTGGGATGCGTTTAAAAATACAAGCAGGGCGTCATTGATTACTAGTGAAAAGCGACTGTGAGTCATGCCATTTGTCTTCAACAGTTCTTAAGCACGCAATAAGATTTTGGCCACCACGCTGTATTAACCAAACCAAATTGACGGGAGCAAAACCACCTTAGGATGTGAACTTCTAAATCCCAGATACAATATCATCACTTAGCATTTATACAGTGTGTTCAAAGCATTTTGCTTCCATGCATGCCCTTTCTGGGAACTGTGGTAGCTTAGTGGTTAAGGCGCTGAGCTTGGTAACTGGAAGGTCGGCAGGTCAGCAATTTGAGACCCGAGTGCTGCATGACGAAGTGAGCTCCCGTCACATGTCCCAGCTCCTGCCAACCTAGCAGTTCGAAAGCAAGGAATTGCAAGTAGATAAATAGGGGGGAAAGGTAACAGCATTCCATGCACTTTGGCATCTAGACATGCCTGCCGCATGACCATGGAAATGTCTACACATGCAGACAGCACTGGCTCTTTGGCTGTAAACAGAAATGAGAATATGTAGTACCCTAGAATCAGGTCCGACTGGTTTTTGGGCAAGGGAGACATTTACCTTACTCTTTTTCTGGAATCCCGAAACCAACCCAGTAAGGTAAGCATTTTCATCATCCCTGCCTTAGGCAGAAGCTGAGAGAATGTGGCTTACTTAAGGCCACCTAGGTGTGAAACCAGTGGAGATGAAATCTGAACACAGGGCTTTGTGATTCATAACTGGGTCATCCTGTACCAGCAGTATATTCAGGGCTCAGCAATGTGCAACTGTGAAAAGCAGCATGGGAGTCACACCCGCATGCCAGCCAAGGCGGAATGGAATTCAAGAAAGGCGCCTTGAACTTCACCTGAACTGGAGAAGGGAAACTTCAGCCTTTTAAATGTAATGCACCTCTGACAATTTGGAAAGCGAGAGTCTTCCATTCCTGCTGGCCAGCGTCCAAAATAGCACCGCTGGGAGCAGCCTGCAGATCCATTTATGCTCACCCTCCTCCTCCTCCTCGGCCTCTGAGTCACCTGGTAATCTCCTTCCACCAACAATTACCTGGAGAAAACCCCCGCAGGCATGTGCCATCCCTCATCCCGCTGGAGCGCTCAGAGCAGAGAATGCACTGTCAGGTTAGCCCCACCACGCAAGCAGCAGTCACATGCCAGGCATACCCGGGATGATCCCAGCAAGAGACCTGACGGGAATGTCACTCCCGGCAGAAGGATTAGCAAGATGGGGACCGGACCATGTGGTCAGCAGAAGGCGGCAGCCAAAGTCTCTCGCAGCAAGGGGTAACCTTAAATGCCTTGTACAAGGAATGGTGGGCTGGTGGGCTACAGGCCTCGGTTGATTCTCCAAGCAGACAATTTTTAAAAAAAGATTAAAAAGAAAACCTATATTAAAATCAGGATGATGTTTGCCCAAATGTATTCACACAGTGAAAAGAAATACAGTGGAACCTTGGTTAACAAACGGCTCGGTTAACATAAAAATCACATAACAGAAGGAAATCCATAAAAAATAGTGGCTTGGTTTACAGAATTTTTTGCGAACGGATTAATTGGTTTTCAATACATTCCAATGGGAAACCGTGTTTTGGTTAAAGTATTTTGGCTTTCAATGCATTCCTATGGAAAACTGCATTCAATGCATTCCTATGGGAAATCCGGTTAAAGTAATTTTCACTGTAAAAAACGTCCCAGAGAATGCATTAATTATGTTAACTGAGGTTCCACTGTACAGAATCTCGTCTTTTTAATTATCCTCTGGGGGTTTTTTTTGTGGTTTTGCTGTGTAAACCCACCCACTGCTATATCTGTCTACATTTAATTAACCACAAAGTTGATACGATTTAAAGTAGACATTTATATCCCACCTTTCCGAGCATGCGTGGCAATTCAGATTGGTTAACACAAAGAAAAACCCTTTCTAATGGAACAATTTGAAAGACAGAGAATTTAGCAAAATAATATAAAAGCAACACACTCTGTAACTATGGAGCTTTTACTTTACAGATGGTGAATGGGTGGCCTTCCAGCTGTATCCCTCAGTTTGGCCAGACAGCAGACTCAACAATGAAGGATGATGGGGGCTGCAGTTCTGCATCATCTAGAACCGTGATGGCGAGCCTTGGCACTCCAGATGTTCTTGGACTTCAGTTCCCAGAAGCCCAAGCACCCTGTGAATCCACACGAATGGGTTTACTGCGATTCATCCGGCCCACGCTGCCCTCGCCACTCCCGGAAGCGGAAGTAAAAGGCACCCGTACGGATGAATCACAGTACACCCATTAGTGTGGATTCACAAGGTGCTTGGGCTTCTGGGAATCGAAGTCCAAGAACATCTGGAGTGCCAAGGTTCACCATCACGGATCTAGAAGGTCCTCTGTTTCACACCCTGCCGCACCAACATGTAGTACTCTTTTTAATAGAAGGTCTAATCCAGTGGTTCCCAACCTTTTTTTTTTACCATACCCCATCTAAGCATCACTAAAATCCTGATTCCCCACCCCCATGACATATAATTCTTATTATTCAAAAAGTGAACTACTATTCATGTGGAGGAAGCCTAAAAGGCCATTCACTGTTAATAACTCATTCTCAAATTGCCCCACGTTGGGAACCATGGGTCTAATCACTCACCAGGAGTTCATTTTGTGTGGCTAATATATACCATCTTATTGATAGGAATTAGCAATTACACTTCTATATCACCCCATAGCACTCAGTGCGCTCTCTGGGCAGTTCACTAGTTAATTAGCATTTCTGCCCCCAACATGCTCAGTGAGTTAGGTATCTGGTTTGAAGGTCTATTCTCCACTCTGCCTCCTGGGAGAAGAGCCAGCCAGTGTGGCTTTGGGTAAGCTTCCCAGAGCATGCGCACACCCAGAAGAGGGGAATGGGAAATAACGTATGTGTATTCTCTAACTTAAAAAAAAAAACTGGAAAGGGTTGCCATCGTTCAGAATTGACTTGATGGCACACAAGTATTGATTTTATTCCCCTTGAGGATGGCCAAGACCACCTCAGGAGGAGGCTAGAGTAGAGATGGGTTCTACGTAGGAGACCTCTACTACTCAAGTCTCCTTCTCAAAATACTTAGAAAGAGAGCACAGAGATGGGAAGCTTGTCAGTGGAATTCTGACAAGACTTTGCACATGGTTACTGCACAATCTTGGGCACAGCCTCCAAATCCCAGAACGCAAGCACCTGCTAATCAGAGCTTGGGGAAATATTTCTCACCCACCGCCACCCCGAACTACAACAGCAGCATGCCGGCTTTAGGAATCTGGGATCTGAAGTCCATAAAACTTTGCTTTCCGTGGCAGTATTCCATTATGAAGGGCCTCCACAAAATCACACTGTTATTCCTGCAGCCTGATGCCAAAATAACATCAAAATGTTTTTAAAAAAAGAAAGGGGGGATGTTATAGACATCCACATGTCATATAGCTACATGTGTGGACATATGTTTCATTATCCCACATGGTACCTCTGTGAGGGAAATTGGTTGGTGACAGAGCATAACTTTCAGACGGTTATTTTTATTTCTTTCATTACCAAGTGATCACTCTGGCCTGGCTCTCAACTGATATCCTGCCCAGGGTTTCTGAGTCCATCATGGAATTCCTAAGGGTTAAACAGGAAGCTCTAATGTTATGAAACACTTCCTCTACTCTACGCTACGAAAGCTTCTTACAGATGATTTAGCAGGCAGGAGAAGGACATGGGGAATCCAAAGTTGGCCCCTCCTTTCAACCAAGTCCAAGCATCCAAAGGCCTCCCACGTGAGGGTTAATTTTTTACATACAGAGCTTTTTAAAAACTGCAACAAATAATAAACAATAAAACATATTTTTCATGTTCCCAGAGGTCTGTGGCAGATCCGAACATGACTGATGTCCTTACATGGAAATATGGGTCACATGCCACAGCCAGATTTGCACACGATCTGCATTAAACAAATACAGTAATCAAAAGAAGAAAAATAAATAAATGATAAAAGATAGGAAATGGATAACTAAAGTTCTACAGAACTACAGAAGATGAGGTCAGTCAAAATCTGGAACAACAAAAGGGTCACTTTTGTAACCTACTGACTGTGCAGATTAAACACCTTTCCATCGGTTCGCATTGGCATAGTCCACTTCTGACAATCACAAAGCAAGGGTATAGCTAGGTAGGTCACTGAAGTTCTGCCTCTTGGTCCCTGGGAATTTTGTCTAGATTCTCCCACATACATACAGGTGAAACTCAGAAAATTAGAATATCATGCAAATATTTTCATTTCACTTAAAAGGTGAAACAAATATATGAGATAAACTTACTACATGCAAAGCGAGAGATGTCATGCCTTAATCCGTTATAATTGTGATGATCATGGCGTACAGCGTACATGAGATTATGTGATGATTATGGGGTACATGAGATTGGGGGGTTGGGGTTTTCATAAGCTGTAAGCCATAAGCATCAATATTATAACAAAGTAAGGCTTGAACTATATCGCTTTGCATATAATGAGTCTATCTCACGTATTTGTTTCACCTTTTAAGTTACTGAACTGAATGAACATTTGCACGCTATCCCAATTTTCCGAGTTCTATCTGTACATAGATTCATGAAAATATTTTCTGGAACATGGCCTATTAAACCAACAAAGCCAATCTTCACAGCCTGGAAACTTGACTTTAAAACCAACCAACAGCAGAGACTCTCTTGGGATGCTGAATTGTGTGCCAAGCATCAGCTTCTGCACTTGTGTGTGATGCAGTGGTGAAAGAGATGCAGCTCTGCACCCATAACAAGGCACAGCAAAGGAATTCCACAAGGAAAGTCCTAAGTCTAAGACCACTGAAGGTGGGAAAGATGACTTCTCGGAGCTCTATAGAAGAACCTGTCCACCACCAGCGGATGTATTGGACCAACATCTCTCATCATCCCCAACCAAGCTCTGTGAATGATGGGCAAAGTAGTCTTGAACATTTGGAATGTGCCAGCTGGTGGACTCCTCAGAGTGCTCATCCCTCATTCTCCCTCATAGAGCCCTGGTATTGCAATTGTTAAAACTGCTGTACTGCAGCCAAAAGGTTGTAAGTTCAATCCTGTCAGGCAACAAAGTTGACTCAGTCTTCCATCCTTCTGAGGTCAGTAAAATAAGTACCCAGCATGTTGGGGGCAAAACGCTAATTACCTGTAAAGCTCCCAGAGAGTGCACTAAGCACTATGGAGCAGTATATAAGTGTAATTGCTATTGGTATTCTGCACTGGCCCACTGCTCTGGCTTGTTCCCACAAGAGCGCCTCGGACTTTTAATGTGCTCAGTCATACACCCAACTTTCACCATAAGGATGCCATTCTCTGCAATCTTCACCCACATTCCACAACACCACGCAACCTCCCGGGATTTCCTGGCCCCATCTAACCTCACACTCTTGACTCCCCTCTTTGCTCTTTCTCTCTCCCAGCCATCTCTGATAGTGCTGTGGCTTATTAAAGTGTGCAAATCCAGCCAGCACCCCAGGACTCAAACCTCACAGTTTACCAACACTCATTGTGACCCTGCTGGGTTCCAAAACAGCAAGAGCAAATTTAAGCATCCTCCGATAGACCCTTCCCTGTGTCTGCCCAGTGTTCCTGGGGAAAGGTCTTGTAGCCCCTCCAAACCACATCTGAAAACCTAGCAACAATTGCACCTCTCCCTTCTTTGCATGTCCATGCACTCCTTTAAAGCTGCCTTGGTGTCTCCAGTTGTAAAAAGCCACATTTGATTTGCAAACTTATCTGTTATTCTCGCCAACCATTGTGTCCCTGATGTGTACAAAATCGATGCCAAACAGATTTTATTTCTGCTTAAACGGGTGCATCGGAAGAATCCACCTCTGCGTTTCCCTTTACTCTCCCTTCCTCATGCAAAGGAGCACCGCACACTAGCAGCATCTGTCACAACCCCACTGCACAACCAGGAAAGGGAGGCTGCAAGGGAGTCGCAAACAAACACCTAAAAATAACCCCGAGACGAGGGTTCCTTTCTGTGGTTGTTTTGACATTTATTTCGTGCCTTCACACACACATCCAGGGACACCCAGGACAAGACAAAACCCCGAAAGGGAACCCGGGAAAAGAGCGGCGCCTTACCCGAATTGTTATCCATGCTGCCTCTTTGATCCGGAGTCGCCCTGCTTCCGTGGCGAGAGCCCAATGCAACCCCGCTGCAAAGGGACTCCCCGATCTGAGAAGGCGCGCTGGCTAACCTGTGAGTGCGTGTGGTGTGTATGTGTGTGCCTACGTGCGTGCGTGTCAATGTGTGGACGGCTGGGCTTCCCCGCCCGCCTTCATATATATCAAGAAACCAGGACCGATCGGTAGGCCGAAGGGAAGGTGGACGTGGACGAAGAGGAGCCTCCTTGGCTCCCCTCCCCTGGTCCTCTCTCTGATCTCTCTCTGGTCTCGCTTGCTGGCGTGTTTGTGTCTATATGTGCGTGTAGATGCGTGTGCGTGCGTGTGCTCCACCGCTCGCTCCCCCAGCCGTGCAAAACGGGGTTTCAGGTTGCAACCGATTGCGATTTCCACGTGCTTTCCAAGCCAAGGCTAGGGGGGAAATAAGGGACTGAAGATCCCCTTCCCTCGATTTGTGTGTGTGTGTGTGTGCGTGTGTGTGTGAGTGTGATAGGCTTCTGGCTTGCTGTTGTTGTTGCTGCTGCTGCTTCCTCCTCCCTCCCTCCCTTTTCTCTCTCTCTCTCTCTTTTTCTTTCTCTTTCCTTTTCTGCTGGTTCAACCTCGGGGATTAGCCGGGAGGGAGGGAGGGAGTGCGGGGGAGTCCGGCGCTGGCAGGCCCGGGCGGCTGGCTCATGTGTCGCCTGCATGTGACAGAATCCAAGGCATGCCCCACTGACACACATTTCAGGAGGCAGCCTGGGCGCTGACATCAGCGCCGCCGCGGCCGCACATGGCCGACAAAGAGGGAGGGAGCGAGAGAGGCGGGCCTTTAGCCGAGCTGGCCTTCCCCTCCTGCTGCAGGCAGCCCAGGCTGGGCGGGAAAAGTGAGGGGCGGGCGAGGGGAGAGAGAGAACCCCCCCCACACACACACAAAACCTCTCAGCGTTCACCACACTACTTGATGCCACTTATATACCTGCCCCATAACACTTGGTGCAGGGGTTCTCTACCTGCGACCCACAGCACCATTTCATGTGCACTACCTCCACCACATCAGGAAGTGCCATGTGGTGGAGGAAGGGCAAAATGGCCGTCTGCCCCCCCCCCAGCTGTCTGAGGGAGTGTGACCGGCCCTGGCTCAAAATGGTTGAGAACTCATGACTTAGTGCATCCTCTGGGCGGTCCACACAAGTTAATTCACATTTTGCCCCTAACATGTTGGGTCCTCACTTTTACCGACCTCGGAAGGATAGAAGTCTGGGTCAACCTCAGGATCGAACTCGCAACACAACGTTCGGGCTGCAGTCAGTGGTGGGATTCAAAAAATTTACTACCTACTCTGTGGCCGTGGCCAGGGGGAAAGAACTGTGTTGCACCCGAATTAGGACTACAAGTGGTACCTCATACAACGATTTTAATCCATTCCACGGGGCTCGTTGTTGTACGAAACAATTGCTATACGATGCATGCATCGTACAATGATTTTTTTTACTAAGTGGTTTTTTTTCCATTGAAAAATTGTTGTACGGTTTTTCCATAGGGAAAATTGTTATACGGGACACCTTCCCCCCCCCCCCCCCCGAAACCTAATTGTTATGCGATTTCGTTGCTATACGGGGTGATTGTTGTATGAGGTTCCACTGTACTTTATATCAAAACTTGGATTGGTGGGGCCAGCCAGAATTTCTGCTACAGGTTCTGGCAAACTGGTGCGAACCTACTGAAGCCCACCACTTCAGTACAGTACAGCAGTTTTAACCACTATGCCACCAGGGCTCTTTGTTC
This sequence comes from Bradypodion ventrale, assembly GCA_035047345.1. Classification (NCBI taxonomy): domain Eukaryota; kingdom Metazoa; phylum Chordata; class Lepidosauria; order Squamata; family Chamaeleonidae; genus Bradypodion; species Bradypodion ventrale. The sequence continues at coordinate 215,964,233 of JAWDJE010000002.1, read as the reverse complement.
CTAAACCACTGCCACCCTCCCCGGTTCGTAGCTGCGGGTCTCTTCTGCCTTTTTTGGCCAGCGCGCCTCAGGTCCATAGCCAGGATTCTAGATGTGGGTGGGCGAATTTTTTTCAGGATAGGCAACAAAACCTCTTTTCAATGCATTATGGGAATCCGCGCTTTGCCAGGGTGGGCAAAGTGCTAACTCAGGGTAGACCGAGCCCACCCTGGCCACCCCCTGGCTACGGCCTTGCAGTGCCTATAGCAAAGAAAGCTGCCCCTGCTAAATTTCAGCCTGTTGTCCACAAGTTAATTAGCATTTTGCCCCCAACATGCTGGGTCCTTGGAAGGATGGAAGGATGAGTTAGCTTTGATCCCCATCAGGACTGAACTCACAACTTCAGCAGTTTTGGCTGCAGTACAGTATAACCACTGAGCCATTAGGGCTCTTCTATTTAGATAAAGATACAGTCAAACCTCTACATACGAATTTAATTTGTTCCTCGAGGTTGGTTGAATCTCAAAAAATTCTTATCTTGAATTTCCCATAGGAATGCATTCAATGCAGGTTTTCCATAGGAATGCATTGAATTTCTTATCTCGAAAAAATTACGGTATATTAAAAATTCTTATCTTGAACCTGATTTTTTTTTCCTGAGCTTTCCGGATGTATCTCAAGTTTTTCTTAAGTCAAGTCGTTCTTATCTTGAGGTTTGACTGTACTGTAGATAGATAGATAGATAGATAGATAGATAGATAGATAGATAGATAGATAGATAGATAGATAGATAGATAGATAGATACAGATATATGTCAGGGCAAAATTCTAGTTTGTGAGCTGCCCAAAGTGTGCTTCCAGTGCTGTGGGGTGGTGTTATAAGTGTAATTGCCTGCTCATGATCTGGAAGGGATTCTTGGGCCTTTGAAGTCCTACAGGCTGGAGAAAGCCTGACTTGAGCTAGATCATGGCCCCTGAACTTTGGTGCTTGCAAAGGTGTGAATGCTAAGTTACCTGTGTGCTTGGTAATTATCACCAGTGTGTATATATAATAATACATGTAAATGTCTCCACAGGTTTGGTATTTTCTGCCTCCTTCACTTAACTTCCAAACAGAGAGAAGAGTATTTAGGTTTCTGCTCTTCATCCATTTATCTGAGAAGAAATTCCATTAAACTTCCACATAGGTAGTGTGGTGTAATAGTATTCAGCTAAGATTTGGGTCAAGTCTCCAATGAAATCCCCTTAAAATCACTGGGCAGGTTTGATCTAGGCTGTTGTGAAAGAGGAGAGCACCACATTAGGATAGATCAGTGATGGTGAACCTTTTAGAGTGCTCGAGGAGGAAGTGGCGGCACATGGCCAGGCACCACTAGTGCCCACACACCCATGTGATATCACTGGTGTGCCTCCAGCGAAGTCACATGGGTATGTGCTTGAGGTGTGCTGGTGACACTATGTGTGTGCCTACCCCCCTGTGGGTGTTCTCCCCCCCCCCCCGGTGGGGCCTGCACACCCCCACGAGTGCTCCCCACCTTACTTTGCCCAGCCACAGCCTACCAGCTGGGATTTCAGCCTCCCTTCTCATTTTCCTTTGGTGGAGGGAGAAGAGTGTTGGGAAAGCGGTGCCAGCCAGGCTGGGCTAGGTGGGGCTTCCCCTCGATCGCCTGTGTGCCAGAAAAAAGGCCTCTGCATGCCACTTCTGGCACATGTGCCATAGGTTCTGCCACCAGGGTGCTAGATTGAGCTCACTAGCGGAAAGACTGGCTAAAAAAGTAAGTGTAATATGTAATTTATACAACATCAGTTTTGAGCAAGCTTGATTTTGTCATGTTGAGGATTCAAGGACTGAACTAATGTATACAACTTGTGTTTTTCCCTTTCTCAAGAATTCAGGGTGGGTAACAACAGAGCACCCAAGGAAACGTGTATTTAGAAGTATGACTTATGGTGACCCTTTTCAAGGTTTTCTAGGTATAAAGTACTCACAAGTTTACCATTACCTTCTTCTCTGGGCACTTCTGGGATTATACAGCGCTGCCCAAGGCTATGCTAGCTGGTTTTTCTGCACAGAGACACAGTGGGGAATTAAATTCCCACATCTAACCCACCGAGCTATCCAGCCAGCACTTGGGTGACTACAGTAATTGAAATTGCCCACTTACTAGTGACTGGTGTGTCATGCCAAGAAGCTTGTGAAATGCTTCCAGGAGGCATTCCTCATGGAGGCCTTTCGCTGAGGGAAGATAGATCCAGAATGAGGCCATTTTAAATTGCCCCAGTTCTTGTGATGCCCTATTTTAGGAGCTGAATGTAGAACACAAGGACTGCAGTTCACACAAATCCCATGGGAATAAAATACATTTCTTTTTCACATCCCTCCTCCCCTCAGACCTAAGAACCTAAAAGCAGTCCACCTGGATCAAACCACCATCTTCTCAACAGGAGCCAGACAGAGATGCCTCTGGTGCTATCATCCTCTTCCCAAACAGATGTACCTCTAGGAAGTTTGTCAGAAGGGCAACAGTTCATTGGAGGCTAACAGCATAGACCTTCTCTTAAGGGGCAGAATTATGACTAATAAGAGCGCAACAGATCTGCACCCTCCATTGGATCCTTCCACATGAAGATTTTACTATGCAGTTCCTCTTCCTTGTTCATGGAATTTCCCAGCGCACCCAGATATCATCCTCTTCCACTGGTAACCATTAACACAGTTTAACCATATTTGCTCTCATTAAGCATAGAAGGATGAAGTTGCTTCCCTGTTTCTTTTGATCCATAGCCCTTCATGTGGAAATACCTCATTTCATTCCCAGCCATTGTTCATATCCCAGTGCTTAAATACAACACATATTCTCTTTAAATCAATAATCCTGTTGATGTTGTTGTTGTTGTTCTCTTTCTTGGCTGTATATGGAATAGTTAAAAGCAAGAAATGCGGGCAAGGCGGGAGTTTATCCACCACCCGAGCAAAGAGAAAGGCCCTGCTGAATATGAAACTGGGACAACAGCTATTAATAGGACATTTGTACTTTGAAAAACTAGGACAGTGCAGTGCACCATTAACATATTGCCAAGACAAAAGTTTAAAGAGGGAGGCAGAAAGGGGCATCTGTGACAATTGCCCACAGTTGGCAAGTTGGAAGCCAGCCGTGCATTTTGAGAAAGGGTTGAACTATTGATAACACTAACCTCAGGTGGGTCAAGTCCCTTGCTGGGTGTTTGTTGACATGCACAGAAATGGCATTGAGCCTAAATGTGGTCCAGAAATCCTGTGCTTACATATACCTTCGCCAGGTGACCCAGATTCCTGCTACTTGTACTGAGCATATTTAACAGGAAAGAATCATCAGGCCCTTTCAGATATAAACATAAAGGACAGTGGGGCAGGCATGTTTTTGGACTAAAAGTCCCCCAAATCACCAAACCATCCCTTTACCAGAAAAGACAAAATGGCAGGTTTTCCTCTTTCATTTCTGCCAAGAAAAAACAAACATCCTCTTCCCTTTCAAACTGACAAAGTCTGATGGGAGTCCAGTGATGGGGATGGTTGGAAGGCAGGGAGGAGTACAAACTCCTTAGCCCTGAAATGAAAAAATGCAAAGGTAGATGTGCCACACTGTCTATGTCAGGCTCATGGTGTTCAAACAGGAGCTGAAGTTACCTCTGCTTAGGTGAAGTTTGTCATATTTACAGCTCATCCCCTGAATGGTATGGATTCGATACAAGCACACTGATTTACTAGGCATTAATGTAAAATGTGGACACTTAGCAAGGCATTTGTCTGTCCTATTTTGTTCACAGATTGCAAGTGGCCCCCTCTCTTTTTTTTTTTTTTGGACTACACCCCCCCCCAAAAAAAAAAATTTTTTTTAATCTAGTCAGTGTGGTAAAGATTGTACCAGCTGGGGATGGGTGGGATGTATTTTGAGGAGAGAGAAAAGAACAGACTAGCTTCTTGGTTTACTAAAATGTTGGGACTGATGAAATGAGTGGGATGGAGATTAAAACAACAATGGTGGAAAACATAGAGTGAATCTGATCTAACAGGAGCTATTGCAAAGTGGTTGCCCTAGACTCCCATTGAATGCTGCTACTGCTGTATTTTATTGCTGTCATAATGTGGCTTTCCCCCAAGGGTCATTGCCTTGCCATGGCGAGGGGGCTTGTGTGTTTCAATGAGGCTATGGACTATGCTGTGTAGAGCCATCCAAGATGGACAGCCTGTAGCAGAGAACTCAGACTAAAAATGATCCACTGGGGAAGGAACTGGCAACTCACTCTAGTTGCCGTGCCAAGAAAGCCCCATGGACAGTATCAAAAGGCTAAAAGATATGATGCCGAAGATGAGCCACTCGGTTGGAAGGTGTCCAATATGCTACAGGGGAAGAGCGGGGGACAAGTACAAGTAGCACCAGAAAGAGTGAAGTGGCTGGGCCAAAGCCAAAAGGATGCTCAGCTGTGGATGTGTCTGGCAATGAAAGGAAAGTCTGATGCTGTAAAGAACGATATTGCATAGGAACCTGGAATGTAAGATTTATGAATCAAGGCAAGCTGGACATGGCCAAGCGTGAGATGGCAAGACTGAACATCAACATCTTGGGAGTCAATGAACTAAAGTGGACAGGAATGGGAGAATTTAAATCAGGGGACCATTATATCTACTACTGTGAGCAAGAAGTCAGAAAAAAATGGAGTGGTCCTTATAGTCAATAAAAGAGTGAGTAAAGCAGTAATGGGATACAATCTTAAAAATGACAAAATTATCTCAGTCCAAATTCAAGGTAAACTATTTAACATCACAGTAATCCAAGTCTATGCGCCAACCACGGATGCAGGCCAAAGTCAACCAATTTTATGAAGACCTACAACATCTTCTAGAACTTACACCAAAAAAAGATGTCTTTATCATCATAGGGGACTGGAATGCCAAAGTAGGAAGTCAAAAGGTAACTGGAATAACAGGCAAGTTTGGCCTTGATGTACAAAATGAAGCAGGGCAAAGGCTAATAGGGTTTTGTCAAGAGAATGCGCTGATCATAGCCAACACCCTCTTTCAACAACTTGAGAGATGACTCTACACATGGACATCAGATGGCCAACACTGAAATCAGTAGAAATGAGACTTGGAACTGACTATGGCTCAGATCATGAGCTACTGATTGCAAAATTCAGGCTTAGGATGAAGAAAGTGGGGAAAGCTATTAGACCATTCAGGAAAGATGCAGGCAGCCACAGGTCTGCTGGAAAAGCTGCTCTCGGCCAGAGCAGCCCCTGGGAAAAACACAGGCAGCTGCAGGCAGCCACCGCTTCCACCTCCTCAATCCTTTTCCCCTCCGCTTGGCTTGGCATGTCCCTAACAGCACTCTGTAACAGGGCAGATGTTGTAAGCCTTATATCCGCCCTGCTACGGAGCAGTTAGGGGCCTGCCAAGCCAAGCAGAGGGGACAAGAATTGAGGCAGGAGCTGGAGCAAGGGCATGGGCCGAATGGAATGGTGCTGTAGGCCGGATCCAGCCTGTGGGACGTAGGTTGAGGATCCCTAGCATAGAGCCATCCAGCAGAGCTCTTTCCTATGGTAAAAGGCCTCTTGCACAGATCACCACAGGAGGAGGGTACTAATCATTCAACAGTCTGTTATATAAGGTTTGCATGGCACTTTACAGAGAAAGTAGATCAAATCTGGTCTGGTGTAAATGCTGTAATTGAAGCAGGTCACGTTGCTATAGTTTTTCTTCCCACTTGTCCCCTTATACTGGATACTTTTCAATTGCCACAGCTTGATGAAATGGACAGGAGAGGTGAAAGCCACCACATGTGTGTTACATACTTGCCCTTGGCTTGTAAAAGCAGCTAGAGAGGGACTGGCCAAATAGGTTAGGGGACTGGTGAAGGCCTCCTTGCAACAAGACATGGTACTGTACTAGAATTCTAGCCCTCCTTGAATCACATTGTATTGGATAATTATCAGCCAGTCTCCAAAGCCAAATTTAGTGCAAGGAACAACATCACTTGCAAACAATAAATGGGGAACTCAACTATCCATGCTGCGTACATCAGCTTTGGCCCTGAGCGACTCCACGGCAGAGTACTGTATGTTGCTCCAGTATCCACACACAAAAAACAAGTTGCCATCGCTTTAAATTAAGCCATGCATATAGTGACAGGATGCCTCAAACCTACACCAGTTGAGAAAATATACCCCTTTGTTGGTATCGCTCCACCTAAGATCAGGAGAGAAGTAGCAGCGGACGCAGAGAGAACTAAGCAAGAGAATTACCTTCAACATCCTTTGAATGGATATGAGCCTCAAGTCTACCGGCTCAGATCTAGGAAGAGCTTTATGGCAAGAACAAAACCAAATTAGAAGATGGAGAAAAGAGTTCACTGGACAACGAACAACATTAAAGGAGGATATAGCTGAGGAACTCAACCTCCCGTACGTCACTTGGAGGACTTTGAATAGGCTGATGGTTGGAGTGTCTAAATGTAAGTCCAACATGCTCAAGTGGGGCTGATGGCAGAAAACAACACGCTTTGTGAATGTGGAAAAATGCAGAATCCAGCTCATTTGCTAGTCTGCCAATTAGAACCAGAAGCATGCACCGATGAGGACTTAAGTTTAGCTAACGACAAAGCCAAGAAAGTAGCTTCATTTTGGCAGTCCAGGGTTTGATCAGGACATGAACGAAGAAGACGCCAGTCTCCAGCATTCAATTTTTGGGTCAGGTCTTGGTGGTGTTGTGGCATTTCAGTTCCAGAGGTTCCTGGATGAAGATTATCTAGATCCATTTCAGTCTAGCTTTTGGACTATTTACAGAACAGACATGACTGGTTGCCTTGGTGGATGACCTACATCAGGAACTGGGCAGAGGGAGTGTGTTCCTATTAATTCTGCTGGACTTCTTAGCAGCGTTTGATACCATCAACCTTAGTATCCTTTGTGAGGCACCTTTCTGGGATTGGTCCTGGAGATACTGCAGTACATGTTTCCAATCATTCCTGGATGGCTGAACTTAGAAGTTGGTGTTTGGGGAATCCTGTTCAGCACACTCGCCATTGGTCTGTGGTGTCCCTCAGGACTCAGTCCTGTCTCCAATGTTATTTAACATCTCCATGAAATCGTTGGAAGAGATTGTCTGGAGTTTGGGATTTTGATACTATTAGTATTCTGATGAAACCCAAGTCTATCTCTCTTTCCCATTCGATTCCAAGGAAGTTATTCTGTGTTTAGATCAGCAACTGTTCTCAGTGATAGATTGGGTGACAAACTGAAACTTAAAAGACAGAGGTGCCTCTGGTTAGTCAAAAGGCAAATCAGAGGACAGGGATTGAGACTGTATTGGATAGGGTTATGCTCCCCCTGAAAAGTCAGCTCCAATCTTGGGTAAGAAATTAAGAATAAGTTAGATGATTGGACTTGCATGGTTTGGTAGAATAGCAGTACAGTATATAAATTGAAGATATTGTTTAAGATATTTGATACATTTTTACATTTATGATGTTACCAGTAAAGATAACTAAACAAGAGTTGAAAGACTGGCAGAATATGATTAATACTTTTTATAATTAAAAATTTTAAAAGGAAGAATTAATAAGAGATGGTATAAATCTCAAAAAGTAGGATGGTTGGGTCTCCCTAATTCAAGGTTATATTATCTAGTGGTCCTCAAACTTTTTAAGCCGGGGGCTGGTTCATGCCCTCTCAGACTATTGGCTACCGCCAGCAGGACCACCTTGAACCCCCAACACTACCATCACCACCACCGGCAAGCCCCAAACATTACCACCACCACCACCACCAGCAGGACCACCCCGAGCCCCCAACACTCTCACACACATCACTTACCTGCCTGGAGGAGCTACATGCCATGGGTGAAAGTGTCCTGGCTGTCCTTCTTGCCTGTGCTTGGACAGAGCAACCCCTGGGAAAGATGCGGGTGTTCACCACTTCAGCTTCCGCCACCTCAGTCCTTGTCCCCTCCACTTGGCTTGACATGTCCCTAATAGCGCTTCGTAGCAGGGTGGATGTTGTAAGCCTTACAACATCTGCCTTGCTACAGAGCAGTTAGGGACGCCAAGCCAAGCAGAGGGGACAAGGATGGAAGCAATGGAAGTGGCAGCTGGAGCGAGGGCATGGACTGAATGTGGGCCAGATCTACCGCGTGGGTTGTAGATTGAGGATCCCTGATCTTACTAATCAAATAAGACATACAGTATTTGATATCCAAGTCTAAGATGCCTTTGAAATGTGGTGTTGGAGGAGAGTTTTGTGAGTACCCTGGACAGTGAAGAGAACAAATAGATTGATCTTAGAAGAAATCAACCCTGACTGCTCCTTAGAAGGTCAAATAGTAAAGATGAAGCTAAAGTACTTTGGACATCAAATAAGAGAGGATTCACTTGAGAAAGCCTTGATGCTGGGAAAGGTGGAGGGCAAAAGAAGAAGGGGGCGGCATAGAATGAGATAGATAGATGCAGTGATGCACTGCAAAAAATTTACTACCTACTCTGTGGGTTGCCCAAATTTGTGGGCATGGCCAAACATCCTGCATTGTGGGCTATGGATGTGGGCGTGGCCAACCAAGTGGGCATGGCCTGGGGGAATTTCCGCTACCGGTTCTGCAGAACCTGCTGCAGTGCATCACTGGATAGATGGTATTGTAGATGCAATGGGCACAGAGCTGGGCGGGTTGAGGAGAATGGTGGAGGATCGAGGTACCTGGCGGGCATTGGTCCATGGGGTCACAAAGGATCGGGGTTGACTGTGCGACTGAACAACAACAAAATTTAATTGGACAATAAAAGAATTAGTTTCAAACTTATTAACAGCAACAAAATTAATGGTAGCAAAGACTAGGAAATAGAGTATGGTTTTCAATTAAACAAAAAATAAGAATATTTTAAAATGTTTTAAATACACTAATATGCCAAATGCCATAGCTTTGGGCATGTTCCCAATTGGCCCCAAAGCTATAGAATTTTTTTCCTGCAAGCCTCTTTGTGTGGAAGTAGAGTTGAACAAATTTAAGGCTTGTCTATACTGTAGAAATAAATTGGGAACTGGATTGTGGTTTCTGAAGCCAATTTATTATCAAGTAGTCTTGGTGTGTGTATACTAGTTGGAGAATTTGTAGTCTCGTGATGTGTCCAAAGAAGGACATCCTCAGCGTCATCATTTTGTCTCCAGAGACAGTTCATGCTTGATTTTTTCTAGGACACTGTTATCCATCTTTTTGTCTGTCTAGGGATCCACAGAGCTCCCCTTCAGCACCACATTTCAAACGAATCAGACATGGAACACAATACAGTATGAATAATGTTGATCTTGGTCTCCAGTAAAACATTCCTACACTTTGTGACCTTTTCCAGTTCCTTCACTGCTACTCTTCCAAGTCTGAGTCATGCAATTTCTTCACTGCAGTTCCCATTTGGACTAATGATTTACCGGTAACCAAGGTATACAAATTGTTTCACTGTTTCAATTTTTTAATTGCCTATGCAGAAGTTATGTACTTCTTCTGTAGCTCCAGCTTCACCTGACTCTAGTTCAGCTTTCTGTATGACATGTTCTGCATACAGACTGAATAATTAAAGGAACAAAATACACCCTTGTCTGATACCTCCTGCTCTTCCTGCAGTATCCAAATCTGAATACTGTATTGGCGATCCTCATGGCGAAGACTGTGCTGAGAATTTAATGCAGTGGCCTTCCATTTGCCTTCCACATCACAGTATGATACGTGTACCACTGATCCAGTTCTACAAATCACTTTCTGGTTCTGAACCCTTTTGGCACACAAAGTCCTCATCAGCCCCAGGCCATTATTGATGAAGCTGCTGCCCTCTATCAAGATGGATTCAAGTGAGATTTAATCCACTTGGGGACCATCACCCTTCCGTGTGGACTTCGGTACCCAAGGCCGTTAGTCCTTAGAGTTGTCAGGTTAGTTAAGCACCACCTGACACTTGGCGTTGAGTCACTGACAGTATAGTCTACTCTATTACCATAACAGGATAACCTGGCTAGACAATCTGATACTTCCACGTATAAGAAACAGTTCTGTCTCTCTACCTTCTGTCCTAATGGTAGTTCTTTACCAGAATACAGGTTACACATCAGGGCAATCAAGTGCTGAGGCACACTCATTTCTTTTGGAACACCACACAGTTTCTCATGAGTCAGACAGTCAAAGACTTTGCTTGCTCTATAAAGCATAGATTTTTCTTCTTCTGGAAATCTTAATATGCCTTCCAGTAAATAATGGACATTTGCAATGTGGTATTGAGTGCTTCTTCCTTTTTAGAATTAAAAACTGCCCTGAAAGTGCCTTGTTACAGGTACAAAATGCAAATTAACTTGTGAACCTCCCAGAGTGCACTAAGCACTATCTCATGGTAAATAATGGCCCAAGCCCGCTGGCTAGTTTAGCTGCCTTGATCTGTCAGAATTTCTGTATTTGTTTGTTTACTTTTTATGTTTTTTAGAATGACTTATTTTTTAATTTTATTGTTTTATCCTTTTAAAGAGTTAGGGTGGGTATTGGAGGGTTTTAGATGTTTTACGATTATTTATGTATTTTATTGTATTTCTCGGGTTTATTGGGTATGTATTGTATTTTGTACTGTGTATTGTCGAGGTGGCTTGGTTGTAATGTGCCTTTGCCTCTCATGTTGTTAGCCGCTCTGGGTGGCGTTCGCGCCTAAGGGTGGTATATAAATTATCAAATAAATAAATAAATAAAAATAAGTGTGATTGTTTTGTTTGCTTTGCTACAGGATCAGTGTCCATCTGAGATCACTCTACCATCAGTGCACATGTGCATGTAGCATAAATATATTAAATACATAAATAAACAAGGAAAGTAGCCTTTTGTGAAGAAATCAAACAGGCAAACAAAAAAAAAGACTTGCCCTTATAGGTTTATAATCTAAAACCATGCATGGAGTAAAGCACAAGATTTATTAGGTCTTCTTCCATGTCTAGGTCAAACTTTAAACTGGCAAAATGAAGCCACCTTCTTGGCTTTTTTCGGTGGCCAAACTTAAGTCTGCATCAGTACATATTTCCAGTGATTTGTTAGGTTCAGGAGACAAAATAGTCAACTTGCTCTACATTGCAACTCCTACAAATCTAAAACAAACTTTCAAAATGACATGGCTGCAGCAAACCTACCCCACCCTCTGAAATATGGGCAGGCTGGAAGGCAGAAACAAAGAAGCTTGAGCCCCATTACCTCCTTGTTTTAATTCTGCTACCATTATTCCTCCCTCATTGTGGGCTGGATAACTCAGTGGTTTAGGTATCTGGTTTAGAATGCCATCCCCCACTGTACCTCTTGGAAGAAGAGCCAGGTTGTGTTGCCTTGGGCTAGCTGCAGAGTCCCAGGGCACTCCGCAGAGGAAGGAAATGAGAAACCCTTTAGTTCTCTTCTTGTTGTGCCATATCCGATTCCGAATATTGGCTATCCTCAGCCATGAAGATTGTCCTGGGGACAATATAATGCAGTGGCCTTCCATTTGCCTTCTGCATCACAGTGTGACACCCATACCACTGATCGAGCTCCGCGCATCACTTTCTGATCCTGAGCTCTTTTAGCACACAAAGTTCTCATCAGCCCCAGGCCAGTATTTATGAAACTTCTAGGGGCTGCAGTGGCTCAGTGGTTAAGAAGCTTGCCTTGTTAGCTGGAAGACCAGCAAGTCGGCAGTCCGAGACCCGGCTACTGCATGACTGAGCGCCTATCTATGTCCCAGCTCCTGCCAACTTAGCAGTTTGAAAGCAAGAAATTGCAAGTACAGTGATAACTCATACAATGTCCAAACTTGGTTCCACAAGTTTGGACTTTATACGGATTTGGACTTTGTATGAGGCATGCATAATCCTAGCTGCGATGCCTCATACAACATCCAAATCCTTGCCGCGATGCCTCATACAACGTCATTTCCATAGAGATACATTGTACTGTAACAGCACAGACTTCAGGGCCAAGTCAAGGAAACAGACGGGAAACTGACAGAACTTTAAGAAATCATTGTCTAAAGGCTAAAAACATTACAAAAACTTGTCAAGCAACCCTGATTGTCCAAGAACCTGAAGAATGCTGCAAAAATCCCAGGAATGCTTCTAAAAATTCTGACAAAAAATCCAAAACTGCGCTCAAAACCACTCCTAAACACTCTTTGACTCATGCAAAACCCACAAGAGCAATGCACACATGTGTCCTGCCTTTTATACTGCCCAGGCACAATGCAACTTGGGAAAACCCCAATGCCTCATACAACGTCACACAACTTTGTATGAGGCAACTTTTTTCAAGGAATTAGGCGATGTTGTATGAATCCGATGTTGTATGAAGCGGACTTTGTATGAGGTATTACTGTAGATAAATAGGGACCGATTCGGCGGGAAAAATCTTTGGGACATGAAAGGTGCCTTATCCAGCGTCCCCTGAGTGGAGTTTCTCCAGTAAAACTCCTTTCAACCCAGAATAATTTCTGACATGAAATTATTATTCTGAAGCTTCTGCCCTTCATCAAGATGGATTCAAGTGGATTTGATCTACCTGGGGACCATTACCCTTCCCTGTGGACTTCGCCACCCAATGCTGTTAGTCCTCAGGGTTGTCATGTTAACTATGGCTTGAGGATCCGTGTTAGGTCACTGGCAGTAGGATCTACTCTATAACCATAGCAGGATAACCTGGCCAGACTTGCTTTAGACATATCAGAAAACAAAAAATAAATACAAAAACACTGCAGCACTTAAAAGACTAACTGCTATATTTTTACTGTGAGGTTTTGTGGATCAAGTCCACTTCTTCAGACAAAGGAGTAAAATTTGTAGGCTTGGTTTAGTTCCCTACACCTTGAAAACGCTGGAAAGGTTCGCCCTAAGTAAGATGGCATGTACAGGTGAAACTCGGAAAATTAGAACATCGTGCAAATGTTCCTTCAGTTCAGTAATGCAACTTAAAAGGTGAAACAAATATATGTGATAGACTCATTATACACAAAGTGAGATAGTTCAAGCCTTACTTTGTTATAATATTGATGCTTATGGCTTACAGCTTATGAAAACCCCAACCCCCCAATCTCATGTACCCCATAATCATCACATAATCTAATGTACGCTGTACGCCATGATCATCACAATGATAATGAATTAAGGCATGACATCTCTCGCTTTGCATGTAGTGAGTCTATCTCATATATGTTTCACCTTTTAAGTGAAATGAATGAACATTTGCACGATATTCTAATTTTCCGAGTTTCACCTGTAATCACCATCAATCATCACCTTCCCTAACGAGGGTGCAAAAGCACCCTGCAATGTGGCCAGCGTGGCCTTGAGTGAGTTTCGGGTTTTTTGTTTTGTTTTGTGCCTGTGGCCGTGTGTGTGTGTGTGTGTGTGTGTGTGTGTGTGTGTGTGTGTGTGTGTGTGTGTGTGTGTGTGTGTGTCTGTCTGTCTGTCTGTCTGTCTGTCTGTGTCTGTCTGTGTCTGTCTGTCTGTCTGTCTGTGCGCGTGCGTGTGCGTGTGCGTGTGCGCGAGGCAAGCTCCCGTCTGCGAAGCTCCGGCTCCCACTACTCCCACGGAAGGACGGACGAATAATCCCCAGGCTCGTCCTCGCCGGTCCAGGCTGTCCCTTGCTCCCTGAGCCGGGCCAGCCCGGGGAGCCCGGGGGCACCAATTCCTCCCGGCGTTTTGCTGGCACGGATCCTCCCGGGGCCGGGCGGCGCAGGATTAGCGAGGCGAAGCCATGTGCCGGATGAGGAGGGCCGCCGCGGCACACAGCATGACTTCGCCGCCGCACATGGGGCCGCCCGGGCAGTGTGAGGACAAGGGAAGGCCAGGCCGCCCGCCTTCCTTGGCGGAGATCCGGGTCTGGGCGCTGCATGCCCCAAAGGCATTCCTTGCTTACACTCTTGTCCCTTTGAGGCAAGAAGGAATTCGACGCATAGTTGTCGCCGTGGCGCATTTTCCTCCGGGGACCTCACCTGTTGGATTTCTGCCTGTTAATAATAACAACACGGGACGTTCCCAGGGCCCCTGTGCGCGTTGCGAGTGAGCTGCGACAAATGGAGCCAATATAGCATTGCCCTTATTGACCATCTTTATACGCAGTGAGGGCGCAGAGCTCGATTATTATTTTTCTTGCAGGGCTTGTGTTGTGCTTTTTCAGGCAGCAATAAAATACAGTATTTGGAATGATACTGATTATTATTGCACTGTCCCAGGCAGGAATAGAAGTAGACAGCCCTTTTATTTTGCATTTTGTTGTTCAGTCGCACAGTCGATTCCGACCCTTTGCGACCCTATGGACCATTGCACGCCAGGCACCCCTATCCTCCACCATCTTCCTCAACTCTGTGCCCATTGCATCAACAATACCATCTAGCCATTTCATTTTCTGCCGCCCCCTTCTTCTTTTGCCCTCCACCTTTCCCAGCATCAAAGCCTTCTCAAGTGAATCCTCTCTTCTCATTTGATGTCCAAAGTACTTTAGCTTCATTTTCATTACGTGTATTTGACCTTTCAAGGAACAGTCAGGGTTGATTTCTTCTAAGATCAACCTGTTTGTTCTCCTTGCTGTCCAGGGTACTCTCAAGTCTCTCCTCCAACACCACATTTCAAAAGTAGACACCTTCTGCACTCAGTTTAGAGAAGATAATAATTTTGTGATAGAAATTATTCTGGGTTGGAAGGATTTTTGTGGAAGAAACTCTGCTCAGGGAACGCAAGAATGAGGCTCCTTTCATGTCTCCAAGAGCTGGGACAGAGACAGGCGCTCAATCCGTCATGGAGTACATGGGTCTCGAAGTGCTGACTTGCCAGCTTTCTAGCTAACAAGGCGAGCTTCTTAACCACCGAGCCACCGCAATGGGCACAGAGCTGGGCGGGCTTGAAGAGGATGGTGGAGGACAGGTGCCTGGAGGAAAATGGTCCATGGGGTCGCAAAGGTTCGGAATTGACTGCGACTGAACAACAACAAAGTTTATTATGATATAAAAATCATTTTAAAATGAATTTTTTCACTGTACATTGGCATCCCTCTTTAGCAATCTACCTTATTTATTTCCCTATTCTAATTGCTTTATTATAAGCTTCTGTTTTCACCAGCTCGGGTGTCAATCATTCCCGCATACCTAAGCAATCCTTTCCAACTGGCTTTGGGGACTGAGCAACTACTATAGGGAACATCTCCTATCCTAGTTTTGCATGCTAGGAAGTGGCTAGACTAGTGGTTCCCAATCTTTCTTTTCTTTTTGTTGTTGTTTTTTTTTGGCCATACCTCATCAAAGCATCTCTAAAATCCTGATGTGACATATACCTGTAATTCCTATTCTCATGGAGGAAGCATAAAAGACCATTCACTGTTAATAAACTCATTCTTGAATTGCACCCCTGTGGGATGTGGGCCCCATGTTGGGAACCACGGGGCTAGAAGGTAACAGATTCTAACTGTTCTCCAAAAACCCACCATAAGAAGATGTACAGGAGAAGACACTCATGTTAGGAAAAGCAGAAGCAAATAGGAAAAGAGGAACAGGGCCACAGCCAGGAGGTGGCTAGGGTGGGCTTTGCCCACCCTGTTAGCAGTTTGTCCACCCTCAAACTCCCAGCTGCTTATATATATGACATTGTTGTCCATCCTGAAAAAATATTCACCCACCCAATCTAGAATCCTGGCTATGGCCCTGGGAACACTGAGTGTGAGATATCTTGTCTCAGAAAAGGAAACTTTGCATTTGCAAGACCTGAGCAGAGCTGTTAATAGCCGGACCCTTTGAATCAATAATTCATAGGATCATGGTAAGTTGGAAGTGAGTTGATGGCATGTAACAAGTCATGCTGGGTTCCTTCCCACCTGCAGAAGAAGGCAGGGGTGGATGGCAGTTTTAAACAAAAGGAATCATATGTTTTAAAAAGTGTCCTTTTAAAACCACTTTTTAAAGTTTAGGCTAAGCATTGTGTAGTAGCTGTTAGCTATATACTGGGACTTGGCCCCCTCTTGTCACCTTCTGTACATGTCATACAATTGTTTGTTGTTTTTTAATTGTGTCAGAAGCACACAAAGGTGCTTTCTAGGTTAAAATGCATTTTTGCTGGAGGAACTCCACTCAGGAGATGCATGAATGAGGTTCCTTTCATGTCCCCAAGATCTTTTTGCCACCGAAGTGGTCCCTATTTATCTACTTGCAATTTCTTGGTTTCAAACTTCTAGGTTGGCAGGAGCTGGGACAGAGACGGGTGCTCGGTCCATTGTGCACGACTTGGGTCTCAACTTGCCCACTTGCTGATCTTCCAGCTAACAAGCCAAGCTTCTTAACTCCTGAGCCCCTGCAGTCCCATACAATTGGTAGTAGTAGTTATATTGGTGTTACCAAGGAATTCAAGATGGCCTACATAGTTGGCGTTCAGTTTTTACAAGGCTTCCATGGGGGCAGTCAAGATGGGAAGCCAAAGCTTCCCTCCCAGTGTGTTTCACAATTTAGTGGGGACTCAAACTTGGATCCTTCATGTTTCAGTTCATGACTCCAACCGCTGCATACTTTTCTCTACAAAGACCCACCTGATGTATTTATTGTAAAGGTAAGAACCTCTCTGAATACTGCTAAAGGTCACATGCTGGACTATAAGTGGGGAGGTGGTCCTTTATCAATATCCTGCCTCTGTATATGGAGGGTGTGTAAAAAAAACTGTTGTCTCTCTCTTACATGAATTTGTGTTATCCTTTTGTTGACCCCAGTCTTATACATACCTATCTTGAAGAAAGCCCCACTGAACACAATGGGATTTATCTCTGAGTTGGGATATTCAGGACTGAAGTTTTAAAAGCCATTTAATGGCCATCACCAGATCTGCTGGCATAGCAGATTTTCTACCTTATTTACAATGAAGGCCAGAATCTTATAAATTAGGCTGGTGTAAGGGAGGGGCAAATAGCTGCAAGCCACCATAGTGCTTCTTGTATCCCTCATTACACACCAGCTTCATGAGTTAGGGTGTGACGAGGGGCAATTTAGACAAAGAATAAACTAAAGACAAAAAACATTGTGGCACCTTAAAGACTAACTTATATTTTAATATGAATGTTTGTGGATCAAGTCTGTGAAGAGGCAAAACCAGCTATGGAACATGTATTACCTACCTAGTATGTGGTGTTATATCTCATCAAGTTGCACATAGTGAGCTTGATAGGGTCTTTAAATATGTGAGATATTTAAAGAGTGGTTTTCCACACATCACCAGTTTCTATGGCTGAGTGGCAATTTGAACCCAGGTCTCCTGAGATTTAGTCCATCACTTTATACCAGGCTTCCTCAACCTTGGCCCTCCAGCTGATCTTGAACTTCAATTCCCAGAAGCCCTGATCAGCAGGAGTGCTGACTTGGGCTTCTGGGAATTGAAGTCCAAGAACAGCTGGAGAGCCAAGGTTGAGGGAGCCTGCTTTATACACTACATTGCACTCGCTTATTTGCACATAGGAGAAAATACTAATGTGTTCAGTTTTTATTCCCAAGTAGGATTTCAGCCTTTGCTATAGTAGCCAGAAACCTATTGTGATTTATTTATGACATTTATATACAGTACCATCCTTCTAGTAAGGATACTCACTAGTCTGAGTGACTTACATATACACAAAATACATTGGCATATACAGTGATACCTCATACAACGTCCAAACTTGGTTCCACAAGTTTGGACTTTATACGGATTTTGACTTTGTGTGAGGCATGCAAAATCCTAGCTGCGATGCCTCATACAACGTCCAAATCCTTGCCGCGATGCCTCGTACAATGTTGTTTCCTCAGAGATACATTGTACTGTAACATCACAGACTTCAGGGCAAAGCCAAGGAGACAGACAGGAAACTGACAGAACTTTAAGAAATCATTGTCTAAAGGCTAAATACATTACAAAAAAATGTCAAACAACCCTGATTTTAGGGGACAAACTGTTGTGTATGGAATAGTATGGAATGTAACTGCTACGTTATGCCTTTAAGTTAAATGTAACCGTTCTACAGGAAATGTATACTTAAGCCATTTGTAAAGAACACATTGTATCCAGCTGCTATTGGAATGCGAGCTTGCTACCAGAGATGGGAGCAGCAAGCATTCAACTCACATGGTACAAATTCCCCAATAATGCACAGCCGCGGGAAACCTTCCCGCCACGGAAACACCTGGACAAGAAGGGCGGGACTCCAGATGACGTCACGCCGACAGTAGCCAATAGGCTACCGTGCACCCATATTCAAATGTATAGTGACTGTATAAAAAGAGTTGTATTGCCACCATTACCTCATGTTCGAACTGTACATCATGCAATAAAGTTGTGTTAGCCAGAATATGGCTGCTTCTATCGTCTTGCTTCCCTGAACACCAAATTGGCGACAAAGGTGGGATATGGCTTCCCACGGGAACAAGGCACAACCAATCTTTGATATAAGCCAGCCGGACCAGTGGGAATGGTTCGAAATTCATTTCCGCAGCACGCTGGCGATAGCTGAAATCACAGACGAGGGGAAAAAGCGCGCCCAGCTCATCACGATGTTGGCGTACCACGGCGTGAAGCTCCTGGTCAACTTGGTGGCACCGAGGAAGGTGGAAGAGATCCCAGTCAAGCACCTCCTAACAGCACTGCGGGGGCACTTCCAGCCGACCATGTCCATTTTCACGGCCAGAGCTGCCTTCGGGAGACGGGAACAGTGCCCGGGTGAGTCTGTGGCTGACTTTGCGGTGGCCCTCCGCATGGCGGCAACCCCATGTGAGTGGGCAGACCTGGAAACCACCCTCAGGGACCATTTGCTCTGCGGGACGAGGAGACCCAACGAAAGCTGATGACCCGTGGCCACGACCTGATGTTCCACGAGGTCCTAAAGGAAGCACAGGCGGCTGAAGCCATGAGGGCCGAAGTCAAGCTGTTCAAGGCAAGGGCCCCACCAACCATTGGGGCATCGACTCCAGTACAAGTGGCCTGGTGGGACCATCGATCCCCAGTATCACCCTCCTCCTCCTCCTCAGAGGCCAGAGAAGATGAGGGCATCTGAAAGGTGCAGAAGGCGGCGACTGAGAAGCGTGGCAAGGAAAGTCGCCATTGCGATGGCTGCGGGGCTTCCCACGACTGAAGCAAGTGTCCGTTCCGGAAAGCTGAGTGCCACAACTGCGGATGGAGGGGCCACATCGCCAAAGTATGCAGATGACGGCGAGGGGAGTACAAGGGCCCAGCAGAATGTCCCCCGAGGAGACCGGACGGCATTGGCAGAGTTTCCGACGACAGCGACCCAGAAATGCATCGCATGTACCGGCAGGTTTGCGGTGACAGCAGTGCGGCTGTTCACAGCGTGTCCTTGGGGCACCCCCATTTTTTTGTTGAGGTACTGTTGCAAGGGGTCCCAGTTAGGATGGAAATAGACTTGGGGTCTTCCTACTCCATCATATCCCAGCGGGAGTTCCTGCGTATTCTCCCCAATGAGCGACCCAAGCTCAAGGCCTTAAAGACTCATTTGCGGGATGTTCAAGGGGTTGGAATCCCAGTGTTGGGGGTGGGGGAATTCAAGGTACAATTTAAACACCATAGGGAGAAGCTGCCCTTAGTAGTCCTGAAAGAGGGGGGTTGCTGTCTCCTGGGAATGCAGTGGTTCAAGTCCCTGGGAATTTCAATAGAGGGTATTCATGCCGTCGGGTCCAACCCCATCCAGGACGCTTGCAATGCACACCTGGCGGTATTCGAGAAGGGGCTCAGGAAATTCAAGGGGCCCCCAGTTTCATTTGATCTCAACCCAGAAATCCAGCCCATTTGGCTCAAGCCACGGAGGGTCCCATTTGCCCTCAAGGACAAAATAGAGGCAGAACTGGACAAACTGGTGGGCCAGGGGATTTTGGTTCCAGTGGACTCTGCGGAGTGGGAAACTCCTATTGTGACTGCTTTGAAACCTAACGGGGAGGTTAGGATTTGTGCAGATTATAAATGTACGATAAATAAGATTATTGTAATGCGCTCTACATGGGGCTGCCCTTGATGATCATTCGGAGGCTGCAGCTGGTCCAGAATGCGGCAGCCCGGGTGGTGATGGGATGTGGGCGATATGCCCATGCCTCACCGCTACTTTGGGAGCTGCACTGGTTACCAGTTTGTCTCCGGGTGCAATTCAAGGTGCTGGTTTTGACCTTTAAAGCCCTATATGGCAGTGGGCCAGGATACCTTAGAGACCGCATCGTCCCAAGAGTGTCTGCCCGTCCAACCAGAGCGGACCGGAGGGGCTCTCTAATAGTGCCATCAGCTAGGGGTGCACATCTATCCAGCACCCGAAGGAGGGCCTTCTCCGTGTCCGCACCAACTCTCTGGAACCTCCTGCCAACAGATCTAAGACTTCAAAGAGAATTGCTGCCCTTCCGGAAAGGATTGAAGACCTGGCTGGCAGGGCAGGTGTGGGGGGCCCCGAATGGGAACACGGCCCCCGCCTGCTGGCTTATGTAAACAATTAAGAACTCTCTCTTCTTTTTATAGTGGGTGGGATGGGTGGGTGGGATATGGGTCTTTTAAAGTGGGTGGGATATGGGTCTTTTAAAGTGTTTTTATGTGTTTTTAAAACTTGTTGTAATGTCGCCCTGAGTCGGGTTCGGCCTGAGTGGGCGGCATATATAAATATGACTAATAAATAAATAAATAAAAATAAAAAATAAGGCAATCCGCCCAAATGCATACCTGGTGCTGGTTGTTAGCCACCTATTAGCCACGTTGCACGGGGGAAAGTTTTTCGCTAAATTGGATTTGGCGCAGGTGTGCCAACAGCTGACCGTAACTCCAGCTGCCGCCGCTGTGCAGACAATTGTAACCCACAAAGGGGCTTTTAAGGTCACGCGCCTGCAGTTCGGCGTAAACTCGGCCCCCGGGATTTTCCAGTCCCTCGTGGAATGGTTGCTAAAAGGGCTCCCCCGGGGTTCTCCCATATTTTGATGACATACTAATAACAAGGGGGAGACACAGGGTACCCCTCGGGTACAAATGCGGATCGGCGACCCCCACCTAGGGGGGAGGGGGTTGATACAAATCCGTATCCCTTGGACACGGATACACCTGGACAAGAAGGGCGGGACTCCGGATGACATCACGCCGACAGTAGCCAATAGGCTACCATGCACCCATAATCAAATGTATAGTGACTGTATAAAAAGAGTTGTATTGCCACCATTACCTCCTGTTCGAACTGTACATCATGCAATAAAGTTGTGTTAGCCAGAATACGGCTGCTTCTATCGTCTTGCTTCCCTGAACACCAAACAAACCATACAACAAGTTTTTAATTTTTGAAAACTTTATGAAGTGAAGGTTTAAAAGTAGGTTTAAAAGTTAACATGTCTCATCATACAGCACAGTGTTAATCTGCAGCCATGCGGCTGATCATCCATTTTGTACAAGCTACTGTAAACAATTACTGGATGGAAGCAAGGACAAAATGGATGCCAACATGTTCCATTATGTAACACAGTGTTAATCATCCAAACAGCAGCAAACACCAAACAATTAAAATCACGCTCAAAACCACTCCTAAACACTCTTCACCTTGTGCAAAACCCACAAGAGCAATGCACGCATTTGTCCTGCCTTTTATACTCCCCAGGCACAATGCAACCTGGGAAAACCCCCAATGCCTCATACAAAGTCGCGGCGACTTTGTATGAGGCAACTATTTTCAAGGAATTAGGCGATGTTGTATGAATTTGATGTACGAAGCGGACTTTGTATGAGGTATTACTATAAATCAAAAGACTATGTACGTAAAGGAAATTGTACAAGCAGTTTTCTGGCCATCTGACACATAGTCCATTGGCCTAGGTAGTTTGAGAAGATTTTTCAAGCCACAGGAAGAACTTTCTGGGGGTGAAGGTGGCAGTAGGGAATGAGTGGAGCCAAGAAAGTCTCACTGCTTGAGCTCCTTGCAATCTGCACTGAATGGAACCCACTGGATTCAGAGTGAATACTGCCAAAAACAATTAAGTGGTGCTTTTTTGTCTGAACTCTGCAAATGCCTTAATGTATAACCAGATTCACAGTTATGTGAAATCAGAACAATTGCATATGCCAGCTACATAGTTTGTGCTTTATGCTATGCAAAACCAATAGGATTCTAAGCAGTGCAACACAGATACCATTCCCAATTTGTATGAACATGTATGTATGGGTCTGCCTAGATTGAACCTAGAGAACTAGACTGAAATCTTCAAAAGAGTAATTGATCCTGACATTCTAGGTGGGATGGGAGGAACTAAAATATAGCAGCAGAATTTTCCATTCTAGAACTAAAGCCTTCATTCTCTACCATAAAGACGTGTCCAATAATTGGGACATCCTAGAAGTTATTGCACCAACTGGAGCTCACAACAGGGAAAACAGTCACGATTCCCCTGCTTAGAAAATAATTTTCAGGGACAGGGAATGTGTGGCCCTCTTCCAGATGTTGTTCAATTGCAATTCTCATCATCTCTCACCATTGGTCAATCTTAATGAGAGTTATAGTCTAGCAACATTTCAAGGGTCAGCAAACTTGGCTCTCTATATCCATGATGGCGAACCTTGGCACTCCAGCTGTTCTTGGACTTCAATTACCAGAAGTCCAAGTCAGCACTCCTGCTGATCAGGGCTTCTGGGAATTGAAGATCAAGAGCAGCTGGAGTGCCAAGGTTCACCATCACTGCTCTAGATGTTCTTGGACTTCAATTCCCAGAAGCTCTGATCAACAGGTGTACTGACTTGGGCTTCTGGGAACTGAAGTCCAAGAATACCTGGAGAGCCACGTTTGCTGACCCTTATCTCATGTCATGTCTGAAGAAGAGGTTTGTAATCTGTAGAGGTTCATCCTGAAATACGTTTGTAAGTCTTACAGAGGCCACCGGCTGGGTTACTCTTCCTTGTTTAAAATCTGGAAGACTACACATTGCACAGTAGGTCTGTACCCTCTTCTAGTTGCCCTGCAACTCAGGCCATTGTTTTGGCCTTTCGACAAGAACATTTCTGTGCTCTTTCAAAGTGAGTTGCCCTCAGGGGCCTGCATACTCTTCGCCCACACAATTCAAGTCAGGTCTCTGCTGTGCCAATTTGTGCCAGCCTCCTTCCTGTTTGTTGGCTGAAATCCTTTTTCCTGGGGCCTCACACACATAGCTCACTGCTCTTGGATCTCCCCATACTCAAAGTGATTCAATTTGCTTTCCTACTGGGGAAAGTTGCCTGAGCTGCCATTGTGCTTAGTCATATAACTCTGCTCCCAACCCACAGACCCCTAGAACTAATTTAGCAAATGCCCTTTCTTTCTGAGATTATGTCTTCCAGAGCAATCAGCATACTTAGCATGTAGGAGGGCCTGCTGGGCACTCCCGTGGCGAGCCCCACAGACTTCTCCTGCTCCAGAACTGTCGAGTGAAAGGAGTACTCCTATTGAGTGGCACAGGGCTTTGTGAACGACACAACCACTGCTGTGCTCATGGTTCTTAAGAGAAGCCATTTTGATTTTATTTGGGTTTTTTTTTGTTCTTTGTACAGGAGATTTGAAAGACTCTGCTTGTTGTGGATTCTGTCCACTGAGGGCCAAAACATGAAGCTGCTCTTAACCCCGTCCTCTCTGCTCTAAAACAACAGCTGGAGCTGTGGTAGAAATTATCAGACGGATGGACGCATTAGTCCATAGCAGCAAAGCAAATAGAGAGTCTTGGTTTGAATAAGCTTTATTTGACATCTGTCTTTCATGGAACGCAGCCCATGTTGTCTTTAGATACAGAGATCTGAAGGGGTAAACTGAGGTCTACAAAACCTCATACCTAATTAAAAAAACATGCTGGCTTTTAAAGCATCAGAAGAAGGGTTGCCAGATGGTATCCTAAAGGAGGACATGTCCTCCTTTTCTATAATTTGTCCTCCCATCCTCCCTTACCTACAGTAGGTAAGGGAGGATGGGAGGACACATTATAGAAAAGGAGGACATGTCCTCCTTTAGGATACCATCTGGCAACCCTAAATTCAGAAAACTTTGTGAATGCCTCAGAACCAGCAAGCTCTCCTTCTTATGTATCTCACCATTGAGACACTCAAAAAGTAGTGCCCCCTTCCCATGGAAGAAAAAAAATGGCTTGAGAAGGCCCGTGGATAATGTGTTTGGGGGGGAGACAGTGTGGAGAAGGGAGAGAGTTTGAGGTTTGAAGGCAACATGAATGACTCCAGAAGCTGAGTAAGATCTTCCCGGTCTTTTATCTCCACACCACCTGAACTTTATTGGGATTTTATGTTAAGAGATCGCAGGGGATTAATATTGGAGGAGATGGCAGCGAGGAAGTCCAAAGATAAAGAGCACTTATGAAGTGGCACATTCCCACCCATCTAATCCAAATTAACCTTGCACCCCTTCTATCCAGCATCAAGCAAGCAACCAAACAGACTACTCCTTAGCTTGCTCCCCACCCCACACACCCCGGGTTTGCCTTCTGATCAGAGGCAGCAAAGCATGCCGGGATGTGAGAGGGCCATATTGGGCGCTCACAGATTATCTCACAGAAATGAAGGGTCACTTACCATAACTTGGACGTTGTCGTGGGCGTGTAAGGGGGCCCCTCTGCCCAGGCCTGGGCTTTCGAGGTTTAAAGGACAGCGGCATCCAGGAGGGTCAGAGGCCTCACTTGGTGCTGAGGCGGGTCCCTGGTCTCCGACAGGCCGAGCAAGATGGGCCACAGTGGCGGGAAGGGGGGTGGCAGCTGGGGCAAAGTGGAGTTGGGCAGCAGCTGAAGCCAATCCAGGGAGGGCGAGGGTGGCAGCAAGTGGCAGGAGGGTGGCAGCTACCAGTGGGGCAGCAGCCTGCGCGGCAGCAGGCAGAAGGGCAATAACAGCAAGAAGGGCGGCAGCAGATGGGGCAGCATGTGGGTGGGTAGCAGGCAGGGCAGGGGGAGCGAAAACAGCTGGGGCAGCAGCTGGGGCAAGGCGGAGGGCAGCAGCCAGTGCTACACATGAGCAACAGGGGGGAGAGGGAGGGGAGACCCTCCGGGAGCAGGGAATGGAAGCAGGACAGAGGCAAGTATCACAGCCTCTCCCTCTTTGGCTGCAGGGAAGAAAAGAAACACACCTTGCTAGTTAGAAAGCTGCCCCATGGCTCCCAGAGAGCCCTCCCTGCTCAGGGAGAGATTTCTAGGGCATGCACAGAGCCAACAGGCCCACGGGACAGAGCCTCCTGGACTGTATTTATAGCTCCCTAAGGCAGGCCAGAAGCACTCATTCCTAAAGCCGTCTGAGCCAGCACGCGGACAGGGCTCACCAGCCTGCTTAATGCAGGGAAGAGGAACCCGAGGCCAAGGAGAACTTACTTCTTTGTTTTTTCTTTCCAACAGATGCAGCTGTCTGCCAGGAAGTCCAGTGGCCCTTGCCACTTACCATTGTATTTTAGAGAACAGCATCTGTATGGGACTCAGAATGAGGCAGTATGGTGTAGAGGTTACAACAAGGGTGGCCAACCTTGGTGTTCCAGGTGTTCTTCAACTTCAATTCCTAGAAGCTCTGATCAGCAGGTGTGCTTACTTTGGGCTTCTGGGAACTGAAGTCCAAGAACACCTGGAGCCCCAAGGTTGACCACCCCTGGGTTAGAGTGTTGGGTTGAGTGAGTGCCCAATACGGCCCACTCACTCAAGTGTTGGGTTGAAATTCACTGGGCTATGTTGGGATAGGCACTCTCTGTATGATCCACCTTTCAAGCCTGTTGTGAGGACAGCTGTATATGCTGCCTTGTACTTATTGGACAAAAAGATGAGATACAAATGGAACTATTAAATAAAGCAGCTACAGATTGTGAGCAGGATTTTAGTTGTAGTATTGCAGTTTAACAGCTGTACAGGGGGCTTTGCAAACAAAAGAGAGAGAAAATAAAATCAAGGAAAAGTTTTCTGCACACCCCTCAAGCTGTAAATATTAAACCAGAAGAAACTAGCTAAGCCTATGGAGAGCAAAAAGAGCATACCTTGCTGAATAGATGAATGCCAAAGAGCGTTTCCCATCAGGATAAGATTCTGGCTGGACCATCTGGAAGTCAGTTAATATAGTTCAAAGTGAAGTAGGAAGATCAAAGAATATTCAAATAAAATGGGGCAAGATGGATACAGGACAAATTTTCTGTGAATGTAGGATCAATGCAGCCTTTATGTGCATGAAATTTATGTCCCAACATAAGTACAAAAGAAGATCTAGTAAGCAATTAAGATAATGCTATTGAAGTATCCAGCTCCTGGTCAAAAACAGTTCAATTAGTTTAACATTTTAATTTGATCTGAATTTTATCTATACAGTACAGTATTTCATATGCGTCCATAGTTTTTAAATTGGGCAGCGCTCTGATATATTCCTATCATTCTTCACTATTGCCTTTGTGGGCTAGCAGGCATGTCAGTTCCAAAACATTGCCTTTATATATGGGTTCTTTCTTTGTATCAGAGTGTTGCACAATCTAAAAATTATGAAATGTAGGTAAAATTCAAAACAAATCAAAATGTTAAAATTAGCCTATTTTAACCCAACCGTACAATTGTACGCCATTCCCAAGCCTGGAAAAAATGGGGAGAGGAGGGTTGAGCTTGGGCTTGCAACATGGTTTCATAAACTTGTTGTGAGCCGCCCAGAGTCGGGTTTACCTGATTGGGCGGCATACAAATTTGAATTTAAATAAAATAAATAAAACTCATATATTGCAACAGAATCAACAAATGCCAAACAGTGAATTACAAAATCACCATCGCACTGTGAGAATATGGTTTTTGTCAAGGTCAGATTGGACCCAGATGATAACCAGTGACCTGTATATAAATTGCACAGCAAAAGGCTTGTCCTCTATCCCAAAATGTCAACTGGCATGCTGTGGCCAATGGGGTCACAAAGGGTCGGACTCAACTGTGCCACTGAACAACAACTAC
This sequence comes from Bradypodion ventrale, assembly GCA_035047345.1. Taxonomy (NCBI): domain Eukaryota; kingdom Metazoa; phylum Chordata; class Lepidosauria; order Squamata; family Chamaeleonidae; genus Bradypodion; species Bradypodion ventrale. The sequence goes on along the minus strand of JAWDJE010000002.1, from coordinate 215,937,306 downwards.
CCCAAAAACCAAATTTTAGGTTATTTGTCCAAACCCATGGCTCCCCCCAAAAAATTATGATCCCAGAACCTCTGCATAGTCAATTTGTAGGCATGCACCCTTTTACAATCTTAGAGGCAATAAACTTGATGGAGGGGAAATTCCTCTTTAACATTTAGTTAACGTGCATAAATATGAATGACTGAACTACTTTTATAAGAATAACAAAAATAGTATTAGAAAGTATTTATGGCTTACATAAATCATTACTAAATTAAATATGAGCAGATATGATGATTATGTATTATGGCAAGAGTATGTGGTTTATTTAGAGTAAAAAGGCAACTGAGTAACTTAGAGCAACTTAACACATCTATGGTATTAATAAGATATAAACTGATCACTATGCTTTGTGATTAAAATATGTATTAAATTGAAACTGTATTTAGTGTAAAACTGTTGCAGACCTTAATGTTGTATGATTAAGCTAAAGAAAGATTAAAATAGCTAATACGAAACACTTATTGTTTGGACTAATAAGAGAAAAGGAATTAATTTTCAAGACAAACGTTAGATTTACTGACACACAAAACTGTCAGGACACACTTGAATTTCTATAAGGAGCAGGAGGAAAACATTCCACGATTAAAGCTGTACTTTTGATTTCACAGGCAGAAACCTTTCACTATGTGCTTTAAATCAAGACAAAAAGCACTTTTAAAATAGCACATTTAACTTTCAAGCTCTTAGACTTCTAATGCAAATGTTTTGGCTTAAGTTAATCAAGATAGAAACATAGGAACACTGTTAAATATGGGACAAATTAAATCCTAATCCTGCCATATCTGTCTTCAGCAAAACCTTGATTTAATACTGGATCATATTACAGGACACAGATCATACCCTCCTCTTGACAGATGACATTGTAGATGGCAGGTCCCTTCTTTGAGCGAATGACGGGCTCCGAAGAGCAGATTAATGCTATAGACTTTAAACCAGGGGTTCCCAAACTAAGGCCTGTGGGCCAGATATGGCCCATGGTGCCATTTCATGTGGCCCCCATCCCCCAAGGGCATTTGAGAAACAAAATGGATACCCCTTTGAAGCTGTTGAGACAAAATGGCCACCCCTATCATGCAGGCAGGGCAAAATGGTTGTCTGGCCCTTGAAGCTGACTGAGAGAGTGTGACCTGACCCCCGGCTTGAAAAGGTTGGGAGCCCCTGCTTTAAACCAATCAACCCCATCCTCAACCTATACTGTACCTTTCTACACCTGTACCTTTCTACACCGCCAAGTGGGCGGTGTAGAAATCGAACTAATAAATAAATAAATAATAACATAGACACCCATGAACAAGAACTAGAAGTTAGCCTTAGTGAGATTACTAAAACATACCTGTCAAGTTTTGTATTTGGAAATAAGGGAAATTTCCTGGCAAATACAGGATACTTGACAGCTATGCTTATCCTGTGCTGCCCTCCAATGGTGGCAATAGGGCATTGCAGTCTAATTAATAAGAGATGACGGCAGGAAAGAGGGTAAAATAAGGGGTTTTCCCGGCCAATAAGGGATACTTGACAGCTATGCTAAAACAGGCACTGCTGAAGCAATCAAATCATTAAAGAATAATAAAGCACCATTCCTGGATTAAATAACTGGGGAATTCCATGAAGAAAGTAATATGAAATTAACTGATCTTGACTTTGCTGTTGTTTTTTAAATTGTCTCAGAAGCACACAAAGGTGCTTTCTGGGTTGAAAGGATTTTTGCTGGAGGAACTCCGCTCAGGAGACGCTCGAATGAGGCTCCTTTCATGTCCCCAAGATCTTTCCCACCAAAGTGGTCCCTATTAATCTCCTTGCAATTTCTTGCTTTTGAACTGCTAGGTTGGCAGGAGCTGGGACAGAGATGGGCACTCATTCCGTCATGCAATGCTCAGGTCTTTAACTGCTGCCTTGCCAACCTTCCAGCTTACAAGATGAGCTTCTTAACTGCTGAGCCACTGCAGTCCCTACTTTGCCAATGACCTAGCTTTACTGGCAAAGACTAAATCAATGTTACACGCTATGACAACCAGCTTGGAAACTGAAGCAGCAAACGTCAAATTGAGAATCAGTAGAGAAAAGACCAAAGTAATGAGTATCAATTATCAAACCAAGGCCAAAATTACAATCAGGAACAAAACAATTGAAAAGGTCTGCAAATTTACCTATCTCGGTAGCATCCTGACCACCAATTTGGGGAACCGAAGAAGATGTAAAATGTAGAATTGGAAAGGTTGCAGCTATATTTCAATGAATAAGTCATTATCATTATTATATTTCACTTGTTTAATACTACAGTATTGTCCTACCAACTGCAATATATGCAAGTGAGACATGGAAAATTACAACGAAGATAGCCTCTTAGAAGCTAAACATTTTCCAACAGAAATTCTTGGCATCACATACTTTGCCTGGACTACAAGTGAAGAGGTTCTACATAGAACTGGGTCGTGCAGCCTGGAACATATTATAACAAAACGAAGAATGATTATTACCTGAGCATGTGCTGATGATAGCAATGGACTGTGTGCCACAAGGAGGTAAAAGGAAAACAGGTGGGCCCCTGGGAAGAAGCACTGAATGTAGTAAGAAATTGGTCACCCAAAACGTGCCCTCACGTGCAAGGCCATAATAAGATTTTTATTTTATTTTTTAGCAGAAGAGAGCTACATTAATAGTGTTATCTCAGTTATTTATAGACTTTCTTTTATGTATATGTATACCCGTCAAGCGCGGCTCCGGAAAATACGGGACCAGCGCAGATCCCTTCTGCACAGATCCATTCTGCGCATACGTGTATGCACAGTAGCTACTTTCTCCACCAGTCAAATTATGGGATGGCAGCGGGAAAGTGGAGGAAGCGGCATGGAAATTCAGGAAATCCCGGCCAATCCAGGATACTTGACAGGTATGGTATATGGCAGGGCATAATTTGCATGTACATTATATATGGATGAAAGAATGAGACCATAATGCCCCAAGAGGAAAAGCCAGAACATTTTCATCTTCCCAACAATGTGAGCCTGCCATCTCAGCTACCTAGGGTGTTTACAGAAGTTTCTGGCATCCTTTGGGTGGCAAGTCAGTGTCAAGATCTAAGGCAGCTCCAGTACAGTGATACCTCATACAACGTCCAAACTTGGTTCCACAAGTTTGGACTTTATACGGATTTGGACTTTGTATGAGGCATGCAAAATCCTAGCCGCGATGCCTCATACAACGTCCAGATCCTAGCCACGATGCCTCATACAACGTCCAGATCCTAGCCACGATGCCTCATACAACGTTGTTTCCATAGAGATACATTGTACTGTAACAGCACAGACTTCAGGGCAAAGTCAAGGAAACAGACAGGAAACTGACAGAACTTTATGAAATAATTGTCTAAAGGCTAAATACATTACAAAAACATGTCAAACGACCCTGATTGTCCAAGAACCTGAAGAATGCTGCAAAAATCCCAGGAATGCTTCTAAAAATTATGACGAAAAAAACAAAAAAAAACCAAAATCGCGCTCAAAACCACTCCTAAACACTCTTCGCCTCATGCAAAACCCACAAGAGCAATGCACGCATGTGTCCTGCCTTTTATATTGCCCAGGACAAAGACAAGGGCCAAATGGATTATATAATTGAGGAAACAGGAAAACTCCATTTGAGGCACAGGAATGGTAATGTGTTAATAGTTGATTTTAATTTCACAATATAAAATAGTAGATAGTCATCCATTAATGCTATGTTGTGAAAGTTGACCGGTAAACAACTCTTTCGGGGGAACTTCCCTTCTTCAGACAAGTGTCTGGTACCACTGTCAGCCAGGCACAATGCAACCTGGGGAAAATCCAATACCTCATACAAAGTTGCACGACTTTGTATGAGGCAACTTTTTTCAAGGAATTAGGCGATGTTGTATGAATCCGATGTTGTATGAAACAGACTTTGTATGAGGTATTACTGTATTTGCTGATTAGTTCCCCAGAAGTAGCTTGAGGCTCACAGGATTAAACCCCCAGTCTGGAAGGAAACTCTAGTGGTTGCAGGATTAGACTCTCATCTTGCTGCAGCTGCTAAGCCCTAACTGAGAGCCCTGGGGAAGGTTCTGGACCATCATAAGCTCCATCTAACTGGCTGAGCTATATAAGAACGGACTCTTCCATCTAAAAGCTACCTCAGCAATGAAGGTTATTAAACTTGCTGTTGCTTGGTACCTGAATCTCCTGCCTTGCTCCTGGTTCCTCCCTTTGAAAACCTCTTCCCCTAGTCTCCCTGCCGCTGCCAAAGCGCTTTGGACTTTCTCCCACAGGGTGGAGGGGAACCCGGTGAGAGGAGCCGAAGCGGAAACTGCCGAGGTGGTATTTCCCTTTAAGTTATGTGTTCTAAGTAGAGGTGTGTGGCCGCCTGTCCTGGTATCCCAGTAGCCCAGCATGGGCTTGCCTCTTCCAAAGGCATACTGCTCTATTCTGGTTCATATGGACCAGGAGTTCTCAGCCTTGAGGTGTTCTTGAACTTTATTTACCAGAAGCCCAAGTCAGCACACCTGCTGATCAGGGCTTCTGGAAACTGAAGTCCAAGAACATCTGGGGAACCAAGGTTGAGAAACCCTGCTATGGACTGTTGCTGTGCTTCACCTGGATCCTTGCTCCTTAAACCTTGTCCTTGCCTTGCTCCAGTCCTTTAAGGTACCTGGACTCTGCCTCTCTTGCTCCCCTGACTTCCAGCTTGCTTGGACTGCACTCTGTCATGCAGATCAACTCTGTATCCCTGTCTACCTCAGGCTTGATTTGGGACAGACGCTGATATGGTTACTGTTTGGCCTGTTACCCAGTGTCCTGGTGCTTGTGTTACTTGCCAGCCGCCCATGCCCTGGACTCTAACAGTCAGTGGTACTCAGCACATGCTCACAGGCACTCTTAACTATTTCTTTTGACATGTGGATGGAGGAAGCACTGGCAGCCAGAACAAAAACTCTGTCAGAGCTCTGGCTTTGCACAGAGTGCAGCACTCCAGTTTCCTCTGGAGCACTGGTACCACTGTCAGCCAATATTAGCCATGCTAAAGAACACCTTTGCAGTCCCCCTGGACATGACAGTCTCAAAGGGAAGGGGGGCACTGCAGCAGCCCCACTGCTGTGGACGCTACAGGATGCAAGCCTTGAGCATGCCTGTCATGTCACCCTCTCTGGGAGGATTCTAAATATATCTGGGCCACCATATAAAAGTGGGTCAGCCCTGAACGCTGGAGGCTGCAGCAGAAAACAAGCTGTGGTTGTGGAACAGAGCAACCTCACCTAACCCCTTGTTTCCTTCTGCTTCTAGCAGCTTCCAGCACATAGTGTGCCACTGCTGCCTGCGCAATCTTCCGGAACCCTCTTCAACAGCATCTGTTTGACTGCCTCTTTCTATAGCACCAGCCAGCCGGCCAGTACATGATGTTCAGAATGCGAAAACATATGTGGCCCCTCCCGAGAAGGTTAGCTCAGGCTTTTCCCCAAGCCAGCACCTATCAGACGTGGTTGACTGGAACTCCCATCTTTTACAACAGGCAGTGGTAGGAGTTGTAGTCTGGAATATGTTTCCAATCACCAGGCAGTATGGAAGGGCAAGACAGCCAAGGGATCACCCTGAGGAACATGCACAAGACCCTAAACCGGCTGATGTTCAAAGTTTCACAGAACTTTGACTTCATGCATTTTCTTTTTTAGAAAATTAAGTTTAAGTTTACTAAACCAAGAAACAATCAAATATACTACTAAAACATGTAAAACAGTTAAGAAATAATTGTTTTCTGTCAAATACATTCTGACTTATGGTGACTCTTTTCAAGGCTTTCTAGGTAGAAAATACAGAGAAATGGTTTACTATTTTTTTCCCAAGGGTGCCTTGGGACTGATTAGCTTGTCTATGACTTCACAAACTGGCTTTTTTACCAGGAGACACAGTGGGGAATTGAATTCTCAACCAAATGCTTAACTGGCAGGGCAGGTGTGGGGAGGTGGAGAGGGAGCAACCACCCCCCACTAGCTCATTTAGAGCAGTGTGCTGCAAACATTTTTAGTACCTCCACACCATGGGCGTGGCTAACTCTTTGGGCATGGCTAACTGTGGGACAAGTCCCCTTAACCGACCTACGCCATGGCCTGGGGTAGGGAGGTGGGTGGGCGTGGCTGGTCAAGTGGGCATGGCCTGAGGAAATTCTGCTACCGGTGCCCGGGCACCTGTGGGCACCTGGAGCAGCTCAACACTGGCAGGATCACTCATGCTTTTAAAAGTTTTTAACTAGATTTTTTAATTGGTGCAGGTGGGAGGTTGTTTTTCAGTGTTTTTAGGAATTTTAAGGGTTTCTATAGTTTAAACGTTGAGGATTTTATGTACGCTTTCAAGAGTCGCATGTCGATTGGGGCGGCTATACAAATTGAATAAATAAATAAAATAAATAAACTCACTGGGCTATACGAACTAACACATTTGCAACAATTCTTAAAAAGTGTTGAAACAAGTGATTCATAATTAACAAGGTAAAAAGCAAAAAAAAAGGTTGATTAAAACTTTAATCATCACCATCATTCCAAAGTGAAGCATGGGGATCAGGAGGGTTGCATTACCTTTATTACTCTTTGCATAATTAATAAACGGATCCCAAGTAGGAGGGAGGGAACTGCACACAGAGATCTTGTGGATATAGGTTTCTTAGGTTCCAGGTCTGGCAAGATAATTTCTCCATGAGGGCTAGATTCCATAATCTGGATTTCCAGGCCTCTAAGGAAAAATTCTTACCAATTTCCCACTTTGAAGATATAAGCAGACCAGTGGCAAGACACGTAACTGCTATCAAATGCTTAGGACTGAAATTATGAATTTATGGAGTTGTTCTCCATAAATAGGGAGAGGAGGCCAAGTGAGGGATTCACTTGGATAACCAGCTTTGTGAGTTTCTCAATTTCCTTAAAGACAGATTTCCAAAATGGAAGAATCATTGAACAAGTCCACCATACAGTATATGGATATACGGAGCCATCTCCCCGCATCCTCTCCAACATCCTCTACTGAAAGCTTTATACCTATGAGTTATTTTAGGTGGAGTTCAGTACCAGCGATGTGCCACCTTGATGCTCTGTTACTTTCTGTATCCATGCATTTTCAAGTTAACTCTTTCATTTTACTCTGAGTTGAGGCCAGCATGTTTAAGCTCTTCTTTGCCTGTTGTTTCAGTTTGAAAGAGTTAATCAAAGATTTCCATCCAAACACAGCTTTGTCATTTTTATTCAGAACCATAAGGAGAGGAGCTCTACCAATATCTCTTATTTATTGCATTCCTGCCAAGTTACACAAGTACACTTACCTGGATGGATAAGAAAAAGTAGCAATCTCACATAAGTACACATAAAATATAGTAGGGGGGGGGAGTAACTCTGGACAGGAAATTCTAATACCAATAATGAGAATTAGGACTCTATTTTTTTCCTGACAGGATCTTTGTCCTTATTTAAAAGGCAGAAATGTTTTTAAATGGGGATTTTTCCACTATGAAGATGTAGTGTTGAAGACAGATTTATATGTTGGATTTTTGCAAGTTAGACAGTTGCTGGGTACCTAGTGTGGGCCAGTGGACTGAGTAACAGACTAGGACTCAGGGAGCCTGGGTTCAGTTCCCTGGCTCTGCCATGTAAACTCACTGGAAGAATAAAACTGTCAAAACCATTCCTTAAATTCGTCAATTACCTTGAAAGACCTGTTAGGGCCATTATAATTTAGCTCTGACTTGATGGTGTGTGACAGCAACAGATATGTTAGAACAGGAGTCCTCAACCTACAGCCCGCAGGTCGGACCCGGCCTGAGGCACCATTTCATGTGGCCTGCATTGCGTTGCTGCCGCCAGTGGAAGCGGAAGCATTTAAAACAGCCTGTGACTGTCGTAAACATGTTTACGACAGCCACAGATGCATTTTACGGCAGCGTTTACAGGGGGGAACCACCCGTCCGGCCCGCTCAGCTATCGGGGGTGGGGTGGGAGGTGGTCTCGCCTGCGGCTTAAAAAGTTTGAGAACCCCTGTACAGTATTAGAAGCACATTTGCCAGACAAAACCTGACATCCTGTATATTTTTAACATGTAGAGTTCAATGGATTTTCATATGAACATGAACTTTAGTTCAGTTAACAATGGCACAAGAAGGGCAACATCGACGCCAGTTGTGGAGGGAGGATGGATTTGACACAGTACAAATTAGTCAGTAGTGCATTCAATGGTTTTCAGATGAACAGTGACTCTCAAGTACAGTATAGAGATTATATTGCCAAGGCCAAGGTAGTTATATTAGCCTCTTTGTCCTACTACCCTTTTCACCTCACATGAACAGCACACATGGCAATCTCACAAACAAGGCCTAGCTTCTTTGGTTATGCACTTAATGCCACCTAGTGGGGAAAGGTAGAATACAGTAAAGCCCCTATTTACGTAAAAAGTCTGTTCCATAGGCTTTTATGTAAATTGGTTTTTCACTTAACTCGAAGCAAACTCATAGGATAAATGAATTTTTACATAACTCAAAGCAAACCCATAGGAAATATTATTTTTTTACTTAACTCTAAGCAAACCCATAGGAAAATGATATTTATATAAATCGATGCAACCCCATAGGAAGAACGATTTTTTTACGTAACACGAAGCAAAGCCATAGGAAAAACAATTTTTTTACGTAACTCAAAGCAAACCCATAGGAAATGGTGTTATGTAAATCGGGACATGGTTTTAGTGCAAAAATCATTATGTAAGTCGAATTTTATGTAACTTGAGGCATATGTAAGTCAGGGTTTTACTGTAATCTGAATATGGGGGGGTTAGAATTTGAGAGCAATTTGAGATGCACCATATGCAAACTAATTACTTAACAAAGGGCATTAAAGAATAATTTAAAAATCCATCATGGCTGATATGGGCTAGTGAAACTTTTATTCTCTGAATGCTAGTTTTCTGTATGCCAGGGTTTATTTTTATCATCAATACCTTTACATTAAATTCATTAATTGTTTTTCCCCTTCTTGCATGCTTTTAAACTTTCATGGAATGTATGTACAGTGGAACCATGGTTAACAAACAGCTCGGTTAACATAAAAATCAGATAACAAAAGGAAATCCATAGAAATATAGTGGCTCAGTTTACAGAATTTTTTTCAGAACAGGTTAATTGGCTTTCAATGCATTCCTATGGGAAACTGCATTTTGGTTAAAGTATTTTGGTTTTCAATTCATTCCTATGGAAAATTGCATTCAATGCATTCCTATGTTTTGACAACAGCAAAAACAAAAATCCATGAAGTAATAATCTGTACCACATAAATGGGTGGTAGAAAGGGGGCAGGAAAGAACAACTTTAGCATGTTAACACCTTGCGAAGACCTTCCAAGATGACTAGCTTTATCGGAACAGATACTGAACCTTCAAAGTGTTAGTGACATGAACATCCTAGCAACTGGAAGATACAAATGATTTGACTCTTCATTATTAGAGTTTTCAGAAAGCATTATATGGCTTTGAGGGTCAGAATGAGATGGCCATTTTGAGTTGGGAGGAGGAACAGTTTCAAAGCTGATACTGTACAGATAAAGGAACGATGGCCTAGTATTCACTTTATTCTAATCTCACTGCCTTATTTTGGACAAGCCAAAGTTTCCAGATCATTTTCAAAGCCAGCCTACTCATAATTACATTGCAGTCCTCAAAATGATAGCATAGAAATTTAGGTGTTACAGGTTCATTTTGCATGTTCTTTATAGTATTAGCATAGAGAGCAGTTAATCTTGAATATCTACCATTGCTATAATGTAATGTAATAGTTAGGTTTGTACAAAGGCGTGAGCACCACTGATTGCATGCTAATCAGCTGCACAGTGTACCTTACAAATATGCAATATAAGGTACTGTATTTTAACTGTGTGGTTTTGTATCTGCACAAGTGGCTGATGCAAATCTTTTTGCCATTAGTACAAGCTGCCTATTCATAGAGTTTAATTGCAGTTTCTGGAGAGTGACAGAACACCCTCGATTGTCACCTACACCTCTTGGTTGAGATCACCCGCAGGCATCATTGTTGTTATTGGGCTGCAGCTTCCACCTTCTTCTGTATAACTGGACAGGCTTTTGGTACTACCCAGATCCAATCACTATCTTTGCATACCCGTCAAGCGCGGCTCCGGAAAATACGGGAACTGCTCCTGCCCGGGCATGCATGCGCAGCAACAACTCCTTTGTGTAGGTGCAGAACACCTTGCGCATGTGCACCTCTGCCTCTGATGGGCATGCATACGCAGTAAGCCCTTTCCCCACCGTTCAAAATACAGGACGGCGGCGGGAAAGGGTAGCAATGAGCGCTAAAATACGGGAAATCCCGGCCAATACAGGATACTTGACAGGTATGCCACAGGGTGTCAGGAGGCCTAATCTTAGAGGCCAGCTGGTTCTGGGCCGCCTTTGCCCTCTGAGGCAATCAGGAAAAATGCCACTGGCGTGAATTTGTTTAAGATGGATCCCAGCTTGCCATGAAATGACTATGATCTCGGAGCCATCCCCTGCGTCACATATGAAATGAGACATGCCGGATGTAACACCAGGACTGCAATGGACCGCTTCAGCCTTGAGGATATGGACAAGCTGCGCCTTCACAGCCAGTCCATCTGGCATGGCCTCTTCCGCCTCCATGACCATTGCGAATCAGAGTTCCTCCTCCGCTCATTTTGCCATTGGGCCCAATATGATGGTTTCCAGTCATGTAATTCCATAACCGCAGGGCCGCCGCTGAAAATGCTCTACGTCTTGTCAAATATATTTCCAGGGCCATAGTCAGGGGGGCCAGGGGAGCATACCTGTCAACCTTCCCAATTTGTAAGAAAGCAAGGCAGGACGGAGCAGAGAATCAAAGACGAGAATGAAATTCCATCCAACAGAAATTCTTTACTTCAGAAAAAATAAAAGCCTCACTGGCTGGGAGAAAACGAAGCTCTCCGGTTTACAGCTTTTCGAAAATCTTCCACTGGTTTTCTACAATAATACAACATAGTGGTATTTACAATAGTGTAAGGACACAGTTAAAGATCACAGTTGAAAATTGTTATATACGATTACAGTTTACAGTTATACAAGCATGTTACAATCGAATACAAATAGGTTACCTCAAGGTATAGTATCAAAGAAACAGCAATTCTTTCTTTTTATTTTATTCGGGTCAGGCTTTATGGTAGAGTTATAATAGCCTTAGACGTTATTAAGGCAGTCCGAAAGACTGCTTATATTCTCACTCTACCAAAGCCAGATGTAATCATGCTAGGAAACACTGAACATTCTTAAAGCAACAGTGTGTGAATACAATATAATAATGCAGGGGCGACAGTACATTATTTACAAGACGCAGCTAAGATCCTGATCCGAATTTAATCCTAATGGTACTAGTGATTTGAATAAATGTATGAAATGGGCTTCCCTCTGTAGTAATCTGTTGTTCATATCCATCTTATCATACATATTGGGAAGTACCTTTTCCAATGCAATGAATTTTAAATCATCCTCATTGTGATTATGATCAAGATAGTGGGACACAAGAGGCGCAGAGAGTAAGTGGCTCCGGATCCAAGAGCGATGCTCAAGGATCCGAACCTTCAGCGGACGACAGGTGAAACCGATATAAAACTTTGCACATGGGCAGATGATAGCATATACCACATTTTGAGAGTTACAATTAGTACACCCCGTAAGTACATGTTCCCTTGATTCCCCAGGAATCTTTATGGTTTTGGCTTCTATAGCGAAGCGACATGCTGCGCAGCCCCCGCAACGAAAATGCCCTCGAATAATAGAAGAGGGAGTAGTATGTAAGGCATCAGCACGGACCACAATGTTGCCAATATTCTGGGTCTTTTTAAAGCCAATAAAAGGTTTTTGGGAGCACCCTGGGATGTCTTCAATGATGTGCCAATGTTTAGAGATGATGTTCTTGATTTTAAATGCAAGGGGCGAGTACTCAAAGGCACAATGAATGGAGTGTGAAGGTTCCTTAGTCTTAGGGGTAAGGAACACTTTTCTAGGGGTTTTAGAAACTCTCTGTAGTTGGTTATTAATGATATTAGTGGGGTACCCTTTGTCTAATAAAAAGCTTTTGATTGTAGCAGCAGATTTAATAAAGTCATCATCCCTGGTAGAGTTGTGCTTAGCCCTGGCTAGGAGACTGAAAGGTATGTTTCTTTTGAGGTGGCTTGGGTGAAAGGAACGATAGTCCAAATAAGCGTTCCTACCAGTGGGTTTTCTAAAAAGGCGCATGTGTAATTTATTGTCTTGTAAATACACTGAAATATCCAAAAAAAGGTACCACTACAGGATCATAGTGTCCAGAGAAGCTAAGGTTACTGTCTAAAGTGTTAATTCACTTAATGAATCTAGGAATCACATCAATCTCGTCAAATACAGAAAACAGGTCGTCAATAAACCGTTTGTATATCAGTATATTATGATAGAACGGGTTAATGGTGCTATTGAATACAGATGTAGTTTCGAACTTAATCATATAGAGATTCGCCATGGCTGGCGCGAGAGCGCTCCCCATGGCGACTCCTTGTACCTGCAGGAAAAATTGATCTTTATATCTAAAATAATTATTCTCCAAGACCACATCTGCTAGATCTAATAGAAAGTGAGTAGGAAGTACAGCAGAATTTCTAGTGCTTAACACCTCCTCCAGGATAGGTCTTACACTTTCTAAAGGGATATGAGTATACAAGGATTTAACATCCAATGTTAATAACCCGACACCCGTGGGGACATGAACATTTTCCAGCTGATTAATAAAGTACGAAGAGTCCCTGACAAAGGATGGTGTGTTCCTAGTAAACGGATTCACAAAAGAGTTGACAAATTTAGCGGCTCTTTCGAGTACCGAGCCAGTATTAACCACAATGGGCCTCCCTGGCATGAGAGGAGTATCCTTAGACATTTTATGAATTTTAGGTAGCGTGTAGAACACTGGTACTTATAGAATGGATAAGCTAAATATTCATAGGTTTTGTCATTGATAAAGTTAAAAGAATACCCTTCATAAAGTACTGTTTTTTGGATGGTCACAATATCCTTAGTGGGGTTACCTTTAAGATGTTTGTAAAATCTAACATCACCCAGCTGTCTAAAGATTTCTTGATCATAATCTACAGTATCCTGTAAAACAATGCCTCCACCCTTATCGGCAGGCTTGATGGTGATGGAAACATCTTTAGCCTGTCTTTCAGCATAGGAGATATTCCTATAGAAATGCCCACTGTTCTGTTCAATCTTGATAATGTCTTTAAGTACTAATTTGTGGAAAACCTCGATGGACGGGCAGTCCATCTATAGGAATATTTCCTATGCTGAAAGACAGGTGCTGTTGGGATTGGCCCTGTGACCAGGTAGGGGTATAGAAGCACACAATGGTTGGTTAGTAAATGAGGTACAACTGCAAATCAGTGTGGATTTTTACACTTGGTTATGTCCGAAGATCCCTGGTGGATATTCAGTTGTGTTTCTGTGAAGTTTGGTTCTGTGAAGTGGTACATACTATTTGGGCATATTTGCTGAACCAGAAGCAAAATATTATTGGACTTGTAGAGGCACTAGGTCTCCAAGATGCCCAAGACTGTTGCAGCACCCATGGCAACAGACTTTCTGAAAGGCAGAGAGAAGAGTGAACCTTTTATGTAAAGTTTTTAAGCTTTTTCTGATTCATTTGTTTCCCTACATTGTTTCAGTCTTGTGTGAACTACTTGAGAGAGCATGACTACTAGAGAGTACAGAAATGAAAATACAGTACAGTATATACATTATAATCTGTAACTACTAATCAACTGTAATTTCTGAATTTGAGCTTTTAAAGACAGACACGTGGGATCTGCCTTATTTTCTGGAAATCTGAAAGTCACCAGCTGGAGGCTTGCAGAACAGGCCAAAGAGGTGGAGGGGAAAAAAATTCAGACAGTGCCTCTGATCTCATGCTTATCTTAGAAATCTGTTTTTAGTTCCAGAACTGGGCTTATAATCTTTCTATTGACACAAGACCCACTCCTGGTATGTTCTCTTTTCCACCCCACTGCTGCTTTCTTTTGTTTCTAAACAATAGGGAACCAGAAAACTGTGCAGATCTATTGCAAATTACCCCTTCAAAATCTGGCAGTTCCAACAGAACATGAGCTACCTTCTGCCCACCCACACAGGATAACTTTTGCACATGCTAAGTTTGTACTTTTATTGTGAACAACACAATACTCTTACCATAACTTGGCTTGTCCCTAATGTATTTACAGAAGAGCAGCAGCCAGATAAGAGCTGGGCTGCAACCTCTGTCCCTCCCTAACATTATCAGTTTTCTGTCACCAGTGAGTGTGGCAAATGATAGGCCAGCATATCATATAGTGTAAAATGGGTACTGTCCATTATCTATATAACTAAAATCAAGGTCTGGTGCTGTATGTTCCTTATACAAATCCACACCCCTGCACCAATTGCGCTGAAACTCGGCACATACGTACCTTGGGCCGAAGAGACAGTCACTGCGGGGGTGTCGAGCCTCATGGGGAGGGGTACGCCCCCTAAATCAATCCGTAAAGGGGATGCCCCCACCAACAGGAGAAAAAGCAAGGGGAAAAGCCAAACAGGGGGGATTGTGATGTCATCGCCACAGCTCAACCAATTTTCAGCTGAACAGATCTGGGGCTCCATGAGATCACAGGGCTCCCTCACACAAAGCGACACCTCTGCACCAATTGCGCTGGAAACTGCATGCACGCCTACCTTCAACTTCTGGGGTGGCCAGCATGGGTAACCAGCAGCCTGCCTTGGGGTCCTTGCCCCAAAAAAGGAGCTGCAATCCCCCCCAGCTGGCAGAAACAACCAGGGGATGTAACTGCACATGCATGAGAATCCACGCATGCACCTAACCCTGCCTGGCGTTCTAGGCTGTGGCGCATGCATGAAATTCCACACATGCTCCAAAGTCTACCCGGCATTCCAGGTGGTGCACAGCCTCGCTGCCAGTATGGACAGCGGCAATTGCTGACATTATGGCTGCCCCTGCCCCAGCGACTACTGTTGGCAGGCGGCCACTGTGGCATGGCTCCTCTGCACTCCTGAGGCACGCCTTGGGGGGGGGGAAGGGAGAACCCACAGCCAGGGGGTGGGTGATTGGACCGGGCTGCCGCCTTCTGCAGGCCTCCGCCCACCCCCAATGGGTCCTCTGCCCACCTGCCCAAATGGAGCCTCGCTTCCGCCTGACACAACCCATGGGAGGACGGAGGGGTCGGGTTGTGATGGCTCCCCACTGACTGTAGTCACTGGGGAGGCCGGCGGCAGCAGCCAGAGTCAGGCTGACACATCGCCTCGTGGCGGGGCTGAGAGAGCGGCCACGACAACAGCAGACAAAAAGGTAAGGCAGCTGGGGTGGGGGGCGGGGGTCTCTCCTTGGCCCGGGTAGTGTACCCCCGGGCAATGCCGGGTCCTCTGCTAGTACCATTATATTCTCCAACACATATTGGTACAAAATGTTAGAAAAATAAGGGTAAACACAGCTATTGCTGGGCTGAAAGACTCATCAGACTCTGTTAATCTGACCAAGGGTAAACCCAACATGTTGGGAATAAAACAGTCTTGTGGCACCTTAAAGACAACCTCCTTTTTATTTGGCATTAACTTTTGTATTGTGCATCCGATGAAGCAGGTTGCAAATTAATGCCAAATAAATCTTCTTTGTCTGTAAGGTGACAAGGGGCTCTTTACTAGGTTTGATGCAATTGTACATACTAATACAACCCTTCTGATATCTTTCTATGATGGAGGTAGTACAGCTCACTTGTATCTCGAGGGCCATATATAGCACAGGTCTTTTTTTGTGCTCTGTAGCAGGGTGGTTGTTGTAATAAGGCTTACAACATCTGCCCTGCTGTGGAGTGCCAAGCCAAGCCAAGCCGAGGAGGCAAGGATTGAGGAGGAGGCAGAAGAGGCAGCTGGAGTGAGGGCACAGGCCTAATGATTTGGTGCCATGCAGCTCCTCCATGCAAGTAAGCAGGGAAACATCATGTGGGTGGAGTGGTGGGTGGCTCTGGGTGGGCGCCGGTGGCAGCGGTGTGGGTGGAGTGGTGAGTGGCTTAGGGGTGGTCCCGCTGCTGCCAGTGGTGATGTGGGGTGAAGTGGGGGGGGGGCTCATGGTGGTTCCGCTACTGCCAAGGGCAGCAGTGGCGATGGAGGGACCACTCCAAGCCCCCCCCCCCACTCGACCCATACTGGTGGCGATGGCAGTACCATCCTGAGCCCCCTCTACTCGACCCATACTGGTTGCAGTGGCACCTATCCCAAGAGTCTGAGGGAGCGTGATCTGGACCCTGGCTTAAAAAGGTTGAGAACTCTTGGTTTAGAATAACAGCCTGTTGCAAGTTGTGTTAATTACAGTCATCGTTATAAAATTTCCGTGTGTATGTGAAAAGCGGTATTGCACTTTTATGTTTAAAACACCATTACTCGCTGACCTTGGAATTTGTGCCGTAGAGAAGGGTAGCTAACAATATCTTATGAGGAGGTGGTTATGATAGATTAAAGGGTTTCTGTGGTTTCTTAGCTGGGATTTTTAAAATGTTAACAATAAGCAAAGCGGAAATTTTAATTTTTGGAAATGAAATTGCTCTTGGAGCCATCTAGGGCAGGAGTTCTCTACCTTTTAAATCTGGTTGGGCATACGTGTCAACCTTCCCGGATTGGCCGGGATTTCCCGGTTTTCGGTGTCGATTTTTGCCCTTTCCCGCTCTGCGCTGCCGAAACCCCGGATTTCGGCAGTGGGGGAAAGGAGGCACTGCGCAGCCCATCTGCGCAGGTCGCGTTGCACGCATGCGTGGAAGGGCTCTACACTTCCGTAACTCCCTTCCACACATGCGCAGGCTACGCCGCGTGCGTAGAAGGCTACGCAAGCGGCGTAGCCCTCCACGCGCATGCGTACAACGCGACCTGCGCAAACCCGGTCTGCACAGGTCCCGGATTTGCCGGAGCCGCGGTTGACAGGTATGTGGTTGGGTCACTCTCCCTCAGACAGCTTCGGGGGCTGGATGGCCATTATGACCTTCTTCCACCACATGGCACTTCCTGGTGTGGTGGGACAGTGGGGGGCCACATGAAATGGCACTGAGGGCCGCATTTGGCCCATGGGACACAGGTTGAAAATCCCTGAGGGGAAATTCCCTGGGGGAAGCAATTTTTGACACCAAACCTCAGTCACCTCTAGAATAAAGAAATTGAAACCACACATTGATAACCAGTATCCGCTAACTTGTTTTTCACCCCCAAGCCAGTGATAGCTCATAGGAAATGCTCGGGTGAAAAATGTTCTTTTTCCTCTTGTCAAAGTTGCCTGTTTCAAGTTTAATTAACTGTGTATATCAGGCACCTCATTGTAATTTTGAAAATTATTCATATATTCCATTGAAGTCTTTGGCACTGATTTGCCAAGATTGTCCATATTTTTGCGTATAGAGACTGTATTCTTTTTAAAATCTTAATAACAAAACAAGACTTCATAAAAAGATGAGACTCTCTAGAAAAGACAATCATTTCATGTCAGGAAAGGTGGAGAATGGCAGCAGCAGAGTGCCAAACGTGAGGTGGACAACCATTCCCTAAGTAAGGGAACCCACACACAATAACTTGCAAGAGCTGAGTTGAGGGGAGGACATTTTGGCGATCTCTCATCCATAGATTAAGGTAAATGTCTCCCTTGCTCAAAATGCTCAAAAGCCAGTTGTGTCCAAGTCTAGAATATGGTGCTCATCTTCATTTCCAGCTGAAGAGCCAGCATTTCCATGGTCATGTGGCAGACATGACTAGATGCCAGAGTGCACGTAACACTGTCACATTTCCCAAGGAAGTGGTACCTATTTATCTACTTGCATTTTCTTGCTTTCAAACTGCTAGGTTTTGCAGGAGCTGGGGCAAAGACGGGAGCTCACACTGTTGTGCAGCACTCAGGTCTTGAGGTGCCGGTGATCAAGCTTAACCACATAGGGTCACTCTAAACCAGGGTTCTCAACCTTTTCAAGTCAGGGGCCGGGCCATGTTCCCTCAAACAATTGGCCGGTGGTACTGGTAGTCCAGCCGTCGCTGCCAGAATCGGCCACGGACTCATTTACAACTGTCATAAACGCATTTTACAACAGCCGTAAATGAGTCCGCAGCTGTGGTAAACATGTTTATGACAACCGTAAATGAGTGCACAGCTGATTCCGGTGGCGGTGGCAGCTGGAGCAAGGGAAGGGATCAGATTATTTGGTTCTGCAGCCCGGATCCGGCCCACAGGCCATAGGTTGAGAACTCTTGCTCTAAACCAAGACGACTACCTAGCAAACTACGGAAAGCAGTCTCAGAATCGCCTGGATGGTGCACTGTTAGGGTTACTCTCCTAATAATAATTTTGTGTCAGAAATTATTCTGGGTTGAAAGGATTTTTGCGGGAGAAACTCTTCTCACAGGACACCTGCCCTGAATGAGGCTCCTTTCATATCCCCATGAGCTAGGACAGAGATGGGTGCTCAATCCATCATGCAGTACCCCATTCTCAAACTGCCAATTTGTCAGCCTTCCAGCTAACAAGGCGAGCTTCTCAACCACTGAGCCACCGCAGGCCTTTGTATCCAGTTGATACAGAGCGAGTTAAAAAAACTTAGGTTAATAAATGAATGAGGATGAAGAGCATGTGATCCTCTCAACTCTTAATGTTAATATGCCACAGCTTTTGTTGGTGCCAGTGAGCATGGCCAGCAGTTGGTGTTGGAAGTTACCATTTTTGCTGGTGTATAAGACCCACTTTTTTCTCATTAAAATACACTGGATAAATTGAGTACCTCTTGTACGGTATATAGTGACCTATAGTGGGCTATTTTGGTAATACAGTAAAACCCGTACTTACAAATGCCTTGAGTTACATAAAATTCGACTTACATAATGATTTTATGCTAAAACCATGTCCCGATTTACGCAATTTTATATGGGTTTGCTTCGAGTTACATAAAGATTCTTTTTCCTTGGGTTTGCTTCGAGTTACGTAAAAATTCATTTCCCTATGGGTTTGCTTTGATTTATATGAAAATTTCATTTTTCCTATGGGTTTGCTTCGAGTTACAAAAAAAATTGATTTAAGCAAAAGCCTACGGAACGGACTTTTTTTTTCATAAGTGGTTTTTTTTTACTGTAACAGGGTGTGTCTTATACCCTGCTGCATCTTATACACCAGCAAATACGGTATTCTGTCCCGTTATGGGGAAGGACCTAGATGCCCTTCTTTTGATATAAACCAGGGGTGCCCAAACTATGGCCCCGGGGCCCGATCCGGCCCCTGACACCAATTCATCCGGCCCACAAAGCCCTCGTCGCTCTTGGAAGCGGAAGTAAAACATGCCCGTTTTACTTATGCTTCCGGGAGTGACAAGGGCTTTGTGGGCCGGATGAATTGGCGTCAGGGCTGGATCCGGCCCCTAGGCCATAGTGACCAGCCCCCCGAACCATGTGACTGGCCCACAGCCCAAAAGGTTTGGGGACCCCTGATATAAACCATCCAAACCACCTAGGAGGGATCATGGGATCTAAATAACAAACATTGTATACAGCAGCCGCCCTCTCCTTTAAGGTTTCCCTTGCTCAAGAAAAGCCAGTCGTTTCCGACTCTAGGGAGCAGTGCTCATCTCTGTTTCAAAGCCAAAGAGCCAGCGCTGTCTGCTTCTGCAGAAGTTTCCGTGGTCATGTGGCAGGCATGACTAGACACCGGAGCGCACGGAACGCTGTTCACCTTCCCACCGAAGTGGTCCCTGTTTATCTACTTGCAATTTCTTGCTTTCGAACTGCTAGGTTGGCAGGAGCCCCTCTAATTGCCTAATTTTAACCCTCCTCCTCCCACCCTCCTGTGGTCCAAAAAGGCGCAGCCAGTCCCAGGGAGGCGCGTGGAGGGGGCGCGCGGGAGTCGCGCCAGTGGGCCTGACCGCACGTGACCGAGCTCCTGAGGGCGGAAGCGGAAGTCGAAGCCGTGCAGAGGGGCGTGGCGGCCAGGAGGAGGAGAAGGGCGAGCTAACGAGCTTGCAGCGCGAGCATTGCCGATTGCCTAGAGAAGAGCAGGTCGGTCGGGGGAGGAAGGGCGGCGGGGCACATGCATGCCGCAGGAGGGCGGGGGGCAGAATCTCCTCCCGGGGAAGATCACCCGAAATTAATAATTGCACTCTGTGTCTGAGCGGTTCGCAGGTTATTTGGCATTTTTTGGGGGGGGGCCAACATGCTGGGTCCTCATTTTACCGACCTCGGAAGGATGGAAGGCTGGGTCAACCTTGAGCCCGGTCAGGATCGAACTCGCAACCTACAGCAGTTTAACCACTGCGGTCACCAGAGCTCTTCTGCGGAGGGGGTCAGGGCCGCCTCTACCGTGTGGGCAGGTGTGCTTGGGGGAGATGCAGGGAGACAGGCACGAGAGTGCAGGGCTGTAGCTAGGTTTCTAGATTGAGGGGGGAGAATATTCTTCCAGAAGGGGCAAAGGGGCAACAATCACACACACACACACACACACACACACACACACACACACACACACACACACACACACACACACACACACACACACACACACACACACACACACAGACAGAGCCACCCCTTGGCTGCTGCTCTGAAAAGTGCCATCAGAGGGTCATCCCCCACCCAAGCAGCAAACCTGTTCTGTTACTGACTTGCTTTTGTTTGAGATCTAACGTCTATCTATAACTTAAATCTATATACCAGTGTTGGGATGGTCTGTCCTGCAGTAACTTACAGAGAGTGTGTTTTTGTGACCAAGTCGGCATACCTTTTTTTATATGATTGCTTTCCCAACAGCCAAAGAACAAAGTGTTCTAATGTGTAACTTTTTGTTAATGGCTTCTCCCTCCTGGCTATAGCATTACTAGAAAAATTCTAATAATAAGCTCTGAACGGTCCTTAGGAGATACTATCACCTCCCAAATTGGTGATGTAACAAAGCTGGCTAGTTCTGCGGGTAGATCTTGTTTTTCACAGCATGGGGAACATTTAAATCTAGCTTTTTGTATAACTTCAAGAGTCCACAGTCTTTCTCAACATTTGACAGGTGCAGAATGGATATATAATAATTTCGTGTCAGAAATTATTCTCGGTTGAAAAGATTTTTGTGGAAGAAACTCCGCTCAGGGAACGCCCAAATGAGGTTCCTTTTATGTCCCCAAGAGCTGGGACAGAGACGGGCGCTCAATCTGTCATGCAGTACCCAGGTCTCGAACTGCCAACTTGCCGGCCTTTCAGCTAACAAGGCGAGCTTCTTAACCACTGAGCCACTGCAGCCCTTTGCAGAATGGACGGCCACTATGAACTAGCCCCCCCCCCTTTTTCCCCCCTGTCTTCTTTCTGCCAAATTTCTTCTTCTTTTGGGTTTAGTTTCTTAATTGTTGCTGTGATAATCTTAGGTGCAGAGTAGTATAGCTTTACTACAAAGTGGTAGAGGCTCCTGTGCCTTGTAGTCTTCAGAGCAGGGATGAACAACCTTGATATGCATGAAGGCCAATTGTGAGCCTTCCTTAGGACTTGCTGTGGGCTTCCTAAATGTGTTTTATATTGCACTAGCAGAGGTTGCCCGCCATTGCCGGGCTGTTTTAAATTGTGTTGGAAGGTTAAATTGTGTTAATGTTTTTTAAAAATTGCTTAGTCTGTAATTTTAATTTTTAAAATGTTTATTTATGTAATATTTTTTGGCTTGGCTGTTATTAACTATGATCTGCTTTTTTGGGGTTTTTTTTGAGGATTAATAAAAGCAAAGTATGATATAATTTTTTCAAATTGTTTTATGTAAGCAAATAATGTTTTAGTTTTTTGAATTTTTTTAATTAGTTGTACCATAGGTAATAATTTTAATAATGTAAAAGTAAATGTTTTTTACATTCAGTGTTTTTAAAATGTGTTTAGATGTTTTGGGTTTTAATTTGAGTTAAAACTCAGCACAGGATTTTTAAAAGTTTCTATTGTATTTTATTGACATATGTTTATGATTTGTGTTAAAGTGTGTGTTAGTGTAATTTTTTTGACTTGTTTTTATTGGTGTGACCTTTTGTGTAAAATTGTGAATTTGTGTTATGTTTTTGATTTGTTTTTACTCTTGTGGCCTTTTGTTTGGGGCTGTTTTGTGTTTTTGAATTGTTTTTACTATTGTGGCCAGCAGGTGGTGCTGGTAGGGGTTATTGTATTTTGACTGTTTTTTCTCTCCTGGCCTCTGGGTGGAGCTTCTTCTGGTAAGTAGTCTCTTTCTTTATTCATTTCTTTTCCGGTCCTCGTGGAGGTAGGACATCTTTTGGTAAGTTTGCTTGTTTTCTTTCTTTTGTGTGTGTGTGGTGGTGGTGGTGGTGGTTGGAATTTGTATTTTTTGTCTGTTTGTTTTGTTTTTGATTGTGTTTTTGTTTACTTTGTATTGTTTTTAGTGTTTTTGTTTGTTTTTGTGTATTTTTGGATGTTTTTGGCTGTGTTTTTAGTAATTTTTTAAAAATTATTTATTTATTTGGTGGTGTGGAGGGGGCATGGTGGGTGGGGGTTAGGAAGGGTGGGCTAGGTGGTGGGGAGGGGGCATGGTCATTGGGGGTTAGGAAGGGTGGGCTAGGTGGTGGGGAGGGGGCGTGGTCGGTGGGGGATAGCAAGGGTGGGCTAGGTGGTGGGGAGGGGGCGTGGTCGGTGGGGTTAGGAAGGGTGGGCTAGGTGGTGGGGAGGGGAGCATGGTCATTGGGGGTTAGGAAGGATGGGCTAGGTGGTGGGGAGGGGGCATGGTCGGTGGGGATAGGAAGGGTGGGCTAGGTGGTGGGGAGGGGGGCTTTATTGTATTATGGTGCTTTGATTGCATGGAGTCGTGAAAGTAGATCGGGGTTTCCCCTTTAATATCAGTGGGTGGGGGGTTGCGACCCCCCTCTCCGCTGGCTCCCCTCGGGTTGGGAGGTTTGGCTGTGGTGCGGCGCAAAGAACATTGGGAAATGAAGTTGTTTCCCTTTTTTGCGTTTGTGGGACTCTTGCCCCACTGGCGCATTTCTCAATCTTGCGTTTACCTGCGTACCCAGTTCGGCCGTGTGCACGAATGGTGAGTGCAGGTTAGTGGGGCCTGGCTAAGGAGCCTATACAAAGTTCCAACGGTTAACCCTCGATTTTATAGGTTAAGATGAGTTTCTTTTTTGAAAACAGGAAGTGACTAGAAAACTTCATTTCCAGTTTTGAAAGAAGAAAAATGTAGAAACAGCACCCTTTCCCTACAGTATGATCACATGCTTTCCTTTTATTGAAGGATCAACACTCCTGGTTTATAGGAATGTAATTCTTCTTGTTCTGCGTAAAACGTATCCCAGTATCAGTAAACAGGATTGGTGACTGTATGAGGTATTCTCTATATCTCTTATAGAAAGATCCTTTCATGGCAGTACCTGAAGAAAGTAGCTCTATTCTGGGCAGTAAAGATAATTTTGGCAGGTCTGATTCTATGCTAAATCCAATTGTTAGTCCCAGCTAGACTAGAGATCCATTGAAAACAGCAGGAATTATGTAAGTACTGATATAACAAATCCCATTCATTCAGTAGGTCAGGTTTTAGTGGGGTGAGTCCTGTATATAGAGAGGAGAGCTCTAATTCTGAATTGCCTATGTTGCTTCTCCATGACATTGGAATCTATGACATGGAGTAAATATGAGTGTTCTTGGAACAAAATGAGTAATTGTCACAGAGGTAAGGAATAATGTGATGAAATGTTGGGTTTATCCACAGAATAAAACTTTCAGCATCTTATATTTCTGAAGCAAAAATGCAGCAAAACTTTGGAGTAATTAGAGTGCCTTCTAATTGCTCTCTATCATCCCCATCACAATTTGTTTGTTGTTGTTCAGTCGCACAGTCAATTGCGACCCTATGGACCATTGTCCTCCAGGCACCTCTGTCCTCCACTTATATGCTACTTATATCTAAACTCCATTTAGACCTTTATTGTTTTGTTCTGTGCTAAAACATTCATTCAGAAATGTCCAAGATGAAATATGGTAAGTTAGCTAGTGAAATAAATTAATAGAAATTAATTAGCTATAGTAGGTGTGTGTGTGTGGGGAGAATATAAGGACTTTATTACCAAATAAAGCCAGAGGAGCATCTAATCCAACATTATGTTTCCAAAAGTAACCACCAGTTGCCTCTGGAAAGTTCATAAGCAAAAGCACCCTCAGCTGTTACTGAACTGCAGACTTAAATTTATAAGACCATAGGAAATTGCCTCATTCCAGGCTCAGATGATTGGCAGCAGGTCTTGAACATTTCAGATACAGGCTTTCCCCACCTCTGCTCTAGAAACACTGGGCATTGAATCTGATGCCTTCTGTGTACAGACTGAGATTTCTGTCAATAAGCTGTGGGGGGGGGGGGGGGTGGCAGACATTCAAAATGAGACGAGCAAAGTGTAATTATCTGTACATGATTGGATTGGAACCCTTAACACTTCTTCCCATGGCTATGCTGACAGGGACTGATGGGCCATACCTTGCCCATCACTACTTTCAACAGCAGGTGCCCACCACAAATAACTATGTTACGTTCTCCTCCAAAGCTAATTTGATATGGTATAAATTCTGTCTCCTCCCTGATTCACATGTTGTTCTGTTTCAGGTGTGCTGGGAGTAGCTCATTGGAAGACGTGCATGATGATGTTTTGAAGCACCATGCTGATCGCTGCCTATGTTGCTTTTGGTTTCCTCCTGGCGATATGCATCAGCTTGGAATTCTCTTCCTGCTGCTCCAAGATCACCAGCAGGTCTTGCTCCAACCCAGTCTTCTTGCAGTTCCAACTAGACTATTACCAGGTCTACTTCTTGGCACTTGCGGCTGACTGGTTGCAAGGACCCTATCTTTACAAACTGTATCAGCACTACCACTTCTTGGAGGCCCAAATCGCCATCATCTATGTCTGCGGCTTTGCTTCCACTGTGCTGTTTGGGCTGGTCTCCACTTCCTTGGTGGACCGCTTGGGCCGTAAGAAATCTTGCATCCTTTTCTCCTTGACGTACTCCATCTGCTGCCTCACAAAGCTCTCTTGGGATTACTTTGTGCTCATTGTTGGAAGGATATTGGGGGGCCTCTCCACTGCCTTGCTTTTCTCTGCCTTCGAGGCATGGTATGTGCATGAGCATGTGGAGCGCCACGACTTCCCAGCCGAGTGGATTCCTGCCACTTTCTCCAAAGCAGCCTTCTGGAACAGCATCATTGCAATTGGAGCTGGGGTGGTAGCCAACGTCTTTGCTGAATGGCTGGGCTTGGGACCCGTGGCTCCGTTTATGGTCTCTATTCCCCTTCTCATGCTGGCTGGGGTCCTGGCTCTGAAGAACTGGGATGAGAATTATGGCAAGAAGAGGGCACTCTCTAGGACTTGCATAGATGGCTTGAAGTGCCTGCTCTCTGATCGCCGGGTTTTGCTTCTGGGTATCATCCAGGCCTTGTTTGAAAGTGTGATCTACATTTTTATCTTCCTCTGGACTCCCGTCCTGGATCCCTACAATCCACCCTTAGGCATTGTCTTCTCCAGTTTCATGGCCGCCAGCATGGTGGGTTCGTCACTCTATTGTGTTGCGACCTCCAAGAAATATCACCTCCAGCCCATACACATCCTTTCACTTTCGGTCCTGATGGTCTTCTTCTCCCTCTTCATGCTGACGTTCTCTACCAATCCTGGGCAAGAGAACCCTTTGGAATCCTTCTTGGCCTTCCTGCTTATCGAGCTGTCCTGTGGCCTCTACTTCCCTTCGATGGGTTTCCTCCGGCAGAAGGTGATCCCGGAGAAAGACCAAGCGGGTGTCATGCACTGGTTCCGTGTCCCACTCAACTTGTTGGCCTGCCTTGGTCTACTTATCCTCCATGACAGTGACTACAAAACGGGGACCAGGAACATGTTCACTATCTGCTCTGTCATGATGGTGATGGCCCTCCTGGCAGTTGTCAGCCTTTTCACTGTGGTCCGTAACAATGCAGAACTCAGGCTGCCTAGCCCTGGCGGTCAGAAAGAGAGCCCGTCGCCAGAGCTCTGATCTTAGTGTTCTGTGAAGCCATTCACGGAGTTAATGCTCTGGAACAGGGGTTTCCAACCTAAGGCCTGTGGCGCCATTTCATGTGCCCCCCACCCCTCCAGGGGCATTCAAGAAACAAAATGGCTGCCCTTTTGAAGCTGTTGGGACAAAATGGCCACTCCCCCATCATGCAGATAGGACAAAATGGCCATCCGTCCCTCAAACCTGACTGAGCGAACATGACCCAGCCCCCGGCTTGAAAAGGTTGGGAACCCCTGCTCTGGAGCAAGCCAGTTGTCATTATGCATCATAGTACTGGCACTGTATCCAGGCAAGGACTCTGTTGAATCCTGCACGTAAAAGAGATGTCCTTTCCAGTAAAGACAATCCACATCAGACAGTCTGACTGAAATTTGTGGTAAACATAGCTACCCCCACCCCCCAGCAGCTTGACTTTTAAGGCATTTTACCTTCTGCAAGCAAAATGTGCAGGGCTGCTTTTGACCACCCCAACCTGGATAGATAGTGACAGATAATGGGTCAGAAAGGCTTTGGACCCCTTTCAAAAACAGGAGCAGTGAGATTGATTGACTGATTGTCTGTTATCAACATTCAGCTTGATCACAACGTCAACCAAAATCTTTGTTGTCAATCCTCCTGTTATTTTTTAAAAATAAAATAAAAATTGTAAAACTTGTTTCTTTACATCGGTGTTAATTCTGGAGTGGTAATGCCAGAGATGAGCTAATATTTCTTACCTCAACTGCTAGAATATTTTGATTGCCAAATGCACCCTTCAAAATCCTGTTTCTGAAATAAGTGAAAATTGTTGCATTCTGCCTTCAATGTTTTTTTTATTTTCCATAATGTCGGGCATCTTTTTTTAAAAAAAAAGTTATGGCAATGAATAACAATTTATTTTCTTTCTAATCCCTAGTTTTCAGAATACCATCCCCCAACAAAAAAATTGTTCCAGGTAAACAACCCATGACCCTCCAGGCATTTTGGGATGACTAACACTTATCAGCTCTAAATAGCATAACTACGAGGGGGAGCGCAGTTAAGGAAGCTTCAGTCCAATAATCATTAGGAGGACTCCACCTGCCCACCCCAATTTACAGAGAACAGTTTTAAAAAGTGTCTAGTTAGTGTTAGATTTGTAAATTAAGATGACATGCCTTACTCCTTCATAATGCGTTTGGGTCCATATGGTTGCCTGGCTGCTTGTAATAATGATATGCAGTAGTTGGAAGAAACCTCTGGATACATTTACTCCAACCTAGATTTTCAGTCATTTCCTGCCTTTGCAGGAAATCCACAGCTGTAGAAGTACAATAGACCATATAGCAGTTGACCAATTTTGACATGTCCAGGTGCAAAATTCGACACTCCCCGCCCTGCATGGGCCATTACTCCCCACTGCTACTGTCCCACTGAAATTAAGTGAAAATAAGCCAGAAAAGGCAAAATATTAGAAAAGACTTTTTTGGCTTGTTTTAATTCTTTTTAGTAATTTGCTGTCAAATACCAGTGGTGGCTAACCTACGGCCCACTACAGGCCAGCCTTAGCCCACAGCACCATTTCATGTGGCCCACCACTGCCCTCGTCACTACCGGAAACAGAAGTGGACGTGTTTACGACAACCGTAAAATGTGCCCACACCTGCCATAAACGCTGCCCTAAATGCACCCACTGTTGTCGTAAACGTATTTACGACAGCTGCGGATGCGTTTTATGGCAGGAGGAACCATGTGACCAGCCCGCTCAGCTGTCGGGGGGGGCATGGTTCGGCCCATGGCATGAAAGGGTTGGGAACCCCTGAGCTAAATACTTCATAACCCTGTGGACATGGTCACTGCTAATAGTGGCATGATGAACAATGATGGAACAGGACCTCTTCAGTTTGTTTGCCAAGGGTCCCCCCCTCCCTAAAAGAAAGATTTCCCAGTCTCATCACAGCTTGAGAACTGAAACAGATTAGGAGACTACTGTGGTATGCTGCTAACTACTTTGACTGCCTTCATAGTGTGCTTATCCAATTTGCTGTATTGTGAGGAAAGTTGTAAGAGTAGTAATACCTGGCAGACCTGAAAAATCAGGCTGTGTTAATACCAGTACTGTATTTATTTTCAAGGATTCTTCACACCTACACGCCGCTACCCCCAAGTTAGAAATAGTACTAGCCCCGCCTTAACGCACAATGATATAATAGTCCACATGTTTGGACACGATGTCATTTCATGTTTGGTATGTATATGGAAGATTATTGTCTTGTGTCATACTCGTCATTTCCAAAAGAGCAAGGCCCTCCATATACAGTTAATTGTACTTAGTTCGTAATGTGGGTCTAATCAGCCTGATGGCCTTATAAAGGGCCAATTCTGTTCCTCAGCAAAGTAAAACAGTTGCCTCAGGTAGCAAATCCTAGGAATACATCAAATGGAAGGGGTTGTGTCTCATAAGAAAAGATTTAAACTTTTAATTGTGTTCTATTATAAACCTGAGTGCAGATAAGACACTTGCATTTAGTTCTTTTTCCCTTCGGATATTTGGTTCCAGACAGGAGCAAATGCTAGTGTTGGGAGTCAGCTGGTGTTCAGAACCACACCATAATAATAATTTCAGGTTAGAAACTATTCTGGGTTGAAAGGATTTTTTTCCGGATGAAACTCCGCTCAGGGAACACCCAAATGAGGCTCCTTTCATGTCCCCAAGAGCTAGAACAGAGATGGGTGCTCAATCCATCATGCAGTACCCGGGTCCCGAACTGCCAACTTACCAGCCGTCCAGCTAACAAGGCGAGCCACCACAGCCCCTAACTACATCATTAAAATGCTCTTATGTTCTAAACTCATATTTTTGATAGCTCCTTTCCTTGTCTAGGCTAGACATGAAACCGCCAAAATGAAGCCACCCTTTGTGCTGATTGAACTCGAAAGTAAAACCAGAGTTAATCTGCTAAAAATTCCAAATACAGTGGTACCTCGCTTAAAGAGCATAATGCGTTCCACGGGATTGCTCTTTAAGCGAGTTTGCTCTTTAAGCGAAGCACCATTGTAAGTGACCAGTTGTGACTTCTGGCGGGGGGGGGGGGGGGGATTGCAAACCTTGATTTAGTTGTTAAACGAGTTTTTGGTTGGGTTTAATTGTTAAGCGAGGCGACCATTCAGAGAAAATTCTGCTCTTTAATCAAGTTAGTCTCTAAGCGCGGCACTCTTTATGCGAAATTATACTGTAGTTTAATCCAGTTTAAATAGAGCCAATCATTACAGGTTCCCTCACTACCAGGCAACACATCTGGACAGTTCCGGCTTGGGAACATCAGTTCTAAGGACTAAGCAAGCTTGAAAGCCAAAGGGCACAGTCTTCCCTTAAATATAGGTCTATAAACCTCTTGACTAAGAACAGAAAACTCATATAACGGGATTTATCTTAAATATCAGAGGTTGGAAGGCTGATCTCTTTATCCTCAGAACCAGCAGCATGACTGCGGATGAATCCAAAAAACTTCAGACGTTTGCTGAAATTTAGGACCTAACACACATGCATGCTAAGATGAAATAATATGGCAGTTTTTTTCATATTGTTGCAACAGACGCGTATCCTATTAGGCCTCCAGATTTTTGGAGAGTAAAAGCACTTAGCTTTGCACCTCCTCAAATTCTACACCATGGAGGTTTCTCAACTGAATTTTGGTAAGCCAAACATTTCTGGCTTGAAGTCATTCATCGACTGAAGGACAAGAGTTGCTTCCTGAGTAAACTCCTTTTTCAGGTGTTCGTCGGGAACCATCACCACTTGCATCCCAGCTGCTAATCCTGCTTTGACCCCGTTGGGTGCATCTTCAAACACAAGGCATTTGGCTGGCAGGGCCGGAGGCTCAAATCTCTTGGCACAGATTAAGAAAATATCAGGCTGAGGCTTTCCATTCTTCAGTTCGGGATCATCACCCAGCACAATGTGGTGAAATAAACCAAAAAGAGGTTTGTGGTGGCCCGTTTTCAATTCGTAGGCATCCTGAGCAGAGCTGGAGGCAACTGCTATGGGTATTTTATGCTGATGTAAATGACGGACGAGTTTTTCCACCCCTGGCATCAGTGCAGCGGTTGGAAATAATTCTTTTTTCTTCTTCAAACTTTCGTGGTGTAATTCTTCAGTGCTTAGAGGAAGGTTAAAGGTTTTTTGAATGATAGCCAAGGCATCTGGTTCTCTTCTGCCCATTATAACAGCTTTCTCTTCCCAAGTGAATTTCTTCCCAAAACGGCCGCAGAGTTCTTGGAACAGAATGGTGTATAACTGCTCTGTATTCAGAAGAGTGCCATCCATGTCAAAAATGACATGTGTGACCGGCTCCAGTGGCTTGCCACTGGCCATGTTGCGCTTCTATGAAAAGCACAACAAACATGCAGCAAAACTCTGGAACAGATGTGCTGAGTTGGCAGGTTTACCCGCTTCCCAGCTGTGTGTGCACATGGCCGTTGCCCTGACAGCTTCTGTGATTCCATCTCATTCTGTAAAGGCCGTTCAGGATTCTATTTCACTTAAAGGTGCCACCAGCAAGAGGGCCCCGTCCACGCTTCATATTTCATTCTGCCTTAAGGGAAAATCCAGGTTAGACGACTGCAGCAAAATAACCATTCGGAAGTCCATGGGTAGCAGGGGCTAGAAAACTTATTTCTAAAGATAATTTTGGTATCATGTTACTATGATAGGGAGACCTCGTTCTCCCAAGGGACGTGGATGTGGTGCTGCTCGCAGAAATCATGTCCGCACTGAGGAAACACCTGCAGCCAGAGGTCTCGATCTTCCCGGCCAGGGTGGCCTTCCACAGAAGGGAGCAGCGACCTGGGGAGTCCATTGCAGACTACGCCGCCACTCTGCGCATTGCTGCCGCCCCGTGCAAGTGGGACAACATCGAAGAAGCACTCCGGGACCATCTGCTGGCCGGCATGAGGGACGAAGATGCTCAATGTCGCCTCATGATCAGGAATACGCTAAGTTTCAAGGCTGTCCTAGAAGAGGCGGTAGCGTCTGAGGCCACACGGTCCGGCATCAAGCTTTTTCGGCATCGCCACTCCACCACCAGTGCCACCGACTCAGCTGTGCAAGCTCAGCAAAATTCATCTTCATCCTCCTCAGCATCGCCTGGTTCCACCTCTTCATCGGAATCCAGCGACGCAGAGGGAGATGTCCAAGCGGTCCAACAAAAGCACCGAGAGCACCGTGACGATCGGGAGAAGAAATTCCTTTGCAAGTGTGATGGCTGCAGAGCCTGGCATGACCGCAGGAAAGTCCCCTTCCGCACCGCAGAATGCTACAACTGCGGGCGACGAGGGCACATTGCTAAAGTATGCCGACAGCGAAAGCAAAGAACTCCAGCACCTGAGTCCAAGAACAGTCATCACCACAAAATGTCCATTGCCAAAGTGTCACCAGAGCCTGAGCTGTGCCAAGTGGGCATTGTCAGCGAGCATTTCTTTGCAGACCTGAGCCTGCAGGATGTCCCCTTCAAGATGGAAGTGGATTCAGGTACTACCTTTTCCATAACCCCACAGCAGGAGTTTTTGAGAATTCCCCCTACCTCTCGGCCCAAGCTCAAATCTTTTAAAACTTCCCTCCGGGATGTGCAAGGTTGCCAGATTCTGATCCTGGGGGTGGGAAATTTCTTGGTCAAATTCAAAAACATTTGCACCTCCTTGCCATTGGTTGTAGTTAAGCAGGGCACTAACTGTGTTATTGGGACCCAATGGTTTAGGCACCTGGGAATCCGGCTTTCTGGCATTCATGCAATAGACGCTGACCCAATCTGGTATGTTTGTGCTGCACATCCTGAGGTGTTCAAAAAGGGTTTAGGTTTATACAAAGGACCCCCTGTTGACTTTGAGCTTGACCCAACTGTCCAGCCCATCTGGATGAAGCCACTCCGGGTACCCTTTGCTTTAAAGGAGAAGATAGAAGCCGAGCTGGACAAACTAGTGGGGCAGGGCATCCTAGTGCCAGTGGACTCCGCAGAGTGGGAGACACCAATAGTGACTGCTTTGAAAAGTAACGGGGAGGTCAGGATATGCGCTGACTACAAGTGTACCATCAATAAAGCTATTCGCCCGAATGCATATCCTGTGCCCATGATAAGCCACCTTCTTGCCTCCTTGCATGCAGGAAATTGCTTCACAAAACTTGACCTTGCCCAGGCTTACCAACAATTGACTGTGTCTCCTGCTGCTGCCATAGCCCAGACCATAGTAATGCATAGGGGGGCATTTAAGGTAACTAGACTACAATTCGGGGTGAATGTGGCCCCCGGAATATTTCAATCTCTTGTAGAACATATTTTAAAAGGTTTGCCCAGTGTCCTGCCATGTTTTGACAATGTCCTGATCACCGCTAAGGACACCGTTGAACTAGAGGCCAGGCTCAATCGAGTCCTGTCATGTTTCGAGAGGGCCAGTCTACGTCTCAGAAGAGACAAATGTGTGTTTTTGGCACAGGAAGTGGCGTTTCTAGGGTACCGAATTACACCCCAAGGTATCAAGCCCTCTGACTCCAAGGTGGCGGCTGTGCGAAATGCACCCAGGCCAAAATGTAAAGCCGAATTGTAATCATTTCTAGGATTGTTAAACTTCTATCACGCTTTTCTCCATCGCAAAGCCTCAGTTGCTAAACCATTACATCAGCTTCTTAAGAAAGATACTGTTTGGCACTGGGGCCATTGCCAGGAGAAAGCGTTCCTAGAACTTAAAAGGCTGCTATCTTCGGATGCTGTATTAACTCATTTTGATCCTAACAAGGAAGTTGTACTTGTGTGTGATGCATCCCCTGTGGGGGTGGGAGCTGTGTTATGCCATGTACTAAGTGACGGGAGGGAAGCCCCCGTAGCATTCTATTTCCGTTCACTCTCAAAGCCTGAGAAAAATTACGCTCAGACAGACAGGGAGGCGTTGGCAATCGTGGCTGGCACTAAGAAATTCCATGATCACCTTTACGGAAGACCTTTTACCACCGTAATTGACCACAAGCCCCTCCTTGGAATCTTTGTGAATGGGAAGCCCACGCCTCAAATTGTGTCCCCAATGATGTTGCATTGGGCAATTTTCCTAAATGCATACAATTATACTTTGGTGCACAGGCCCGGCAAGAACATCAGCCACGCTGATGCCCTGTCACGTTCTCCACTGCCAGGGGTCGGGGAAGCCGATTGCGAGATTGAAAGCGACCACCAGGTCCTTATGATTGAGGCTTTTGACTCGCCCCCAGTCATCCCCTCAGATATAACCAAGGCTATGGCCAAGGATGTAACATTGACTGTAATGTCTTGGCTGGCCTGTCTCTCCTCTAGCCGAGGAATTCAGAACATTCCACCGCAAGCGTTTGGAACTGTCAGTGGAATGAGGTTGTCTTCTATGGGGCCAGTGGGTGGTCTTCCTGTCACTCTCAGGAAAAAGGTTTTACATCTACTTCACACAAGTCACCCGGGAATTGTCAGTTCCAAAGCCCTTTCCCGTAGCTACTTTTGGTGGCCTCAACTGGACCAAGACATAGAACAAATGGTTGGCACTTGTGCCAGTTGTCAATCCTCTCGCCCAGAGCAATCCCACCTTCCCTCTCGAGAATGGGATTCTGCTCGGGGCCCATTGTCCAGGTAGCACATAGATTTTGCAGGTCCATTTAGGGGTGCCCTATTTTTGTTGGTTGTGGATTCATTCGCTAAGTGGCTGGAAATGATGAGGGTGCCTAATACCACTTCAACCACCACGATAATGCACCTAAGAATGCTTTTTTTGCAGCATTTGGACTTCCAGATGTGCTGGTGTCCGACAACGCGTCCACTTTCACATCTGTAGAATTCCAATCCTTCATGAAAAGGAATGCAATCAGGCACATGACTGCCGCCCCATTCCACCCAGCCACCAATGGCCAGGTAGAGCGGCAGGTGCGCACAACTAAAGACGCGCTTCGGCGTATGGGTGAAGGGGATTTGGAGCTCCAGTTATGCCAGTTTCTTTTCACATATAGGCTTACCCCCCTTGCCTCAGGGCTGTCCCCTGCTGAATTGCTCCAGCGAAGGAAACTGTCATCCTTGCTGGACAGATTGGATCCCTCTAGGGTAGAGGACAAAGGCACAAATATAGTGATCCAACACCAGGAGGGTTTCTCGTCCGGAGATCCTGTACATTGCCGCAATTATGCAGCTGGTGGTCCTACGTGGGTGCCCGGGTATGTGATCGATCAAACTAGTCCTGTTTCTTACAGAATCAAAATAGCCAGTGGTCTGATCTGGAGGAGTCACGCCGATCAATTGAGACCCAGAGTACTGGACCCACAAGATGAATGCAGACACTCAACGCTAGGGTTGGCCCCCACCCACTTAAACCCAGGGGGCAGAGGTAATAGTCAGCAGCAAGCTAACTTAGACCCAAAGGTGTGTTCTAGGGACTGATTTCAAGGGGAAATTGTGGAATGCTCCCCTACTCCGGCCATGTGTACCCCTACACTGTCCCAGCCTAGCACTCTGGATTCCTTTATTGATGATGACCAATTTTGTTTGGAGTTGCCCTCCACTCTTAGTACACGCAGGAGGGACCCTGAGTTGTCTTATTCATCCACAGAATTAGATTTTGGTTTTGAGCAATCCCCTGCCCCTCCATCTGACAAACGGGGCTTTAATTCGGGTTTACAATCCTCCCCCTCTAGTCAATCCCTCACCCCAGTTGGGTCGCCCATCCTATGAGCCCCTGAGCCGACTCAGCCAAGCGTCCAACCCAGAAGGGAAACTAGATAGCCATCCTGGTTAAAGGATTTTGTTTTTACCTAGGGGGGAAGAATGTTATGTATGTTAACTGTGTTTTCTGACAGGAGCGGAATGTATCTTTTCTCATGTATCTATACTTATGCAAATAAGTGGATCGAAAATGTGCACACTCTGTTAGCCAATTGGCTTGTTGTATTATTGTTACTGTTTATAGGAGCGGAATGTATCTTTTCTCATGTATCTATTCTTATGCAAATAAGTGGATCGGAAATGTGCACACTCTGTTAGCCAATGGGCTTGTTGTATTATTGTTACTGTTACTGTTTATAGTATACTAGCAGAGTTTGCCCGGCGTTGCCGGGCTGTTTTAAATTGTGTTGTGGGGGGGGGTGGTAATTATGTAAAAAAGAGGTTAGTCTGTAATTGTTTTTACAATTTTTTTATTTATGTACATTTTTATGTTGTCATTTGTTAAATAGATTGTATTGTTTTGATACTATAAAGTAATAATAACTTGTAGTTTGTATTTTTTCTAATGTATTTTTGAATATTTGTTTTAACATATATGTTATTTTTAGTTACACATTTTTTTAAAAAAAAGAATAAACGTATTAACATTTATTTTTGGGGTTTTTTTGTGGATTAAAAAAAAGAACAAAGAATGATATAATTTTTTCAAATTGTTTTATTTAACCAAGTAATATTTTATTTTGTGGGGATTTTTTTAAATAGTTGTACCGTAGGTAATAATTTTAAAAATGTGAAAGTACATGTTTTTTACATTCAATGTTTTTAAACTGTGTTTAGATGTTTTGGGGTTTTTTTTAGTTAAAACTCAGCACAGGATTTTAGAAATCTTTTTATTTTATTTTTTAACATATGTTTGTGCTTTGTGTAAAATTGTGATTTATTGGTATGTTTTTGACTTGTTTTTACTCTTGTGGCCTCTAGGTGGGGCTTTTGAGTCTTTTTTTAGTTGTTTTTACTATTCTGCCCTGCAGGTGGGGCTGCTAGGGGTTCTGTTTTACTTTCACTGTTTTTTCTCTCCTGGCCCCTGCGTGGGGCTTCTTCCGGTAAGTAGTCTCTTTGTTTCTTCATTTCTGTTTCGGTCGTCGTGGAGGGAGGACGTGCTGGTGAGTTGTCTGGTTTTCTTTCTTCTGGGGTTTTTCTTTGTTTTGCTTTTGTGGTGGTGGGCTGGCAGGTGTTTCTGGTTGTTCTTTTTTGTTTTGGTTTAGTTTTAGGTTGGTTTAATTGGTTTGATTATTTCTGGTTGTGTTTAATTTGTTTTATTTCGTTGTTTATTTTTGTAATTAGTTGTTGTTTCTTTGTAGTTTTGTATGTTTTTTTTCGTGTTGTAGTTAGGTGTTTTGTATGTGGTTTTGTGTAATTGTGGATCTTTTTGTTTGTGTATTTTTGTGGTTTATTTCTTTTTGTTTATTAATGGGTTTTTTTAATTATTGATTTATTTTTTTATTATTTTTTAAATAGTTTTGGTGTTTGTTTTTGTTGGTTACTTTGCCTTGTTTATTGTGTATGTTGGTGGTTAGGGGTAGTTTTGGTGTGCGTGCACACACACACACTGGGCAGGTTTGAAATGTGCAGCCCAGTAGGTGTGTGTGTGTGTGTGTGTGTGTGTGTGTGTGTGTGAGTGAGTGAGTGAGTGAGTGAGTGAGTGAGTGAGTGAGAGAGGAGGCTGCAGTTGAGCTCTGAGGCTGCGCCCAGGTGAGTACCTCCGGGAGGCAAAGGCAGCGACCAGAGCCCCATTCGCTGCCTTTGCTTCCATGGGAATTGGTTCGCTTTCAAGTGGGGGGGGGGGGTACTGGTGCATTCACCCCCCGTTGAAAGCGAAACACTTCCTCGGGAAGTAAAGGCAGCGACCGGAGCCTCGTTCGCTGCCTTTGCTTCCCGGGGAATTGGTTCACTTTCAAGGGGGGCAAATGCACCAGTACCTTTCTCCCCCATTGAAAGCGAAACACTTCCTCGGGAAGTAAAGGCAGCGACCGGAGCCTTGTTCACTGCCTTTGCTTCCCTGGGAATTGGTTCGCTTTGAAGGGGGGGTACTGGTGCATTCGCCCCCCGTTGAAAACGAAACACTTCCTCGGGAAGTAAAGGCAGCGACCGGAGCCTTGTTCGCTGCCTTTGCTTCCCTGGGAATTGGTTTGCTTTCAGCGGGGGGAGGGGGGAAGGTAAGTGGGGTGGGGTACAGGGACTGGGGGGACACGGGGGCGGGGCAGGGCAGGTGGGCGGCATTGTTCCCATTGTGCTCTCGTTGCTTTTTGTAAGTTTATTTTTCGCGCGCCAGCTTTCTCAGCGTTCTGCGCGCTCACGGCGCACAGGATGCTGGGACTTGTAGTTTTGAGTTTGAGGTTTGCATTCATGCGGCGGTTTTTTTATGCGGCTTGATTTCAATTGGCCGCGACGTGTTTCCCAACGTTCTTTTTGCTCGCGCCCCTCAGCCTGATTGGCTGCAGCTCGGTGCAGCGCACAGGATGTTGGGTAGTGAAGTTCCTTTTCTTTGTTTGCGTTCGTGTGGCTCTTGCCCCACTGGCGCATTTCTCAAACATTTGTTGACCTCTGGATCAGGTTCGGGTGAGTGCAGGAGGCTCGGTACTGGCTAGTGTGGCCGGGTGCGGGAGCCTTTGTCACATTCCAACGGTTAACGCTTGGATTTATAGGTATAGATATAAGTCCAAGTTTTGCCCCATCCAAACTGTGTTCAAACCCCACTAATAAAAAGCTGAATTTCACTACTTCACTCATCTGCTTCTTCATTCCCTGAACACGAAACCAATGCACAAAATAGGGTGTATGAAAGCCCTCTCTGCCATCATTTTGTCCAAGCAGCGGATGGCTGGTTTGCTGAGGAGAGGTTTATGACCATGTATGGAGGGCCCATGTGAGTAATTACCCTGATTGAATCTGATTGCATTTGAGGGGAGTGGAAAACTAATGGAGCAAAAGAATGAAGGCTTTTCATCTCCCTTGTGCAGAGTTTGAGCTTCTACAGTGTTTGACTTTATGCTAGGGTTATTACCGATGGGTCACCAAAAGAGGAGGACAAGCAAGCAAGGGTCACAAAATAGGTGACAGTCATCATCAAAAAGGAGGAGATATTGCTTCAAATTTATATGTGCTAATTTAAGCTATGTAAAAGTGAAGGTAGCCCCTGCTCGCAAGCCAGTCGTATCCAAAACTAGGGTACGGTGTTCATCTCCATTTACAGCCAAAGAGCTAGCACTGTCTGCATCTGCAGATGTTTCCGTAGCCATGTGGCAGTCATGACTAGACACTGAAATACACAGAGTGCTACTATCTTCCCACCACAGTGATACTTCTTTATCTACTTGGATTTTTCTTGCGAACTGAGACAGAGACAGCTGCTCACTAAGTTGTGCAGCACTCAGGTCTCAAACTGCTGACATCATAAGGAGTTATCACCGCTGGTTTGGGATGGGGCATCGTTGCCCCAATCCAACCCGGTGCGCAACCTGGGGGTCCTCCTGGACACATGGCTTCTGCTCCAGGAGCAGGTTACGGCCATGGCCAGGAGGGCCTTCGGGCAAGTGCGTGTTATTAATTGTGCCCACTCCTGGACTGGGAGGCCCTGCTCAGTCACCCATGCCCTGGTCACCTCCCGTTTGGACTATTGTCATGCGCTCTACATGGTGCTGACCTTGATGACCATCCGGAGACTGCAGTTTGTCCAGAATGTGGCGGCCCATGCAGTGGTGGGGTGTAATCATTTTGCCCGCACCTCGCCGCTGCTGCGGAGCTGCACTGGCTGCCTATATGTCTCCAGGTGCAATTCAAGGTGCTGGTTGTCACCTTTAAAGCCCTTCATGGTAGCGGACCAGGATACATTAGGGACCGCATCGTCCCTAGGACATCGACAGCCCAGAGCCCATTGGATAGGGCGGTATATAAATCTATTAAATTAAATTAAGACATAGATAACATCTCTTAAAATGTGTATACATTTTGGCACCCTCTGTATTTTGAATATTTGGACCTTGCAGCTAAAATTTATTACAGGTAGGATGCCTAGTGAAATTGCCTGAATGTGCCATGATTTATTTGGATGTGTCCCGTTGCTCTGAGGACCTCATGGAGCCAGATTTTAGAAACAGTTGTAAGGAGCCACTACTGTACAGTACAGGGCAGATACTACCAGCTCTGGTGGGTGTGTTCTGACAAGAACTGACTAGATGGTGGAGCATGGACATTAGTTTACTGTACTGTGTCGCACATATACACCAACATTGTATGTTTTTTGTTCCTGTCCCTTTGATGTATCTGGTCTGAAAGATTCAAAGTCCAGACCAAATGAAGAGCTAAAGTCAAAAAGAAGGGCCATCTGCCTACATGAACATTTGCAATGGAATTATTTAATTTTTGAATGTTGATTTTTAAAAGTGAAAAAAAAGGGGGGGGGGAGAAAGGGTTTCTGGGCTATTGCCTACCCCTACTTCAAACTGGTCAATCTCCCCGTCTAGCAGATGAATCCTCTATTCATCTACATAATATGAAACCCCACAGAATGCAATAGGAAGTATACCTACATAAATCAGTAGGACTTATCCCCAAGTAAATATGTGTGAGATATTTGATTCTGTTTATGGAACTACAAGATTGTGATTTGGCCATGT
The DNA here is from genome assembly GCA_035047345.1 of Bradypodion ventrale. Classification (NCBI taxonomy): domain Eukaryota; kingdom Metazoa; phylum Chordata; class Lepidosauria; order Squamata; family Chamaeleonidae; genus Bradypodion; species Bradypodion ventrale. The sequence continues at coordinate 215,897,787 of JAWDJE010000002.1, read as the reverse complement.
TTATATACTGGGTCCCCCTCCCTCGTGTACTTAATGTTTTTACTGCCACAACTGCTTGGAAGGAAACCCAATGAAACCAGTAGAGCTTGATCTTGATAAATATGTAGAACTTGGGCTAAATAAACACAATTATGAGGAAACAAGCAGTGATTCATAAAATGGCTATGTTTGGTCCTTTTCCTTATCAAATGTCTCCTTCCTCTCCCGGATCACCCAGTGTACTCAACACAACAGCTACAATATATTCCCTAACCATACCTATTTCACCCCTCTACTGATCCTTCCTGCGGCCATCCCGTATTTTGGCCGGACAGGAAAAGGGTTACTGCACATGCGTGCCCATCAGAGGCAGCGGTGCGCATGCACAAAGTGGTTCTGCGCATGCGCAAAGGGGTTCTGCGCATGCACGCCTGGCCCGGAGCAGTTCCAGTATTTTCACCAGCAACACTTGACGAGTATGGCCCTAACTAACAAAATCAATAAAAAGTCTTGTGGCTCCTTGAAGACTATCAGGGTTACCCAGATTTCCTCTTCTCCCAAAATGGTTCTTTGCTCATGAGTACTCATGAGTACTGTTTTTGAAGGGGACTGCAGTGGCTCAAGTGGCTAAGATGCTGACTGGGAGTGGCTAAGACGCTGACTGGGAGGCGGAAAGTCAGCAGTTCAATTCCTGAGTACTACAGGACGGAACGAGCTCCCATCTTTGTCCCAGCTCCTGCCAACCTAGCAGTTCGAAAGCAAGAAATTGCAAGTAGATAAATAGGGACCACTTTGGTGGGAAGGAAGCAGCGCTCCGTGCGTCTTGGCATGCCTGCCACATGATCCATAGAAATGTCTGCAGAAGCAGCTGGCTCTTCGGCTTTGAAACAGATGAGCACTGCACCCTAGAGTCGGATACGACTGGCTTTCGAGCAAGGGAAACCTTTACCTTTACTGTTTTTGAAAAATGACTTTCTCCACAAGAATGTCTCCGAAATATTTTGTTTCATGAAAGACAGAGATAGGTGTTATCCTTTCGACCTGATGTGCATAGTACTCATAACCAGCTAAGGTATTTTGAGAATGTTGGGGATTTTTTGTATGCCACCCAGAGTCGCATGTCGATTGGGGCAGCTATACAAATTGAATAAATAAATAAACTGGACATGAAACCCCTTGAAAATTTTCCTTCTGCCCCCGTCAGTACCAATAAAACAATTACAAAGCAAATCATGAACAAACGGTTGTATTTTCTGATGTACCAAAAAGCTGCTGGGGAGAATGCTGAATGGCCGGCTACCTTTTTTGCCTACGCCTATGAGGAAAAGAAATTTCAGTTGAGGAGTTCCCAATTTTAAGTTTTAGCATTTCTCTAAAAGACGTGACATGAAACTGATCACTAGCCCCTACTAGAGTTGACCCTACTAATCACTGGCCAGCATCTCACATAAACATTAGCAGGTTGCCACTAATTAATGAGTTTATTTTTATTTATTTTTATTTTGGGGTGCCTATAACTAGATAGACTTGTGTGCCCAAGGCTGAAAAAGGAACTCTTCAATTAGTGGCAACCTGGCATTGATGGTGAGGTCACTTCTGTTGCATTGGCAAAGATCCACAAAATGATGCTAGCTGATATGAATGTGGGATACCTTGGAGTCGTTATTCAGTGAGGAGCCTGTGCATTGGTAGACGTCTTCGCAATGACATTCCACACATGCAAATGGACTTGAGAAATCAAGTCTACATGCATGTTTTTTAGCCATTTGGACATCACGTCACTTGCTGGCTAGATGGACCCTGATGTGTGCCCTCCGCTTTCACCTTGCCCATGGTACCTGATGGATACAGCTCTGGTGAGTTTTAGTCCAGCCTAACATCATTGACAAGAGATGGGCAACGCTGCCTAGTTAGACCATTCAAACCCCCACGTCCTGATAAGGCTCTCACCTAGTGGGGGTTGGGAATGTGGGAGCAGCACATAAATGCATGGTCAATGTAAACTATAGGCACATTTTATATATTAATGAAATGTCCACTATTGTGATATTGGGAGTCTGCAGTGTTCCTTTGAGTCCTCTTCACACAATAAGACATTTTAATTCCCTGTAGGATCCCTGTTGAGCAATATCAGAGACCTCTCTTAGCATACATTCATCTTCCTCTAGTTTCTGTATGCATTTGAATAAATGAGTTACCCACTGCTTATTTTCCTTACAGAAATAGAGTACAGTATATAATTACAATAGCAGTTGGTGATCCTTTGGTGTGTGTTTCTTCTTCTTCTTGAAAACCTCTGCTCTTTCATGCAATAATAAGGTTTAAACTGATATGGTAAAATTGAAATTGTTCTCAACTGAATTTTGGTAACCCAAACATTTCTGGCTTGAATTCATTTATGGATTGAAGAACAAGGGTTGCTTCCTGAGTAAACTCCTTTTTTTCAGGGCTTCATTAGGAATCATCACCACTTGCATCCCAGCCGCTAATCCTGCTTTGACCCCGTTGGGTGCATCTTCAAACACAAGGCATTTGGCTGGGGTGGCCATAGGCTCAAGTCTCTTGGTGCAGATTAAGAAAATATCAGGGTGTGGCTTTCCATGTTTCACTTCAGGATCGTCGCCCAGCACAATGTGATGAAATAAACCAAAGAAGGGTTTGTGGTGGACCGTTTTCCATTCATACGGCTCTCAAAGGGAGCTGGAGGCAACTGCTATGGGTATCTTATGCTGATGTAGATGATGGACAAGTTTTTTCACTCCTGGCAATAGGTAAAGGTTTCCCTTGCTCGAAAGCCAGTCGTATCCGACTCTAGGGTGCAGTGCTCATCTGTTTCAAAGCCGAAGAGCCAGCACTGTCTGCTGCTGCAGACGTTTCCATGGTCATGTGGCAGGCATGACTAGACACCGGAGGACATGGAAAAATTTCACTCATAATTTGGTCAGTGGTAAGAGGGAGGTTGAGCCTCTTCCGAAGAATGTCTATCCCCTCCTCTTCAGTTCTCCCTATGATAACAGTTTTCTCTTCCCAGGTGAACTTCTTCCCAAAAAGGCCACAGAGATCTTGCAGCACGGTGGTATGAAGAGTTTCAGTATTCAGAAGGGTGCCATCCATGTCAAAAAGGACATGCGCGACAGGCTGCAGTGGCTTGCTACCGGAGAAGGTGGCCATAATTCTAGGCCTACAATAGCAAAAACTGAAGGCAGGCTGTTTAGAGGCCTAGAATGTACTGCTGTTACCATACCTGTCAAGTATCCCAGATTGGCCGGGATTTCCCGTATTTCCGTGCCGATTTTCGCCATTTCCCACCCGGAGCTGCCGCTACCCTGTAATTTGCCAGCAGGGGGAAAGGAGTTACTGCGCATCCCTTCTGCGCAGGTCCTTTCTACACATGCGTAGAACTCTTCTACACATGCATAGAACCCTTCTACGCATGCATAGAAGGCTTCTGTGCAGAAGGGGATGCATAGAAGCCTTCTACGCATGTGTAGAAGTGAGCTGCGCAGAACAGTTCTGCACAGGTCCATTCTACACATGCATAGAAGTGAGCTGTGCAGAACGTTTACGCAGGTCCGTTCTACGCATGCGTAAAAGCCTATTCATGCGTAGAATGGACCTGCGCAGAAACATTCTGCGCAGCTCACTTCTACACATGCATAGAAGTGAGCTGCGCAGAACGTTTCTGCGCAGGTCCGTTCTACGCATGCGTAAAAGCCTTCTATTCATGTGTAGAACGGACCTGCGCAGAAACGTTCTACGCAGCTCACTTCTACGCATGCATAGAAGGCTTTTACGCATGTGTAGAATGGACCTGCGCAGAAACGTTCTGCGCAGCTCACTTCTACGCATGCGTAGAATGGACCTGCGCAGAAACGTTCTGCGCAGCTCACTTCTACGCATGCATAGAAGACTTTTACGCATGCGTAGAACATTTCTGCGCAGGTCCCGTAATTTCCGGAGCTGCTTGACAGGTATGGCTGTTACCTTGACAGCTTCTGTGCTTTCATCTCATTCTGTTTTACTTAAAGGTGCCATAAAGTACCTTGTGTAGCTGTCATTGCAGCAACAGAACAAATAGTGATTCTGATTTGAGCAAGAATCTGCCTATCGTTTGCTTCAATAAAATCTTGTTTTTCTCTTACTGGGCAACCCTATTTCTCTCTTAACTTTGGATTTACTATGCAGTATTTAAGTTTGCTCCAAACCATCCTGTCATATTGCATCCAAATCAGTCATTAAGGTTCCTCATTAAGATTTTTTTCCCTTCCTGTCCTGCTTTTCCCATTTATTTAACCTCAAATAATCTAGCATCGACAGAGACTTCCTGGGCAATTTGCCAAATTTGGAAAAAGGCAGGTCCAGCCATGGCTGGTATTTGCTTCTCCATCAAGAGAGCCGGGCCCAAGAGCACATCCAACTTGCAAACCTGGTCCTTTAGATGGAGTATAACCACATCAAGACCAGGCAGGTTGCCACCTAGCCCAGAGATTCTCCACCTGCAGGCTCGATGTGGCCCATGATGCCATTTCATGTGGCCCCCTACTGCCACCACCACACCATGTGGTGCCATGTGGTGGAGGAAGGGCAAAATGGCCATCCCGCCCCCAAAGCTGTCTGAGGGAGCTGTCTGAGTGGTTCTGAACCTTTCACATCTTACACCTTATGAATCAGTCTTTCAAATAACCTACATTCTACCATGAAGGAACAAAAAAAAATTCCTCCTTGTTTATAATGTAGTGTCACATAGCTGAGGTATACACATTATATTTATTAGTAATCATAATTTTATACACTGTATCAGGATTCCTGTTATCTAATGTGGTTAGTATAGTACAGTGATGGCGAACCTTGGCACTCCATATGTTTTACTTCCATTTCCAGGAGCAATGAGGGCGGCGTGGGCCGGATGAATCACAGTAAACCCAAAATGGTCTCGATCCGCAGCAGCAATTACGTTTTATATTTAAGACAATTTTCGAATTGTAACAGCTCGGGTTGCATTTACCTATTGATCTGTTCCTGTGGATTAGGTTATGTGGGGGTGACTTCCCGCAAAATAAAAACTAGGGTGGGGGAACATAGGTCTAAAATTCGTAACAAGAACCTGTCCGCACCGTTAGTCAGCCATTGTATGGAAGTAAATCATAATGACCAGGACTTTAAATTTGTAGTGCTTGAATGTATCAAACAGCAACCATATCACCATATTAATGTGGATATTACTTTAAGACAGAGGGAGAGTTTCTTCATTCACCGGTTCAACACGTTGCACCCATTTCGGCTTAATCAAGAAATTGATTATACTTGTTTCCTGTAATTAATCAGCTGTGTAAAAGGATAGCTTTAAAAATGTTCTTTGAGTAACTGTTGTTAACGTCCGTCGACACTAAAAGAATAAACAAGTGAGGTCTAGGACGCGACAAAATTGATAAATAATATTATAAATTGGACTTTAACATCATAGGTAATGTATAATTCCTTATTCCAAGATCATGTATATATGTATATATGTATATTTTGTATATAATTGATTAGTAATTATGTTTAAATTGTTGTTTAGATCCCTGAGGAAATTACTGAAAAATCCTATATCGAAAGGATTTCGGATCTTTTGTGTTTATATTTTGAGAAGACGGTAGTATTAAATCTGTACCTGACAAACGGTTCCAGTGATTTCTCTAGTACTACGTTTGTCCCCCACATTTCTTTGTATCCCAAGATCAAGCCACACCAATTCGACATCAGCAATCCTGAGCAATGGGAGCTGTACGAGTGCCAGTTTCAGCACGCGATGGATGCTGCAGGTATCGACGATGAGGGGAAGATGCGGTCGCACTTCCTAGCCCAGGTTGGGCCAGCAACGCTGCGCATCCTGATGAACCTGCTGGTTCCCCGGAGGGTCGACACGGTACCCATTGACCGCATCCTCACAACGTTGAGAGAACACTTCCAGCCGCCGGTCTCCATTTTTCCGGCCCGGGTCGCGTTCCACAGGCGGGACCAGCGCCCGGGAGAAACCGTGTCCTCCTACGCGGTGGCCCTCAGGCTGGCGGCCGTCCACTGCCAATGGGAGGACCTGGACATAGCCCTTCGAGACTGCCTGCTGTGCGGCCTAAGGGACAAGGAGGTCCAGAGGAAGTTGATGACCCGTGACCATCGCCTCACGTTCAACGAGGTACTGCGAGAGGCCCAGGCGGCCGAGATGGCGAGGAGCGGGGTCAAAGTCTTCAAGTCTCGAGGGGCCGCACCTGAGACGGCCAAGTCACCCGTGCAAGCAGCCCGACGGACTTCGGCGCAAGCTTCCTGGCGCTGCCCGCCCATCGGCACCCCAGCAACCTCCGAGGAGTCGTCCACGACTGCGGACTCCTGCTCCAGCAAGGACGATGACGTGCAGAGAGTCAAGAGGCATGGAGAAAGGGGCCGAGCCAGCGAGAGGGGAAGCCACCGTTGCGATGGCTGCGGGGCATCTCACGACCGAAAGAGGTGCCCCTTCCAGAAGGCTGAGTGCCACAACTGCGGGCGGAGAGGTCACATCGCCAGGGTCTGCAGGCGCCGGCACGCAGACGACAAGGGTTCGTCGAGGCATCCTCACACACCCCAACGCAAGGCGGCCAGAAATTGGGAAGGTCTCGGCTGACGACGACGCGGTGGCCGTAAACCGTGTGGGCCTGGAGCACTGGCGTTTCTTTGTAGAGGTACTGATACAAGGGGTCCCGGTTAGGATGGAAATAGACTCAGGGTCATCCTACTCCATCCTTTCCCAGAGGGAGTTCCTGTTCATTCCCCCAAATGCACGCCCCAAGTTGCAGGCCATGAAGTCGAACTTACAGGACATGCAGGGTTATGGGATCTCAGTGTTGGGGTGGGGAACTTCACGGTGAAGTTTAAAAGGTTCACGGAAAAACTGCCCCTAGTAGTTCTCAAGGAGGGGTCCTTGCCTTTTGGGAACCCAGTGGTTTGCTCCCCTGGGAATTGAACTGTCCGGCATAAACGCCATTGAGACTGACCCCATCTGGGATGTGTGCGATGCGCACCCTGCAGTTTTTAAGAAGGGGCTCGGGACTTATAGGGGCCCCCCGGTCTCGTTTGAGTTGGACCCAGAAATCCGGCCCATATGACTCAAGCCAAGAAGAGTCCCCTTCGCCCTCAATGACAAGATTGAGGCAGAATTGGACAAATTAGTGGGGCAGGGGATTTTGGTCCCAGTGGACTCTGCGGAGTGGGAAACTCTGATTGTTACAGCTTTAAAATCCAACGGGGAGGTTAGGATTTGCGCTGACTACAAATGTACTATTAATAAGGCCATTCGGCCAAATGCTTACCCGGTGCCGGTAGTTAGCCACTTACTAGCCACCTTGCATGGGGGTAAGTGTTTCGCAAAGCTAGACCTGTAGCACGCGTACCAGCAGCTCACTGTAACCCCATCTGCTGCCGCTGTGCAAACTATTGTCACGCACAAGGGGGCATTCAAGGTAACGTGCCTACAGTTCGGCGTGAATTCAGCCCCCGGGCTTTTTCAGGCCCTCGTAGAAAGCCTCTTAAAGGGGTTTCCAGGTGTACTCCCATATTTTGACGATGTTTTGATAACAGCGGGGAGCAAATCGGAACTAGCAAAAAGGCTGGACAAGGTCCTAACCGTATTCAAGAAAGCGGGTCTGAGGTTAAAAAGGGATAAATGTGTGTTTTTGGCGAGGGAGGTTGAGTTTCTCGAGTTCAAAATAACCCCAGAGGGTATCAAGCCATCCAAGTCCAAGGTTGAGGCTGTGCAAAACGCACCTCGCCCCACCAGGAAAAAGGAGCTGCAGTCATTTTTAGGGCTCCTGAACTTTTACCATTCCTTTTTGCCAAGGAAAGCATCTGTTGCGGAGCCGCTGCACGGTTTGCTTAAGAAAGACGCGGTTTGGCGGTGGGGGGATAGGCAAGAGAAAGCGTTCAAGAAGCTCAAGGGGCTCTTGTCCTCAGACGCCGTTCTGACCCATTTTGATCCAAGGAAACTGGTAACCTTGGTCTGTGATGCATCACCAGTGGGGGTGGGGGCCGTGCTGTGCCACGTGTTAGAGAGCGGGCAGGAAGCCCCGGTTGTCTTCTATTCCAGGTTACTTTCAAGGGCGGAGTGCAATTATGCGCAAACAGATAGAGAGGCTCTGGCCATAATCGCGGGAACAAAGAAGTTCCACGATTTCCTGTATGGTCGCAAGTTCACAATTGTGACCGATCACAAGCCCCTTTTGGGAATTTTTACTACAGGCAAGCCCACCCCACAAATCCTGTCCCCCAGAATGCTGCATTGGGTGATTTTCCTCAACGCCTACCAGTACGAGCTGGTCTTTCACCCAGGGAAGGAGATCTCCCATGCAGATGCGCTGTCCCGATCTCCCCTCCCTAAATTAGGAGACCCCAAATGCTAGGTGGAGCAGGATCACCAAGTCCTGCTGATCGAGTCTCTCGACTCATCCCCCATTGTTCCCGCAGACCTCACCAAAGCTACGGCGGCTGACAAAGTCCTGTCTCAAGTCAGTTCCTGGGTTAGAAAAGGGTGGCCCACAACTCCCCCGGAGGAGGAATTCAAACCGTTCTTCAGGTGCAGGGTAGAGCTTTCCCTTGAAAGGGGCTGCCTACTCTGGGGCCAGCGGGTGGTCATCCCAGAGAAGTTACGAGCAAAGGTGCTCAGGCTACTGCATACCAGCCACCCGGGAATAGTGCACTCCAAAGCACTAGCCAGGAGCTACTTCTGGTGGCCCCAGATAGACGCGGATATTGAGCATTTGGTGGGCATGTGCGAGAGCTGCCAGAGCTCTCGGCCTGAAGAGTCCCGTCTGCCCCACAGGGAATGGGACACGGCCCGCGGACCCGGATGCATGTCGACTTTGCTGGCCCTTTCCAGGGTTCTCTGTTCCTGCTGATAGTAGACGCGTATTCCAAATGGCTAGAGGTCATTCCCATGTCCAACACCTCATCTGCCGCAACCATTAAACAGTTGCACAAGGTGTTCAGTTGTTTTGGCCTGCCGGACGTGCTTGTGAGCGATAACGCTAGTACTTTCACGTCCGTGAAATTCAAGGCATTCATCGAGAGGAATGCCATCCGGCACATTACCTCTGCCCCGTTTCACCCCTCCACAAACGGTCAGGTAGAGCGCCAAGTGCGCACTACGAAAGACGCACTGTGGCGCATGGGTCCCGGTGAATTGAACCTCCAGCTGTGCCAATTCCTCATTTGTTATAGGGCAACTCTCCTGGCTTCAGGACTTTCGCTGGTTGAGCTCCACATGCAGAGGAAGCCGGTAAGACTTTTTGATCGGTTGGATCCGACCAGGGTGGAGGATGGGGGAAGAAATATAGAGATAGAGAGCTCCAAATGTTTTGCGGTAGGGGACCCGGTTCATTGTAGGAATTACGCAACCTCGGGACCAACGTGGGTTCCAGGAACGGTCATTGAGCAAACGGGGCCAGTGTCTTACAGGGTTGAAACAAGCACAGGTCTGCTGTGGAGAAGGCACGCTGACCAACTCAGAAGGCGAGTTACCAGTGAAAGAGAGTCAACGTTAGGGTTCTCCCCCACCCGTTTAGCCCAACGGGGAGACACGGGGACGTCCCCAGGTACAAATGCATACCCTGGATTCTCACATGAGGAGGCGGATACTTTGAAAGAGTGGAATGAGGAGTCACCTGATGGGTTCAATTTTATGTTACCATACCAGGGGGGTGTTGCGGAGTGGTCCCCCACCCGTCCAAGCGAGAAGAGGGGTTTTAGTTCAGCCCCTGGTATTTCCAGTCCTCCCAGTCCGTTTGTTCTAGAGTTTACCCCATCACCAAGGCCCCCGACCCATGCAGCAGGGAGAAGTACGTTTACCCCATCACTGAGATCCCCGACTCAGGCAGCAGGGGGTAGTAAAGGTACGCCAGTTGCAGGCACAAGAAATCGGGGCGAGACAGCAAGGGTCTCCTCATCGATTCCTAGATTCGTGCTGGGGGGGTCGCCAGGTGCCATGAATGATAGGCAGGGGTTCACAACCCAGTTACACCTCCCGTTTCCCTATCCAAACGCAAGGTTGCCACAGAGTCCCTGCCAGACGATTAATGAGTCCCCCATTTCCGTTCCAGGATGAGAGTCTGCGGAACTTGGAGCCCCTAGTTCCCCTGAGCTCAGCCAAGCAGTCGTTCGCCCCAAGCGCACATGTGGGAAGCCACAATGGTTGAGGGACTTCGTCCCATCCTAGGGGGGAGGAGTGTTGTATTGCTTTAAGAATGAATGAAGTTTCTGCAATGCCCGAATGTAACCTAACAATGATCACAATGTATACAATGTATCTCAGCTGTTTAAGGGAACACCCATAGAGGGCAGCTGCGAGCGTTCAGCTCACATGGTACAAATTCCCCAATTGCCGTCAGCCGCGGGAACCTTCCCGCGCAAGGAACATCTGGAGAAGAAGGGCGTGACTCAGGATGATGTCACGCAGGTAGCAGCCAATACGCTACTGTGTAACCAGGTTCAAATGTATTGTTGCATTATAAAAGGAGATGTACCTCCACCATTACCACATTTTCAGTCTACCGGTGTGCAAATAAAGATGTGTTGAGCCAGACTCCGGCTGCTTCTATTGTTTTGGTTCCAGTACACCAAAGTCCTCTCTTCTCATTTAGTGGCCAAAGTAGTTGCGCTTCAGCTTAGCTTCAGTATCTATCTTTTCAAAGAGCAATCAGGATTGATTTCCTTTAGGCTTGATTGATTTGATTTCCTTGCAGTCCAATGGACTTTCAAAAGTCTTCTCCAGCACCATAGTTCAAAGACGTCTATTCTTCTGCGCTCAGCCTTCCTTATGGTCCAGGCTCTCACAGCCATACATTATTACCATTGGGAAGGCCATCACTTTAACAATGTGAACCTTTGTTTGCAGGGTGATGTCTCTTACTTTTTATTATGCAGCTTAGGCTTGCCATAGCTTGCCTCCCAAGGAGTAAGCGTCTTTTTCTTTCACAGCTGCAGTTGCTATCTAGTGATCTTAGATCCCAAGAAAGTAGTCTGGATCCACAGACTATTACTTGGCCTGTGTAGCTTTGTGTTGGAAGAGGGATCTAAATATAATTAACACATGTCTGAATAAGTGGACTTGATCCACAAAAGCTCACATTTAAATACAGGAGTTAGTCATAAAAGTGCCATAATGTTGTTGTTGTTTTTGTTATTTGTTTTGTTTCTGAAGTACAGGGCGGCCTGTAAATCCTTACCCTGTCATATGTATTATAATTTTTTCCAAGAGAAATATGGCCGATTTAAGCCCATTTACACTTGAAGAGCATATTATGACAAGTACATGGATACATAAGCGCAAGAATACTGGTGACACCCTGGATACAGTAAGTAGCAAATTTAGAGAAAGATTCAATAGGGCAATGATGGTGAACCTTTTAGAGACTGAGAGCCCAAACTGCAACCCCAAACCCACTTTTTTATTGCAAAGTGCCAACATAGCAACAGGGGAGGAAGGAAACACTCCCATTGGGCTTCTGGGCAGAGGGGTGGGTGAACTATGTACTGGGGGGAGGAAGGAAGTGCTCCCATTGGGCTTCTGGGCAGAGGGGCGGGTGAACTCTGTGCCAGAGGAACAGAGGAAGCACTCCCATTGGGCTTCTGGGCAGAGGGGCGGGGTGAACTATGTACTGGGGGGGAGGAAGGAAGTGCTCCCATTGGGGTTCTGGGCAGGTGAACTCTGTGCCAGAGGAAGGGAGGAAGCACTCCCATTGGGCTTCTGGGCAGAGGGGCGGGGTGAACTATGTACTGGGGGGAGGAAAGAAGTGCTCCCATTGGGCTTCTGGGCAGGTGAACTCTGTGCTGGAGGAAGGGAGGAAGCACTCCCATTGGGCTGCTGGGCAGAGGGGCGGGGTGAACTATGTACTGGGGGGAGGAAGGAAGTGCTCTCATTGGGCTTCTGGGCAGAGGGGCGGGTGAACTCTGTGCTGGAGGGAGGGAGGAAGCACTCCCATTGGGCTTCTGGGCAGAGGGGTGGGGTGAACTATGAACTGAGGGGAGGAAGGAAGTTCTCCCATTGGGCTTCTGGGCAGGTGAACTCTGTGCTGGAGGAAGAGAGGAAGCACTCCCATTGGGCTGCTGGGCAGAGGGGCGGGGTGAACTCTGTGCTGGAGGGAGGGAGGAAGCACTCCCATTGGGCTTCTGGGCAGAGGGGCGGGGTTTAATGTATGAGAACCAAGACACAGGAAAACAGCCAAGGGCTGGTTTAACACAAGTTTATTGCATAGTGGTCAGAGGGAACATGAGGTAATGGCGGATGTACAGCTCTATATATATGGTAGTAAAACATTTGAACGTGGCTCCACGATAGCCCATTGGCTATCGTCCGCGTGACGTCATTGCTGGTCACGCCCTTCTTGTCCAGGTGTAGGTAGTGGCGGGAAACTTCCCGCGCTGTGGCACTTTGATGAGTTTGGACCAAGAGAGCTTGGACGCTCGCTGCTGCCAGCTGGTGGTCATTAGCTCGCGTCCTATTACAGGGTTTATAGTGATACAGCTGAAGGTTACATTGTTACCCGTAGGCAAGGTTACATTGGTTAAGATACATTGTTATCACATGTAGATGGTTACACTATTAGAACACAACACTCCTCCCCCCTAGGATGAGACGAAGTCTCTCAGCCAAGATGGCTTATTTCGAACACGCTGGGGTCTCGGCGCGGGCTGCCCTGCCCCGGCTTTGCTCCCTCCTCCTTGCTCCCCGGCTTCCTGTCCTGTAATTGGAGAGGATGACTTGTTAGTGACTCGCCGCGGTTGTGCAGCTTTGGGATGGGCAGGAGAGGGGAGAGGACAGGTTTCTGATGTGGATGTGGGCAAACCGGGGGCACTAGGGGCTAACGAAAAACCCCGCTTCTCGCTTGGACGGGTGGGGGAACACTCCAAACCCCCCCCCCCGGTTCGGTAACACAGAATTTAATTCGGGGGCAACAGTTGCAAACTCATTTCCCTCTTCCGAGGGACTGGGTGAAATTGGAGGGGCAAACTCGTTTCTCTCTTTCAAGGGATTGGATAGAACCGGTGTATCAAAAGGATATGAGTTTGGACCTCTGCTTCCCCCCCTTGTTTGGGACTGTTGCCCTTCGATGTCTCCCCCTTGGGATAAGCAGGTGGAGGAGAACCCTAACGCTGAATCCTGTTGCTGAGCCCCACTGATCGTCCCCTCAATCACTCGGTGCCTAAGTTGGTCAGCGTGCCTCCTCCAGAGGAGACCGGAGTTAGTTTCCACCCGATACGACACTGGCCCCGTCTGCTCCACAACCGTCCCTGGTACCCAGGCTGGACCTGCGTTGGCGTAGTTCCTGCAGTGTACAGGATCGCCGACGGCGAAACCTTTCGAGACCGCTAACCCTATGTTCTTCCCTTTGTCCTCAACCCTCGTCGGATCTAACCTGGTCAGGATCGTGGTCAGCTTCCTCCGCATCAGCAGCTCAGCCGGCGAGTACCCTGATGCTAGGGGAGTTACTCTATATCCCAATAAGAATTGACACACTTGGTGGTTCAGGTCCCCTGGGCCCATGCGTCTCAAGGCATCTTTTGTTGTGCGCACAAGGCGCTCCACTTGGCCGTTCGTGGCCGGGTGGAACGGCGCGGAGGTAACGTGCCGAATGGCATTTATGTCTGTGAATGCCCTGAACTCTGCGGACGTGAAACAACTAGCGTTATCGCTGATTAGAGTGTCGGGTAAACCGAACGTAGAAAAAATCCTCTGTAAGTGTTTAATTGTAGTGGCGGAGGACGTGCTCGTGACCGGAATCACCTCCAGCCACTTGGAGTACGCATCCACTACCAGGAGAAAAAGGGTCCCTCGGAATGGGCCGGCAAAATCTATGTGCACTCTGGACCACGGGCCCCTCGCCGCGTCCCATTCCCTATGCGGGAGTCGAGCCTCCTCCGGCCGGGAGCCCTGACAAGCCTCGCAAGTGCCGACCATGTGTTCTATGTCTGCGTCTAATTGGGGCCACCAGAAGTAGCTCCGAGCCAGTGCCTTGGAGCGAACAATTCCCGGGTGGCTGACGTGCAGCAATTTAAGCACCCTCGGTCTCAGGGATGTAGGGACCACCACCCGTTGGCCCCACAAAAGGCACCCCCTCTCTAGGGACAATTCTAGTTTTTTCCGAAAAAATGGGTCGAATTCCGCAGCCGGGGAGGACGCCGGCCACCCCTTTTGCACCCAAGAGCTGACTTTCTCCAATGTCCTATCCTTGCCCGTCGCTTTGGCGATGTCGGCAGGTACTATGGGGGGCGAATCTAAAACCTCTATCAACAACACCTGATGGTCTTTTTCTACTCCACTCTTGTGGCCGCCCGCCAAAGGCAGGGGGGACCGCGACAGTGCGTCCGCATGGCTAATCTCCTTGCCGGGTCGGTACTCCAACTCATGTTGGTATGCGTTGAGAAAAATAGCCCACCTCAGCATCCTCGGGGACAGGATCTGCGGCGTGGGCTTATTCGCAGTAAATATTCCCAACAGGGGCTTGTGGTCAGTCACTATGGTGAAAGGGCGACCATACAGAAAATCGTGAAACTTCTTGGTCCCCGCTACTATCGCTAACGCCTCCCTGTCGGTCTGTGCGTAATTCCTCTCCGCTTGGGACAGGGACCTGGAGTAAAACGCTACTGGCGCCTCCCTTCCGTTTTCCAACACGTGGCAAAGCACCGCCCCCACCCCCACTGGGGATGCATCACAGACTAGGATTACTGGCCGTTTGGGATCGAAATGGGTCAGAATTGCGTCGGAGGTCAGGAGCTGCTTCAGCTCCTTAAAGGCCCTCTCCTGTTCGTCGCCCCACATCCATACCTCTTCCTTTTTAAGCAACCTATGGAGCGGTTCGGCCACAGCCGCTTTCCGTGGAAGGAATGTATGATAAAAATTTAGGAGTCCTAGGAACGACTGCAATTCGGTCTTAGATGTGGGGCGAGGAGCTTTCTTTATGGCGGTTACTTTGGATTTGGAAGGCCTAATTCCCTCGGGTGTAACCCGGAATCCTAAGAACTCAACCTCCGTTGCAAAAAAAACGCACTTGTCTTTCCGCAGTCGCAACCCCGCTCTCTCAAACACCGTCAGTACATTGTCCAATCGTTTGGCTAGTTCGGTCTCACTCCCCCCTGTTATCAATACGTCATCAAAATAAGGCAAAACCCCCTCCAAACCTTTCAGGAGGCGTTCCACGAGCGACTGGAAAAGGCCGGGTGCCGAGTTCACGCCGAACTGTAAACGCGACACCTGGAACGCCCCTTTATGAGTGACTATGGTTTGTGCCGCTGCCGTGGCAGGGGTCACTGGGAGTTGCTGGTAGGCTTGCGCTAGGTCGAGCTTAGCGAAACACTTTCCCCCATTCAGCCTGGCCAGAAGGTGGCTGACCACCGGCACCGGATAGGCATTAGGGGGGATAGCCTTGTTAATTGTACACTTATAATCAGCGCAAATGCGCACCTCCCCGTTTGCCTTTAGTGCTGTTACAATTGGAGTCTCCCACTCCGCGGAATCAACAGGAATAAGAATCCCCTGGCCCACCAGTTTGTCCAGTTCCGCCTCTATTTTGTCCTTGAGTGCGAACGGCACTCTGCGTGGTTTAAGTCTTATCGGGCGGACCTCCGGGTCCAGGTCGAAAGCTACAGGGGGTCCCTTGAACTTTCCCAGTCCTTTCTTAAAAACGGCGGGGTGCGCGTCACACACCGCTTGAATTGGATCTGCTCCCACGGCATGCACCCCCCCTATGAACAAACCCAAAGGCTGAAACCACTGAGTTCCGAGGAGGCTGCAATTTCCCCCCTTGAGAACAACTAGGGGGAGTTCTGCAGAGTGTCTCTTAAATTTCACTTGGAATTTTCCGACCCCCAATACTGGAATGCTGTTCCCTTGAACATCTCGTAGTGTGGACCTCAACGCTCTAAGTTTGGGTCGGACAAGGGGGTCAATTTTCAAAAACTCCCTCTGGGAAATAATAGAATAGGAGGACCCCGAGTCGACTTCCATCCTAATAGGGGCCCCTTGTACTAGTACCTCAACGAAATAACGGGGTTGTCCCGCGGACACACTGAACACGGGGGCGTCGTCCTCGCTGTCGTCTGAGACGCGGCCCACGCCGTCCTGCTTCCTCGTGGCTCGGGCGCCATCTTTGGACCTCGTCGGACGGTCCGGTCTGGACGCGCGGTCTGGTGAACGATTCCGGGCCTCTTGCCGTTTTCTGCACACTTTAGCGATGTGCCCATGGCGGCCGCAGTTGTGGCACTCGGCTTTCCGGAACGGGCACTTAGCGCGGTCATGGGCCGCCCCACAGCCATCACAGCGGCGCCCCCCTTTTCGGACTTTCCGGACATCCTCGTCATCGCTGCCTTCCGCAGACGATTTCGAGGTTCGCCGAGTCGCGTGCACCGAGTTCCCCGGTTTGCCGTGCACCGAATTTTCTGCCCTGCCGGCCTTCGGACGCCATTCGTGCATCTCTTGTACCCCTGCATTCGTAGTCTCCGCGGATTCCGCGGCCTCCACGACCTCTTGTAATGTGGGGGGTGGCTCTTTATTCATCAGGGTGCGCTGCACCTCCCTGTCCTTCAGGCCGCACAGCACGCCATCCCTGAGGGCTAGCTCTAAGTTCTCCCACTTGCAGGGGCTGGCAGCTAACCTCATGGCCGCTACGAAGGCTTCAACCGACTCGTCCGGCGCTTGGACTCGCCTCCAAAACGCGCTCCGAGCGGGAAACATTGCCTTCGAAGGTCGAAACCGCTCACGCAGCAGTTTCATGATGTCATCGGCTTTGAAATCGCTCACCTTCTTCGGTGCAATGATGCTCACCAGCGTTCGCTTGGTTTCTTGCCCAAGCATTCGGGTGAGGATGGCCCTCTTCTTTGCCTCGTCCTTTACGTCGAGTTCTACCAGTGCTCCCTGGAAGTCCATCTCGAAGAGCTCCCAGTCCTGCGGTTTGTTAATGTTGAAACCGCTCTGTGTCCTGGCTCCTTGGGGATCCATATCCCACCTTCGTCGCCAATTTAATGTATGAGAACCAAGACACAGGAAAACAGCCAAGGGCTGGTTTAACACAGGTTTATTGCATAGTGGTCAGAGGGAACATGAGGTAATGGCGGATGTACAGCTCTATATATATGGTAGTAAAACATTTGAATGTGGCTCCACGATAGCCCATTGGCTATCGTCCGCGTGACGTCATTGCTGGTCACGCCCTTCTTGTCCAGGTGTAGGTAGTGGCGGGAAACTTCCCGCGCTGTGGCACTTTGATGAGTTTGGACCAAGAGAGCTTGGACGCTCGCTGCTGCCAGCTGGTGGTCATTAGCTCGCGTCCTATTACAGGGTTTATAGTGATACAGCTGAAGGTTACATTGTTACCCGTAGGCAAGGTTACATTGGTTAAGATACATTGTTATCACATGTAGATGGTTACACTATTAGAACACAACACGGGGCGAACTATGTACTGGGGGAGGGAGGAAGTGCTCCCATTGGGCTTCTGGGCAGAGGGGCAGGTGAACTCTGTGCTGGAGGAAGCACTCCCATTGGGCTGCTGGGCAGAGGGGCAATGCAAACTGTGCTGCGGTGACTGTATGGGTGCCCACAGAGAGGGCTCCAAGTGCCACCTTTGGCATGCATGCCATAGGTTCGCCATCACTGCAATAGGGACTTACGAGCCATCCTGTACAATTGATTGATTGATTGATTTTAAAAACATGGTGGAAGAGAGAGACAATCTTATACAGGAGGCTAGACTAATGCACCTCCATCCTTTAAACTTTAAAGGAACGATCTCTATTAACTGGATTCGCAACATTTCTGTAAACCACATTGACGCGCTACGTTAGAGGCCTGAAAACCCCTCCTTCCCAAACGCCTTGAATTAACTAACCCAAGCCTAGCTTTACGGAAGTTCCCAGCAAGCCACGAGGGAGGGGAAAGGGGGCGGAGCTAACTCTGCGGACGCGTTGATTGGCCGGGAGGGCCGATTTGAACAGGGCGCGGGGCCCCGAGTCGCCCGGCATCTTCTTCGCTTCTGTGTAGTAGTTGATGCTGTTATGCGGCCAGTTGGCGGGTAAGAGACAAGCGAGATGGATGGATGGAGGCAGGCATGGGTTTATTTATTTATTCATTTATTTATTTGTGGGGAGGGTTTGGTGTTCGCAGTGGGATCAATGTGGCAAATCGAAACTTACCACGAACCGGTTCGTGGCTTTAGTTCACGCCTCTTCGGGAAGCCTTAATTAATTAATTAATTAATTAGTTAATTAATTAGCTATCCAGGGACTGCAGTGGCTCACGTCACGTGGCTAAGAAACTGACTGGGAGGAGGCGGAAGGTCAGCAGTTCGGTTCCCGAGTACTGCAGGACGGAATGCGCTCCCGTCTTTGTCCCAGCTCCTGCCCACCTAGCAGTTCGAAAGCAAGACATTGCAAGTAGATAAATAGGTGCCACTTCGGTGGGAAGGTAAACAGCGTTCCGTGCGCTCCGGTGTCTAGTCGTGCCTTGCCACATGGCCACGGAAACGTCTGCAGAAAAGCGGACAACGGTGGCTCTTCGGCTTTGGAACAGAGATGAGCACTGCACCCTAGAGTCGGATACGACTGGCTTTCGAGCAAGGGAAACCTTTACTAATTAGCTCTCCGCAGACTGTTGCTTGGCTTCCTGTGTGACTTTGTGTCTGCAGAGGGGGAGGCCAGCTTAAGACAGCAGCCTGAGGCTGCAGTCCCTTTTTGCCCTTTGATTTTGTGTTAATGTTAGCTGCGGTCGAAGTAGATACCTAAACAGGCACTATTCAGACGAGCACAACAGGGTTTCGCAGAGGATTAGTTAACCGATTCGGTCCCAGGGTGGAAGATTGTTCTGCTGTTGGCAATTGTATGGACCCCCTAAGGTTTTGGCGAGATGCAGGTGTGTTGGTTGGGAGGCAGCAGGTGTTGCTTAAAAAGTGGGGTGGGACTACTCCGAGCAGGGCAGAAAACCTGTGGCCCTTCCCTGCAGGTGGGATGTGAGCACCCCTGAAGTGGCCCTCCACATAGCCAGCGGCAGGTAATAGCAATTACACTTATAAACCACCCCGTAGGGAGTCGGTGTGGCTTAGTGGTTAAGACGTTGAGATTGAAGACTGGAAGGTCTGCCATTTGAGACTTGAGGAATGAGCACCTGTCTGTTCTAGCTCCTGGCAACCTAGCAGCTTGAAAGCAAGACATTGCAAGTAGAAGAATAGGTACTGCTGCTTCAGCGGTTAAGGTAACAGTGCTCCATGTGCTCTAGTCCTGCCTGCCACGTGGACACAGGAACATCTGCAGACAAAGATAACACTGGCCCTTTGGCTGTAAACGGAGATGAGCACCGACTCCTAGAGTTGGACACTGCCGGCTTTCAAGCAAGGGAGACTTTTAACTTGCCACCCCATAATGCTTAGTGTACTCTCTGGGTGGTTCACAAGGTAACAATGAGAAGGGCAGTGAAGTAGCATCTGGGGTGCCACCTTTTTGCCAGTCATGACCCACAGACTATTGCTTGGCTTTGTGTCTGAAGTGGGGAGGCTACTTTGAGATCCTGCGCCTACTTTCCCTCTTTGCATTTTGATTTTGTGTTAATGTTTGCTGCAGTCGAAGTAAGAAGGTGTTTGCTTACGTATCACTACTTGGATAAGAACAGGGCTTCACAAAGAATGGCAATGGGCCCCTGCCCCAAGAGACAAATAATATTTTATTAAAAATGCAAAGGTCATAATGGGGAAAGAAATGAGTTGGGTGCCATCACCTGCATTCTCTCCCCTCCTCCTTTGCATGTACTTTGTTTAGTGTAAAGCAATAAGGCAGTTTTGATTAACCTTGTGGCTTCTGCTGGTTGTAGCTTCAGCAAAGATACCCTGAATGTTTTTTATGATACAGTAGAATGCAGAATGGCTCTGTAGGGTGAGAGAGAGAGAGGTATAGTATGTGAGCATATAGGTTAAGTTTAAGTGTTGATGGACTTAAAGCTTTTGAGAGTTTTATGGCAGCTGAGTGGTACCCAGCTTCCTCATTCTACAAAAGCAGGATAATTCATATTTCAATGTGCATGATAAAATGTTTCTCATTGTGCGCAAATTGTGTCAGATGGCAAAATTGTGCTTCCACGTGGTGAGAGGTTGTATAAGTTCAGGAGCCTTGAGGGACTAAATGCTGATTAAAAAGTTGCGTTTGACAAAAAAGTGGACTAACTAGGCTGTTTTGTATCATCGCTTTACAGCTGATGCCCGCAGGTCCTTGCAACTGCTGCAGTGGGCCCATTGGTGGGATGTAAAGAAATCTTTTTGTGAAAAGGCTGTTGGAGAGAGAATGTCCCAGAGGCAGGAAAATGATTTTATAATTGCAAGTAGATGGGAATGGAAGATGGGTGTGTTTTAGGAATGGGCTGAAGGGAAAAGAACCTCCGTGGAATACAATTGTACAGTACTGTATATCTGTATTGCTGAATATGTGTGATATATTGCTTAGAAATTATAATGGTTATACAATAGCACATCTCTTCTCTCCTTCTGTAGGATGCAAGATGAAGTTCTTCAAAGGAGTAGATTTTGTGACACAGACCAGTACTCTTGAAGAAACTCTAACTTTACTGTCAGAATTAAAGGTAAGACTGCAAAATGGATGCTTAGGTACTAACTGGCTTGGATGGCTTTCAAAAGATATATAGACAAATTCATAGGATGGTACGCACTGTCTCTGCACAGGAAGGTTTTGAATCTCTGAATGCTGCTGCTAATGATCCTGACCTAAGGTATTTTGTTTCCTAAGGTAATACTCCAGAAAGCTCAGGGCAAACTGTTTGGTATGTATTGTTACATCCTTTATTAGAGAAGAACATCCCAGAGGCTACTACCATTGCTTTCTGGTGCCTGTTGTGAGAGGCTTCTGTTTCACTCTGCCTAATGGCAGCTTCACTCCGGCGGAAAATTAATGCTTGAGATAATTCTGGAGGCCAAAGCAGCGAACCTATAGCCGTGCAAACCATGCAACTCACATCACTGGTTGTGTTGGCTGGGAACGATGGGTTTACTGCATACATGCAGTAAACTCATTCATGTGGGACTTGGGCTTCTGGGAATTGGAAGTCCAAGAACAGCTGGAATGCCAAGGTTCGCTGTCATGGTTATAGGGTGCAATGCAGGTGTGCCCAAATTATGACCTGCAGGCCGGATCTGGCCTGTGGTGCCTAATAATCTGGCCCATGCCACTCCCGGAAACAGAAGTAAAATGTACTCACATTTTTGAAATGCTACTGTAAAGCACCCATGGCTGTCGTAAATGGCAGCGTTTTGCGCATGCATGGGTGCGTTTTCCTTCTGTTTCTGGTGGGAGGAACCGCGTGACTGGCTCACTCAACCACGTGACTGGCCTGCGGCCTGAAAAGTTTGAGCACCTCTGGTGTAGTGGATGGCTACCATGGCTTTTAGCAGTCTTTCTGTGGAGTGTTTGAATAGGGAGAAGAAAATCAACTCCTGTGTTGACCCAGTATGAGTCTGGTCTTGGCATATGATATTGGAAGCTCTGTTTTTATATACAGTTCTTGTCTACATACTCACTCAACTGGAACAGCTTTAGAAACTGGAAGGTGTAAGTGTTGTGAAGTGCCTATCTATTCCTCAAAGTTAGTCATTGCAACCTAGAGATGAGGGGAATTTTTATCTAACACCCTTTGCAGGCATAAGGTGAGGAATGCCTGCCTTCGTCAGTCCTCACCCCTGGCCCTTTCTTTTTTAAAAAAAGAAAGAAAGTTGATGCTCAAAGTCTTTTTTTAATTTCAGGAATATCTCATTTGTGGGGCAGGAAATGCAGACTGTGCAAGCCATGCCTCCAAACAGACAACAATATGCGATCGGATCCTGCGGGCTTGCATCCAGAGGTTTGTCAAAGGCGTGGACTGCCCAGCTCACTACAAAAGCCTCCAGGCCTTAGCTGAGATGGCTTCTCATGGCTATGTTGCTGCAAGGTCCCAGTATGTCCCCCTCCATTTGGAAAGATTGCTCTACCATTTGCTGAAGGGTGTCGCTACACGGTGCCCATTCGAGAGTTGCCTGAGTGTTGCTGATTTCCTTTATGCTGAATTGTCCAAGTATCCTCCTCCTCTGGTGCCTGCTGATGTCTATCTCTCGATTGCCAAAAGTGCCTTTAGTCTGCTGTGGAAGAGCGTGGATGTGATAGTCAAGACAGACAAGACTTCTGCAGAGTTAAGGGCTGTGCTGTCAACCCATTTGCGAGCGGTCCGTTTTTGGGTGCTTCTGGGCCACGACGCCCTTGCCCCCCTTCTCCAGGCACCTCCATTCTTTACCTCCAACGTGGCTCGGCATGCCTTGGCTGCAGCAACTCTGTTTGAAGCCAAGCAAAACCCGCTGAGCAAAGAAGAGGCCTGTTTCCTCAGTGACCAGATCTCCCATCATCTTATTGCAGCCCTTCTGGAAAAGAAGGGTGAGAAAGAGACTCTGGCCGTCCCGGACTGCCTCTGCATCTTTGAGCTCACCCTTATTAGGTCCCGTTACCTCTGCAAGAGTGGCTGTTTCAGAGAAAGCATGGAAATGCTGCAACGTTCTAGTGGCTATTTGAGAAAATCCAGTGACCAGGTGCATTACTTCAGGAGCACCTTAGTGATTCTCTCAGTGGGAGTTGAACTGAACAGAGTGTTGACGCTGAGCGAAGACTTGGTAGGCCGTTTTTTTACCCAGGCTGCTGAGGTGCTAGGCACGGCGTCAGATGCCGAAGAACCCTTTCTGAGACTGCTGGCTGAAAGCTGCCAATTGTTTATAACCCCTTTGTATGGACATGTGAGGAAATCTACATGGAGGCCCTTCGTTTTACATGAGATGCTGGGGATCTCTGTCTTCATGGAAAATTACTTCATGGTGCTCTGGAAACTCATGACTAAGGTAAGGACAGCCTGCACTGATGCAGTCAAGGCCTGAGCAAATGGGTGCTACTGGAAAACTGGTCGTTTTATGGACAGAAGGTGGGGAGGATGGACCAAGGCCGGATGATAGTTTGCCTCCTCGCCCCTGCTATTGTGAGGTACACAAAGTTGCTTTCAAACATGGAGCCTTTTGCAACTGGTATTTAGTATGTAGTCGTTTTTTCACAGTTAAGCATCTGAACTACATACGAGGTGTGTTTATTTTTCACATCTCTTGCTTCTATGATGTTGCACACTGGAAATAGATTAAGCACCTTGTTACCATGGCCACATATGATATACTGTACAGTGGTACCTCATACAACGATTGTAATCGTTCCACCGGGCTCGTTGTACGAAACAATTGCTATACGATACATGCATTGTATAGCGAGTTTCCCTATGGGATGCATCGTACAACAATTATTTTTTTTGCTAAGTGGTTTTTCCCATTGAAAAATTGCTGTATGATTTTTTTTCCATAGGGGAAATTGTTATGAGGGGTGCCATTTCCCCCCAAAAAACTAATTGTTATGCGATTTCAATGCTCTACAAGGCGATTGTTGTATGAGGTTCCACTGTACAGTAAAATCCCTACTTACGAAAAAAGTCCGTTCCGTAGCCTTTGGTTTAAATCATTTTTTTAAATGTACCTTGAAGCAAACCCATAGGAAAAATGAAATTTTTATGTAAATCGAAGCAAACCCATAGGGAAATGAATTTTTACGTAACTTGTGTAAATTGGGACATGGTTTTAGCACAAAATCATTATGTAAGTCGAATTTTATGTAACTCGAGGCATATGTAAGTCGGGGTTTTATTGTCTTACCAAACTCTACTCTATAATAGGTCAGGAAGTTCCCTTCTTTTACCATTTATTTATTATATTATTTACTGCATTTATACCCCACCCGATCTGGGATATTTCCCCACTCTGGGCAGCTTACTACAACAACAACAACATCAAAATAAAAATCTTTACAATAAAAAGTAGATAAATTGAATAAAATTAAAAATATAAAGAAAGCAAAATAACACCCACACATTAAAAAAATGCCAGAACCAAAAACATATTGGAGATGGAAAAAATAAACTGCCTAACGCTCGGCTATTGGCAATATATCCTTAAAAGCCTCTTTTAAAAGGAGCAATTTTAGTTGTTTTTTAAAATATAGGCAGAGGTGGAACCTGGTACAGCTCAATTGGAAGAGAGTTCCACAAAGTACCATATCAGTGTAATCCCAATGCATCTGTTTCATATGGAATACCTTTGTCAGAGCTGACAACCAGTTAAAGTAGTGGCTCCCAACCTTTTTTGGGCTATGTCCCACCTAAACATTTTTAAAACCCTGATCTCCCCACCCCCACCCCAGTGACATATAATTCCTATTACCGTGTTTCCCCGAATATAAGACACTCTTATATTTTTTTTAAACTCCAAAATTAGCACAAGGTCTTATTTCCAGGGGATGTCTTATTTTTCCATGAAGAAGAATACCAGTCTCGATCGCGCTTCCCCACTCACAACCAAGGGACGCTTCCCTTGGTTGTGAGTGGGGAAGCGCGATCGAGACTGGCCTCAGTTGTGAGGCGGCCGGCGTGGCCCATAAGAAGGCCTGCCATGTCGTAGTCTCGATCCCGCTCTCACCGGGGAAACTTCCCTTGGTTGTGAGCGGGGAGGCAATCGAGACTCAGATGTGGCAGGCTTTCTTATGGGCCACGCCGGCCGCCTTACAGCCAGGAGGTAAGGAGGTCTTATTTTTGGATGGGGCCTTATATTTCAAAGGCAGGGGGAAAAAAGGGGGTGTCCTATTATGGGAGGAGGTCCTATATTCCGGGAAACGGTATTAAAAAACTGAACAACTATTCACATGGAGGACGCCTAAAAGGCCATTCACTGTTAATAACCCATTCTCGAATTGCCTCCCTGTAGGTCATGTGCCCCATTGGTTACCATGGAATTAAAGGCTGAATAGCTTTATACATAAAGAAATGAAAGCACAGTTTGCCACCAAGTTTCTCCATCTTGTTTTTCCCTTCACAGGTTTCACCCAATAATGTGAAACAGAAGCACGCTCTGAAGAAACTGATGTATAACTATTTCCAGTTGCTTGCAACTGTCGTGTATGACTCTCTTCAGACTATACAGGTATGGGAACAGATGGTAAAATCTGCTGTATAGAATCTTGGACAGAGAAAAATAGCCCTGTACAGGTGAAACTTGGAAAATTAGAATATCATGCAAATGTTTATTCAGTTCAGTAATGCAACTTAAAAGGTAAAACAAATATACAGTATGAGATAGACTAATTGCATGCAAAACAAGATAGTTCAAGCCTTACTTTGTTATAATATTGATGCTTATGGTTTATAGCTTATGAAAACCCCAACCTCCCCAATCTCATGTACCCCATAATCATCACATAATCTCATGTACGCTGTGCGCCATGATCAACACAATTATAACGAATTAAAGCATGACATATCTCGCTTTGCATGTAGTGAGTCTATCATATTTGTTTCACCTTTTAAGTGAAATGAATGAACATTTGCACAATATTCTAATTTTCTGAGTTTCACCTGTATATGTCTTTAAGATTAAGTTGACAGACGAAGTTGTTTTTATAAAATCTCAGATCCTTTAAATTTGAGTTTGACAAAGACTCTTTTCTACCCCAGTCAGTAAACCTCTGCTTTGCAGCCATAGAGCCAGTCCTCAGCATTTCTTTTCAAAATGCCTACAAGTCTAGCAGGGAAAGATCCAAAGCAGGAGAGATGCTAAATCATTGTTTAACTGCTGCTCCAGTTGTAGGCTGAGTGGACCTTGGATTGGCAACACACAAGATTGCTTCTATTTGGGGAATTTGGCCTCTAGACCCTGTTGGCCTACAGTGCCCATCAGCCTTCCCCATGGAGTTGATGGAGTCGTAGTCCATCATCTTTAAGATGATGCTTCCATCTTTGGCCTACCAGCCCCTCTGAACCAGTCTTCCCTCCATATAGGCCAGGCTGGCAACCTAGAGGAAAGTATGATTCCCATCAGCCCCAGCAAGCATAGCTAATAATTAGGGGAAGTGAGGATATCTAGAGAGACTCATCTTTGGTTTAAGGCTCCCTTAGGGGGGAAAAACTCAACATGTGGCCATGTGAAGTCTCCTCTGTAGGAAACAGATATAGGTCTACTGTTTTTTCAGATCTTTTTGGTATGTATACATCCTCTACTATCAACAGAATGCCACTGTTTCACTAAATGAGTGGGAGAAGGGATAAGAATTAGAATGTATAATTGGACATGCATAGAACAGGAAATGGGTTCCTTTATCCATAACCCTTCTACATGTAATATCTGTTGGAGAAAACACAGCCACCTACTCTTCCATTCAAAGTGTTGCACAAACATTTACTGCTGGTAAGAGTGCTTCCACGTGACTATATCTTGACAAAACAAAGCTTTGGTGGCTTAGTCCTTTCCCCCTGAATAAATGCTCCTATAAAGAAGAGCTTTAGATAAAAATAGGATTGATAGCTGAAGTACTAGCCAGTCGTCATGCCAACAAATATGTGTAAGGAATAGGATTTGAGTGTAACAAAGTATTGCAGAGAGTATATAGTATGTCTGATTGACAAAAAGGCAAAAGGAGTTATAAATCTAGGCAATGAGTCACAATGTGAAGAAATCAAAATTGTTAAATAGTTTGTTATTTGCCAGTGTCAGCCAGTAATGGAGAATTCAGCCAAGAAATCAGAAGACTGACTTGCACCCTGGTGTCACAATGCTTAAACAGCTGTACTGCTGCCAGAAGGTTGTGAGTTTAATCCTGATAGATCAAGATTGACTCAGCCTTCCTTCCTTCCTTCCTTCCGAGGATGGTAAAATGAGTACCCAGCCTGTTAGGGGCAAAATGCTAATTAACTTGTGAACCTCCTAGAGAGTGCACTAAAGCATATGTGGTGGTATATAAATGTAATTGCTATTGCTATACAGTGGAACGCCGGATAACGACAAAACTTGGTTCCACAAGTTGTGTTGTTATCCGGATTTTGACGCTATGCAATCCCTATGGGATATGCTCCGCATAAGGACGAGAGAAAAAAACATCAAAAGACGTCATTATCCGGAGTATCGATACCAATTGCCCCTCATAAGGACGGGTTTTGGTGTTTTTTCGTCCTTATGCGGAGCTTCACGTGGTGCATAACAAACGCGTTATGTGGATTTGTCCTTATCCGGTGCTGTCGTTATCCGGAGTTCCACTGTAGTTGCTATTGAAATACAGCTAGCTGTGAACGAATTTCAAAAATCCAAAAGTGTAAGGGTTGTCAAGAGGTCACGACCGCTTGTACTATGATGTTGCAAGTTACTGTGTGTAGATGTGAAATTTGGACTAGATTGAGATAGAACTGGGAACTGGATCAATAAATGAAGCTGTGGCCTTTAGTTTGCAAGAGCTAAGCAGGGCTGTTAATGGTCAGATCTTCTGGAGTTTGTTAATTCATAACATCATCATTAAAACTGACTTAACAATATGTAACAGGGTAGAGTCCATAGTATTATTTTCCTGCTCAAAGTGCTGGTAATAGTTGTATGTGACATACAATATGGTGGCAGCTGGGGAAGGATTCTGTTCGCCAAAAGCAGAAAAAAATATTGAATTTACAGGTTTGTGACCTAACAGAAGCCACTCCCAGTAGATGCACCCCAGCACACCTGGAACTCAGGATATACCAGTAGATAAAGTGGCACTTTTAAAATTGTAGCACAATATAGTGCCAATAAAGTTAAAGCAACCAAAAGGTTGTGAGTTCAATCCTAACCAAGGCTCAAAGTTGACTTAGCCTTTTATCCTTTCAATGTCAGTAAAATGAGGACCAAGCATATTGGGGTCAAAATGCTAATTAACTTGTGATCTGCCCAGAGAGTGCACTAAGTGCTATTGGGTGGTATATAAGTGTGATTGCTTAGGCATATCAGAAAACAAAAACATTGAATAAAAACACTGCAGCACTTTAAAGACTAACTGCCATAGTTTTACTGTGAGCTTTCATGGATCAAGTCCACTTCTTCAGACAAAGCAGTAAAATTTCCAGGTATGGTTTATGTACACCATATGCAGAGGTAAAGAGGTTTCAAGGTGAATAGGTTACAAGCTAAAGAGTAATCAAGCCGATTAATCAAGTAATCAACTCTTTACCTCTTTCCCTTGTAACCTTGTAGAGATAGGTCAGAGCAGGATGTTACTTTGTGGTAAACTTTTGCTCAAATCTTAGTTTTGACTCTTCTGTTTCTAAAATTTGTGATATTTTTTGCAGACACCCGAGTCTTCTGTGTTAACACAGTTGTTGACGTCTCTTCAAACAACTGTTAGCTTAATGGTGGATATGCTAGAAGATCTTCATGAAATGGAGGAGGCGGAATACCTGGATCTCACAGGTTGGTAGTGAAGACTGAGGAAAACCAATAGGTGGGCAGATGATTCAGTGGACTGTTAGTGGAGGCTGTTCTCCTTCCTAATAAGCAGGAAATAAGAATGCCTTTGTCATTGTGAGCAAATAATGATTTCAGTTGAGGGATTGCAAGAACACAAAAAGCTATTCTGGATGAGACCAAGGGCCTACCTCATTTCACCTTAGTTGACAGTGAAGAACACTGGAAATGAGGAAACGTCTAGCATTATTTTTCCATGTTGACTAACCAAATATCTCTCAGGAGTGGAGAAGATGAATAAAATAGCACCCTCTCCAGCAATTAGCATACCACCTTTGCTACTGGATGAAAGGCAGTCTTTATGACAACTAGCTACTGAGTTCCCCCCTTGCACTTACATAATTTCCTTTTAAAGCAGCCCAAGATGGTGGACATCACTACATCATTTAGTATTTAATTGACCGTACTGTACTTCCATTTCTCTGTCTTGAGTCTTCCACCATCTAGTTTCATAAACGATCTAGGATTCTAGTACAGTAATACCTTGCATAACGGAAGCTTTGTATAACGAAAAAAATCGCATGACGAAACGTTTGTTAGGCAATGGCGATACCCCGCATAACAATTTCCCCCCCCATTATGTGGGTTTTTTGGGGAACCGGGGTATACCCGGTAAATGGGAACCCCCAGATAACGAACATTTTTGTTTGTTATCCGGGGCATCTCCCATTAGCTTCGCATAACGAAAAAACCCGCATAGCGAAGAGCTCCGTGGAACGGAGTTTTTTCGTTATGCGGGGTTCTACTGTAGTATGAAAGTTGGAGATTGCCTAGTGATGAGCAAATGTTGCTAATCTTTCCTTATTTTGAATATTTTTCTGGTGTGAATTTGAATCCTGGGTGTCTTGATGGTAAACAATTATGGCTTATTTGAATTTGTCTTCTTTACTTCCTCTTTTACCCCTTCAGGTGTCAAGGGAGATACAAGGTTCTTCTGGCAATTTTAGCGGCCTCCACCGGTGTTATTTGGTGTTCTTGTAGCATGTCTCTGATGTTATATCTCCACCTTCTTCGGGGTCTGCCTTGTGCTCCTTGTTCTTCTCATCTTTTCACATATGCCTTGTACTGTACAGTATGGGATTCCAAGACATTCTCTCCAAATGGGCAAACCACTTTATTTGTAGACTCTGTATGTATTTTAAGATTGGCTCTATTCCCATTCTTTCCCTTATAACAGGGGCTCCCACCCTTTTTACGCCGTGGGCCTGACCACACACCCCGGTCAGCTGAGCGGGTTGGACTATGCCTCACGGAATTGGGTGCATTTACGGCTGTTGTAAATGTGCCTACTGCATTTACAACAGCCGCGGGTGTGTTTACACATGTGCCAGTGCGTTTTATAGCTTATGTAAATGTGTCTGCTTCCACTTCCGGGTGTGGTGGCAGCGGCAGCCCGGATAGAATAGTGCTTAATTTTATCCCTATTAGTCACTCCCAACAGCATTCCTCAGATATCTAATTTCCATATTCTCTTCATCCGTTTTTGTCGTCCTCAGTAAATGCTCTTCCTAGGTATTTGAACTCTGCTACTTGTTATATATTTGTTCCCTCTATTTCAATATTTAAAGTGGGGTGCCCAAACTATGGCCCGCAGCACCATATCACCAGGCTTGTGCTGTCCTCCTCGCTGCTCCCGGAAGCAGAAGTAAAATGCACATGCACGGGCATGTTTTACTTCCGTTTCTGGTGGGAGGAAACATGTGACCGGCCCGCTGAACCATGTGACCGGCCCATGGCCCAACAAGTTTGGACACCCCTGCTTTAAAGTGTTCTCTACCTTTCTATAACTTTTGAGGGAATCTATTAATAGTCTTCAGTTCTTCTCAGTAACTATTTCTATGGGGTTATGGTTCTCTCTTTTCTGTATACTTTTAACTACCTCGAAAAACGTTCTCCTATTGTTATTTGTTGCATTTATACCGCACCCACATTGGATATTATTCCACTCTGGGCAGCTGAACAGAAACCTGTTCAGGCAAGGTTTCATGAATGCCACACAAAATGTCAAATACCATATGACCTCATCTTAATGGTATTTTATATAAATTGGTCTGCTAATGATTTTCCAAAGCATTCCCAGGATTCTTGTTTTGCTTTTTTTATTATCCTGTTGGTATCTCTACATTGCAATCTATAGTTTACTAACAGAGGTTGCCCGGCGTTGTCGGGCTGTTTTAAATTGTGTTGGAAGGTTAAATTGTGTTAATTTTTTTTCAAAATTGCTTAGTTTATAATATTAATTTTTAAAATGATTATTTACATACATTTTTTTTGGCTTGGCTGTTATTAACTGATCTGCTTTTTATGGTTTTTTTTTGAGGATTAATAAAAGAACAAAGTATGATATAATGTTTTCAAATTGTTTTATGTAAGCGAATAATGTTTTAGTTTTTAGATTTTTTAAATTAGTTGTACCGTAGGTAATAATTTTAATAATGTAAAAGTAAATGTTTTTTATATTCAATGTTTTTAAAATGTGTTTAGATGTTTTGGGTTTTAATTTGAGTTAACACTCAGCACAGGATTTTTTAAAAGTTTCTATTGTATTTTATGTTTGTGATTTGTATTAAAGTGTGTGTTAGTGTAATTTTTTTGACTTGTTGGTATTGTTGTAACCTTTTGTGTAAAATTGTGAATTTGTGTTATGTTTTTGATTTGTTGTTACTCTTGTGGCCTTTTGTTTGGGGCTGTTGAGTGTTTTTGAATTGTTTTTACTATTGTGGCCAGCAGGTGGTGCTGGTAGGGGATATTGTATTTTGACTGTTTTTTTCTCTTCTGGCCTCTGGGTGGAGCTTCTTTTGGTAAGTAGTCTCTTTCTTTATTCATTTCTTTTCTGGTCCTCGTGGAGGTAGGATATCTTTTGGTAAGTTTGCTTGTTTTCTTTCTTTTGTGTGTGTGTGTGTGTGTTGGAATTTGTATTTTTTGACTGTTTTGTTTTTGATTGTGGTTTTGTTTACTTCATATTGTTTTTTGGTGTTGTTTTTGTGTATTTTTGGATGTTTTTGACTGTGTTTTTAGTAATTTTGTAAAAATAATTTATTTATTTGGTGGTGGGGAGGGGTGTGTGGTCGTTGGGGGTTAGGAAGGGTGGGCTAGGTGGTGGGAAGGGGGGCGTGGTCGGTTGGAGTTAGGAAGGGTGGGCTAGGTGGTGGGGAGGGGGCGTGGTTGTTGGGGGTTAGGAAGGATGTGCTAGGTGGTTGGGAGGGGGGTTAGGAAGGATGTGCTAGGTGGTTGGGAGGGGGGGCGTGGTCGTTGGGGGTTAGGAAGGGTGTGCTAGGTGGTGGGGAGGGGGCATGGTCATTGGGGGTTAGGAAGGGTTTTGTTTGGTGTTGTTTTTGTTTGTTTTTGTGTATTTTTGGATGTTTTTGACTGTTTTTAGTAATTTTGTAAAAATAATTAATTTATTTGGTGGTGGGGAGGGGGGCGTGGTCGTTGGGGGTTAGGAAGGGTGGGCTAGGTGGTGGGAAGGGTGGGCGTGGTCGGTGGGAGTTAGGAAGGGTGGGCGTGGTTGGTGGGAGTTAGGAAGGGTGGGCTAGGTGGTGGGGAGGGGGCGTGGTCATTGGGGGTTAGGAAGGGTGGGCTAGGTGGCGGGGAGGGGAGCTTTATTGTGTTATGATGCTTTGATTGTGTGGATTCGTGAAAGTAGATCTGGGTTTCCCCTTTAATATCAGTTGGTGGGGGGGGTTGCGATCCCCCTCTCTGCTGGCTCCCCTGGGGTTGGGAGGTTTGGGGGGACAAAAGGGGCATGTTCCCCCCCCCCCCCCCAATCCTTCTGGACCTAGGAGACCAGGGAGAGTGGATCGATTCACCCCCTCCTTAAAACAACTCCATTTTTAAAGAGAAGAAACTGCTTGGTTTCTTCTCTTTAAAAACGGAGTTTTTCTTAGGGGTCGGAGTGGAATCGATCCACTCTCCCTGGTCTCCTAGATCCAGAAGGGTTGGGGGGGGGACATACCCCTTTTGTCCCCACAAACCTCCCAACCCCAGGGAAACCAGCGGAGAGGGGGATCGCCCCCCCCCCCCCCCCACTTACTGACATTAAATGGGAAACTCCGATGATCGGGAGCTTCAGGCGCCGTTGGGGAGGGAAAGAAGGCCGGCTGGTGTTTATGGCTGTGAGGCGGTGAGTTTTTTTTAAAATTTTTCGGGCGCTGGATTCCTCAGCATTCTGCACGCTCATGGCGCGCAGGACTCTGGGGATTGTAGTAATGGTTTTGTGGTTTTTGTGTGTGTGCTGCGTTTTTTCCCCTGCGGCTCGCTTTTGATTGGCTGCAGCGCGTTTCTCAGCGTTTTTTGTGGTCGCGCCTCTCAGCCTGATTGGCTGCAGCATGGCGCGGCGCAAAGAACGTTGAGTATTGAAATTGATTTAGTTTATTCGCATTTGTGGGGCTCTTGCCCCCCTGGCGCAATTCTCAATCCTGCGTTTACCTGCGTACCCAGTTCGGCCGTGTGCACGAATGGTGAGTGCAGGTTAGTGGGGCCTGGCTAAGGAGCCTATACGAAGTTCCAACGGTTAACCCTTGATTTTATAGGTTAAGATATAGTCTTCCCTCCTTGGTTTTGTTCAACGTTTATATAACTCTTCTCCAATCCCACCCCATCTTTACTACTTCTTTAACCTCTTCACACCACCATACAGTATGTTTGGACTTGTCATCCTTCCTAATACAAAGGTCGAAAGGTCTTGTGCAAAGTACCTTCCTTTTGGAAGTTTACTGACATCAAGAAATGAGTCCATAGCATAGACAATTGGGTCGGTCTCTAGCAAAAACTGGCAGTGTAAGATATGGTTTCATTCTCCTAACAGCTTACTGTGTGTCCCGGCTGACTTATGGCTTCTACTCTCATAAGATGCATATGGAATGTAACTCTATAGCGGAGATCTTCTGCAGATGGTTGGCTAAAGAATATCTTCCCAAATATCCAGGCTTACAGATGGAAAAGGTAACCATTTATTTTCCTTGCAGCTTTATAAGCTGGCACAAAGTATGTCCAGGGAACATCACAGAAATGTGCTTTATATAGTGTATGCTAGGAAGATATTTTTCTTTTTGTGTTACCTGAGCTCTGAAGAGGCTCCTATTTTTTTAATGATGCAAAGATAGTGTATTACAATGAGTCCAATATTATGCTTTGGCCTGTTCAGATCCCCAAGATGCTTAAGTGAGAAGGTAGGAAGAAGGTTTGGGTTCTTCACCTGATCTTCTGTTTGTTTACTCAAAAAGAAGGCCCTCTGAATCTTCTGGTGAGTCGAAGAAGGGAACACTGGCCTTGTCGGTTTCCTGGTAGGGGCTGGAATGTGGTCTCTGAATGCTGTTGGACTACAATGTTGTATGACTACAACCTCCATCAGCATTAACCAACATATCTAGTACTAAGGTATCATGGTGCTATGGGATCGGTGACTAAATTGTCTGGCCAAGTGAAATCTCTGTGTTTAACTGCAGCTCTGCTTTCTGCCCATTTTTTTAAAAAATAAAAAAAACAGCTCTTCCTTGTGGCAGTCATTTTTTGGCTTCAGATCTCTGGACCTAGTTATACTACTATCATTCTTGTATTATGACTAATGGCTGCCTTGTGCCTTGTGTATTGGCTTGCCTTGGTTTCTGTAGCTCTAATCACTTTCTACTAAGGATCTCCTTAAAGGAGCTTCATTTGGGCATCCCTTAAAAATCCTTTCAACCCAGGAGTAATCCTTGACATGAAATTATTATCAGAGCAAACAATCTGTTTATTAAGGTAGTAGATCAACCAGTTCTGCTGGAATTTTTAATCGCGACCGTTAATCCCTTCATGAGTATTGCCTGAAGCTCCTTAACTGGGTGTGATAATCCATGTCTGGAGCTGCCTGGGGTTCAACCAAAATATATTGAGCTAGGTTGGCAGTTCAAAGGTGTCTTCTGTAATTCAGAATACTTTGACCGTTCTGTGGTAGTTTATGAGAGATTGCTACTTAAGTTTTTTTCTTTTTGTCTGCACAGCTACAGAATTTCTTTAAGGTGCAAGTAGAAAACTACCGGAAGCTGGGTCAGTTCGAAGAAGCTCTCCAGGCTATTGTTTTCTGGCTGGTTTCTATGCACAACAAGATCACAGAACTGATGGCAGAGCCAATATCCTCTTGGGTCAAAGTTAAAATGGATGCCAGCAAAAATGGGGATGATGACCTGAAGCTGAAGTAAGGATGGGATTGAGAAGATGGGTGTATAACTTTGAAAGTTGGAGGTTGCTCTTTGCCAATTAAATCTTGAAAACTGGTGATTTGAGGTTAAGATGGAGTAGCTTTGCTTCTGGCCTTTAGTTCTCTCTTTGTGAGGAAATGGTTTTCCTTCATACATTGTTTTCTGCTGTGCTCTCAGGGCCTTGCTTCACTTTAGAACCAAAGCTCACAATATCTTTCTTGCTGGTATTAAAACTAAGATGACCACAGTATCGTACACAGCGACCAGGTCTCGGCTTGTCCCAACACCACCAACACGGGACCCGGCCTTGCAACAAGCACCACTCCACCTGCCCTCACTGATCGGCTGGAACTGGTCACCTTGTTCCCGGACTAACGGAACGGTATTCCAACTCAGCGAGAGAAAGCAAAGCGGACTTTTGGTAGCGTTGAAAAAGGGTGCCTTCACGCAGTTTGCCCAAGCAGGGAAAACCGGCAAAGAAAATGGGGATCTAATAGGTCCCTTATAAAATGTTGCAGATAGAAAGTTTCTGCAAGGCCCTCTGGGACTGGTAGCGGCCTCATCCATTAGATCTTGTTCACCCTTATCACAGCTTTCTTATGGGAATTTGGCCTTCGATGTAGCAGCTAGGTGAGGGGAGAGGCAAACTGTCCTGGGAAGGCAAGACTCGCGAAATCTCTCTCCCTCTCTCCCTTCCTTGTTTATCCGGCCCAGCTGCACTGGCCGAAATAACAAAGAGTCCGTGTTGCAAAGTTAATTAAATTAAATTAAATTATCTGAAAAATTCCCTTTCAACTCCTGGCTGAGAAGAGTTATAAAAACTGCTGTTGACAAAATAAGTCAGTTTAAATATTTAATTGGAATAAAAAGAGAATTCCAAAATACAGAATGAAGTCCTAACTAAACTACTCTATGAAAAATACATATTTCTAAGAAAGAAAATAGCATTTTAAAAAGCAATACATAATTGAAAGAAGTGTGGCTGAAAGCCGCCCATACGGGTTCAGGGTGCGGATCCAGTCTGGAGACTAACGGACAGCATATCGAGATGAAATCAAGATAGTTGTTCAGCTTCATAACTATGGGGCTCTGAGCTCCGATATTTATACAGATTTTGGTGAGAACGTGTGCAGAGTTATCTTGAGTGACAGACAACTCTTGATGTCCGGTGTGAAACCAGAACATTTAATCTAAGTTCCCATCTAAAAGACATACGTTTCATGTCTACCAACAGTTGGCTTGTCTGAGAATTGTGCTTCTCTCAGGTAATTATTCTGAGAACAGACACTTTCTCAGCTTCGCTGTCTGTGAACGGAGGTCAATCTGACCTGCTGCTTTTAATTGGCCAGAAGTCAGCTTCTGCGTACTGTAGCCTTCCAAAAGGTTCTTGTTTAGGCTAAGCAAAGTTAAACAAACTAGCAAAATGAAAGCAGAATAATAACATAGACATTTCAAACTTTAAATAAACACAGTAAATAATGAAATAAATTCATCCCAGCTATGAAATCCACGATACACAGCAGATAAAAAGAGCTAGAAGCAAAATAAAGCTAATTTAGTACTTGTGCCAAAGTTTTTTTTTGCCATCAGCCAAGAGACCAAAGATGTTCCAACTAAATTCTCCCTTTCTTGTTACTGAAGTAAAGGAAACACTGGTCTGAATAAACTGCAGCATCTCACATGATTGCCTCGTGTTGAGTTAAAAATAGAAATGAGAAAAGGGGCTGCTTGCCATTTTAAGCTTTCTACATTCCTGTTACTTCTTTTCAGTGGACAACCATGTTTTTATGCAATTTCTGTCACTGAAGCACTTCCTCTCAAATATATTAGTACTGTAAAAGGAAATATTTAATTTGTTATTGTTCTTGGTGGGATTTCCAACTGAATTATTTCTTCAATTAACAGAATGGACTAGACATTTCCACAACATAGAAAAACCTTCCAATTGTGAAAGGTCCTGTTAGTGCCATGATTATTCTTTTCTCCCATGTTTCCATGCACATACCACTTCATGTGCGGACCTATGGTAATCCAAAAGGGTGTCTCAACTCTGATGACAAGACTGCGTAGGTTCTTATTTGAACCCTGGTTACATCATGATCTGAAATTTTGCAACTAGAGTTCAAGTAAGGACCTGTGCAGTCTCAAGGTGATTGAACCTAACCCTCTTGCTGGAACAAAGGTAGTTGTTTTATGCTTTTTGCTCCTTTTAGCCCATGTGAAGAGGTTGTTTATCTCTGGCTACTAAATGCTGCACCCAAAGATGAAGCTAAGCCAGGGGTTCTCGAGCAACGGCCCATGGGCTGACCCCGGTGCCATTTCATGTGGCTTGCCGCCCTCCCTCCTGCTGCCAGAAACTATGAAAATGCACCATAAATGCACTTGTGGCTGTTGTAAATGCATTTACGACAGCCATGGGTGTCTTTTACAGCAGTGTTTACAGCGGGGGTGGGGGGGACCATGTGTCCGGCCCGTTCAGCTGTTTGAGGGGGAATGGTCCAGCCTGCGGCGTGAAAACGTTGAGAACCCCTGAGCTAAGTAATACTTCCAGACTTGCTCATGGCTTCCAGAAGTATTTGGCAAGGCACTTTGGAACCAGAATTCTGTTTATACTATGTTCTTTTTAATTTTGCATTGTTGCTTGTTAGTAGAGGCAAGGCTAGGTAAAGGGTTCAGTGCTCATCTCTGTTTCAAAGGTGAAGAGCCAGCGTTGTCTGCTTCTGTAGATGTTTCTGTGGTCATGTGGCAGGCATGACTAGACACGGGACGCTGTTTACCTTCCCGCCAAAGTGGTCCCTATTTATCTACTTGCAATTTCTTGCTTTTGAACTGCTAGGTTGGCAAGGCTACATAAATGTCCCCCCCCCCCCCCCCCCGGCCCCTTCTCTTGGAAAGAGACTTTCCTTGGTTTCAGTCATACCAGCTTGTTAATGAGGCATTGTCCATTTCTGAATCCTGATTCTGTTCCCACCCTTGCTCCTGACCTGTTTGTGTATTTATTGTAGGACTCTGAAGGAAGGCTTTGAAGGCTATAGCATTGAGGCTGAGACCCTCATGAATGTGCTGTTGGAAGAATTGAAGGCCTATAAGACTGTGCGGGTGGATACTGGCCAAGAACGCTTCAATGTGATTTGTGATCTGCTTGATCTGTGTCCAGAAGGCAGCAGGTGGATCCATAAGCGGGCTGTGATCCTAGTGGAGCTGGCTCAGGTCCTGTGTTATCATGAGTACAGTGAGCACACAGAATGGTGAGTGCCCAGCCTGCTTCGATACTTCCAGTGTGATTGGTACATTTATTTATTTATTTGTTCGTTCGAATTTCTAAAGCCGCCCCAATCTCGAGGACTCTGGGTGGGTTACAATACGGAACACCCCCCCTTAATAAATAGACCCCATTTAAAACAGTAATTCCCTTAAAACCCCATTAAAAACCCACCCGCACATGTTAAAGAAGGGATGATGGCTCTTTTTTAACCAGCCAGCAGGCAGGGGTTATTTCTCCACCAACCTCCCCACACCTGCCCCGTCAGCCAGGTTTTCAGTTTTTTCCTGAAGGGCAGCAGCTCCGTCTGTTGCCTCAGTTCCACTGGCAGGAGGTTCCAAAGAGCCGGGGTGGACACAGAGAAGGCCCTCCTTGTGCTAGAGAGGCGGGCCCCTCTAGCTGATGGCACGATTAGAGAGCCCCTCTGGTCCGCCCTGGTTTGTCGGGCAGACAATCTTGGGACGATGCGGTTTCAGGTATCCTGGCCCACTACCATGTAGGGCTTTAAAGGTAATGACCAGCACTTGAATTGCACCCGGAAGCAAGTTGGCAACCAGTGCAGCTCCCGAAGCAGTGGTGAGGCCCGAGCAAAATGACCACACCCCAACACAATCCGGGCAGCCGCGTTCTGGACCAACTGCAGCCTCCGAATGGTCGTCAAGGGCAGCCCCACGTAGAGCACATTACAGTAATCTAGTCTAGAGGTGACCAGAGCATGAGTGACTGTGAGTAAGTCCCGTTCTAGGAGCGGATGCAACTGATGAATCACCCGAAGTTGGGCAAAGGCCCTCCTGGCCACGGCCGCCACCTGGTCTTCAAGCAGCAGCCGAGAGTCCAGGAGGACCCCAAGTTGTATACCAGGTCTGTCTGGGGCAAAAAGTCCCGTTGAGATCCAAGGATGGTAACTCCCAAGATATCACTGGGCCCCTGACCCAAAGCCACTCGGTCTTGTCAGGGTTCAGCTGTAATCCATTGTCCCTAATCCAGACCCCAACAGCTTTCAGACACTCAGACAGGACTTTGACAGCATCACTGGGAACACCACAAGACGAGATGGGATCATAGGTGATGTGCCACGTAACAGAAGTAGCTGTAGCTAAGCTCACTGAGTTTCTCCGAAGGTAAAGAGTTGTGTAATTTTAAACATGTTGATATTATTTCGCCAAATTCTGTATCAATTCTACTTCTTGATTTTGAAGTAGAGAAGAGAAAAGGACATGAGATACAGCATGTGATTGCCATGTGCAACACACAGGTGTCTTCTTCATTCTTAGGTAGCCCTTGCTTGAAAGCCAGTCGTATCCGACTCTAGGGTTCGGTGCTCATCACTGTTTATATCCAAAGAGCCAGCGCTGTCTGCATCTGACGACATTTCCGAGGACATGTGACAGGCATGCCTTGAGACCAGAGTGCACTGAACACTGTTAGCTTTCCCACTCAAGTGGTACCTATTTATCTACCTGCAATTTCTTGCTTTTGAACTGCTAGGTTGGCAGGATCATCATTCTTAAACCTCCTTTAGTAAGAGGCCAAAACCTCTCTATTTGCATTCTGCATTAGTTTTACCAGAGCTTTGAAAGTCTGCTTTGGATTATAGCTCCATAAATTCTTCAGCCAAAGTGTCTGCATGGATTAGAGGTTTTGTGGAGTTGTAGTCCAATACATATTTTATTTATTACATTTATACCCTGCCCATCTAGGAGATTTTCCTGTTCTGGGTAGCGAACAACATAAAACACATTAAAAACAGTCACATTTTAAAAATACATATACAGTAAAAATACATATACAGTAATATACATTCTATGGAGCTCTTCGTTATATAATTTTTTTCATTATGCGAAGTTCTGGCCGTATAATGAAACAAATTTTGTTATGCGGGATATCACGGTTAGCTGGAAAACACTATGTTGTATTAATTTTTCGTTATGCAAAGCGTTTGTTATATGGGGTTCCACCCATATAACATAAAACCCCAAGTTACGGAATTAGTCTGTTCCAGGATTTTTTCCGTCATTCGGTTTTTTCATAAGTTGAAGCACGATTTCCCATAGGAATGCATTGAAAAATAAAACAACAGTCTCGACCAGACCAATAATAATAATGATAATAACAAAACAGCTCCCCCTCCAAAAAAAAAAAAATCCAAATAAATACGAGACACGATCCTCTCCCACACTTCCATCGATCCCACCATCGATCCCCAAGGATGGTAACTCCCGAGATAACACCGGGCCCCTGACCCAAAGCCACTCGGTCTTGTCAGGGTTCAGTTGTAATCCATTGTCCCTAATCCAGACCCCAACATCTTTCAGACAGGACTTGGACAGCATCACTGGGATGGTGAGTGGCTGGGGTGCAGAAAAGGGGGTGTTCAAAGACGATTACCCTTTTTCATCCCGCACCTCAATCAATCGATCTCCACCACTGAGGGTCAGCTGGGGTGGAAAAGAGAGGGGGTTCTTGAGGTGCAGGAGAGAAAGGGGGATGCCCTAAGAACACCTCTGTGCACACAGTACAGTAAAGGAATAAACGATGAAGCGATCTCCCTACCTTTTCCACACTGCTTCTTGCTGAGCAGTTTGTCTGGCCATCGGGGGAGCCCAGGCGGCAGCGGGGATTTTGCCGCTGTTTCCACAGTGTCTACTGCTTTTACCAGCAGTGGCGGCTTGGGACCATATCCACTCCATTTGGGTCTTTGTCTGAGGTTCCTTCATGGTGTTACAGCTGGGAATGTGCACCTGGGCGCCCAGCGCATAACCAGAAAGTTCCAGAGTGACACCCATTCCTGGCTGAAGTGCCACGGAAGGACCTCAGACAAAGACCGGAACAGAGCTAATATGCTCCCCACAGTCTCCCACTGCCGGGACAAGTGGCGGACAGTGGAAACAGCAACAAAAACACCGTAGCCGCTGTGGTAAGTGATGTATTGTGACTACCAGCGGTAGGGGCAGGTGGCGGGGCTGCCATTTTAGACTCTCCCAGACGCCATTAATTCTGGGGAAACTTGTTCCATAACTTGAGGTTTTTCCGCAACTGATTTCCCCAGAATGTCCTTCCGTAAATTGAGTTTTCCGTAACACGAGGCGTCTGTAACTCGGGGTTTTACTGCGCATGCACACACACACACCAGAAACAAACTTTCTCAAATGATGGGCTTATAAGATTCTGGAACAAAATTACGTACGACATAAGAAGTACGTTGTAGACTTTTGGCTGTTGATTCTACGTTCATCCTGGTTGATAGAACCTTTAAAATTAATTGCTTGAGGGATGAAATATAATATGGACCTGAAACCTTGCAAAGATTTATGAGGTTTGCTGATTATGCTGCTTCTGTGCAGTTTATGGCAAAGATTGAAAAAGTTACTTAACAGGCCATGCTACCTGGAGTATTCTAGGTATTCTAAGTATTCTAAGCTGCTTTTTATTTTAAAAAAATTGCAAAATAACCACCTGAGTTTATCCAGAAGGATTGTACAGTACAGTTGATGTATACAAGACACTATTGATTAAACCTGGTACCCTTCTTATTGTAGTTCTGCTCTGGACTCTGTGCACGAGGCCCTGCGACTGTTGGATGCTGTCCCAAAGACTCCCCAAAACGAAGCACAGCTCCAAGATGACAAGGCCCAGGCCTTACTCTGGCTCTTCATCTGCACAATTGAGGACAAAATGCGTGAGGTATGTGGTAGTAAGCAGAGCACCAGAGACTTCTGCTGGGTTGTGTGTTCTCTGGGCTCAAGAGCCACTAAATGCTGTAATAATGAAACTTGGCCCTGCTTCCTGCTGGAGATGGGTATCTTCAGAGTTACCACCAGATACTGGCTAATTTCCTGAGCTACCTATCTAGCTTTTGACATCTCACCAATCATTGCCTAAATGCTCTCATGTATGTCCGTCTGCAGCCATAAGTACAGTATTAGAAATTTTCTCTGTCTTTGAAAGTCTGCATTTTATAGTGTTGCGTAAGGAATGAGTAAGTGAGCATGCAAAATGTCCACAACATGCTGATGTCTTCTAGGAGCTATAGAATTGGAGCAGAAATAATGATAAAATGGTTTCTCTATGTTGAAGAATATTTCATTAGAACAGGGGTTCTCAACGTTTCAGTTTGCAGGGCTAACCACAGCCTCCAGACAGCTCATTGGGTCGGTCATGCGGTTCCTCCCACCGGAAGCGGAAGTAAAATGTGCATGTGCAGAACGCTGTTGTAAATACATTTTCCACATGTGTGGGTTTGTTTTGCTTCCGCTTCTGGGAGCAGCGAGGGCAGCATGGGCCGATTGAATTGGGGTTGGGGGCCGAGGCCTGCTCGCAGGCCATAGGTTGCGAATGCCTCTATTAGAACGACATAAAGTATGATTACTGCTAACCTGAGAGATACTGGTACATCAACAAATATAGTTTCATGTTCAATACTGGTATATATAGCAAAGCTGTAAGTCGCTATTAGCTAGGTCAGGGGTTCTCAACCTACGGCCCAGGGGCCGGATGCAGCCCACAACACCATTTAATGTGCCCCTGCACCTCCATCACACCCGGAGGTGCCGTGTGTGGCAGGCAGAGCAAAATGGCTGCTGTCTGAGGGAGCGGGACCCTGCCCTCGGCTTGAAAAGGTTGAGGACCCCTGAGCTAGGTAGCTCAGGAGTGGCTTAGCTTTGCCAATCTTTCTTTGCTTATGTTACCTCCTGCGATTTGTGGTCTATCCTATTCATTGGCACCCAGCATACTTAACTATTTGTCAAGAACTACCAGAACAAAAATTTGTACTCAGGCTTGTCATTCTTTGGGAGATGACCCAGACCCAATGGTGGTGAGGGCATTAATAGCCATCACTGTCATTGGTCAGATCAGAGAGACAATGGTATTGGATTGGTTTCAGCAAAACATCTTGTGGTTTGATGCTCTAGTGCCCTACAAGGATAAAGAGTTTATACAGGCCTTTACAAAACAACCAGACTGTTATCTTGCTTATGTAATAATGAGTATCTATAAAGCAGGAGTTCCCAACCTTTTCAAGCTGGGGTCACGATCTCTCAGTCAGCTTCGAGGGCCAGATGACCATTTTGCCCTGCCTTCACGATGAGGGTGGCCATTTTTCCCCAACAGCTTCAAAGGGGTGGCCATTTTGTTTCTCGAATGCCCTTGGAGCGGTGAAATGGTGCTGTGGGCCAGATCCGGTCCACGGGCCTTTAGGTTGGAAACCCCTGCTATAATGGTTTGACAGAAGCTTTGCTTTTCTCTTAAATACAGAGCATCAGGCAAGAACAGAGGACCAAGAAAGGTCAGGGGCAGAAAGATGTGCAAGCTCTTGAAAGCTTTGAGACCAATGATCTTGGATATGAAAATAAGGCCCACGATGACAAGTTCCTATATCTCGGCATTGCATTTAACCTTTCTGCAGATTCTGGTAAAGCACTATTTTGTTGAATAAAGAACAATTACAAATTGAGAAGAGTACCTAAATAGAGACTAAGACTTAAGAGTGACCTTCCAAACCTCCCCACACCACACCTCAGGTGTCATTCTCCATCTAAAGGATTCCCTTGCTCGAAAGCCAGTCGTATCTGACTCTAGGGCTTAGTGCTCATCTCTGTTTCAAAGCCGAAGAGCCAGCGCTGTCTGCTTCTACAGACGTTTCCGTGGTCATGTGGCAGGCCTGACTACACACCCATTTATGCTTAGACAGACCAGACTATATGGTCCTCTCTATATGTAATTGTGCTTGGAAATTTTCATCTGGAAGTCTTGGGATAGAAAACTTGTACAAATTAAACTTAGATGTCCTTTGAGGAATGCAAATATTAAATTTCACCTCTGCCTAGCACAAGTTCTTTAGGGTGGCTCCTAATTTCAAAAAGAAGATAAATATTTAATAAGTAAAGAATTTTTAAGTAATTTTGATAATTATATAATTTTTTAACTTTGAAAAGCCTATTTTTAATGTTTTTAATTGTTTTCAGTGATGTCTTTTATTGTTAATGTGTAAGCCGCCGGGAGTCGCCTCGGCGAGGGGGCGGCGGGTAGAAATACGATTAAATAAATAAATATGCCATACAACGATAATAAAATGACCCACAGTAAGAAGGGCTGTTGAAAATAAGAATGGTTACAAATACTTAAAAGGGCTTGGTGGTGGTGGTGGGGAGAGAAGGCACATTGTCTGTTGGTAAAATGTTTACCAGGTAGGCCCTAAATGAACCTTCCTGCAGAGAAAATTCCATGGGGGTACGAAGGAAGAAAGTCTCTTCAGTTACCTCCTGCTTCATCTCGGAAGGCAGACTAATTCATCAGTCAAACACAGTCCTGCAGAAATGTTCAAGAACTACTACAGACAGGAGGAGCCTTTGGTCTTTCCATTTTCCCCAAAACAATTCCCATCAGCCTAACTCTCCATTGTCAATGACAAAGGGATGTAAGAGTTGTCCTTTAAAAGGTCTACAGGGAAAGACTCCTCATCCTTTAGCTCTCTGGACCCCAGACTTTTATTAAGCTTTTAATCAAACTTTGAAATGGCCCTTGAGTCAACTCTTTAAAGCAGGGGTTCCCAACCTTT
Source organism: Bradypodion ventrale (assembly GCA_035047345.1). NCBI lineage: Eukaryota > Metazoa > Chordata > Lepidosauria > Squamata > Chamaeleonidae > Bradypodion > Bradypodion ventrale. The sequence goes on along the minus strand of JAWDJE010000002.1, from coordinate 215,853,396 downwards.
TCAAGCATGGGGCCAGGTCACTCTCTCTCAGTCAGCTTCAAGGGCCAGATGGCCATTTTGCCCTGCCTGCACGATGGGGAACGGCCATTTTGTCCCGACAGCTTCAAAGGGGTGGCCATTTTGTTTCTTGAATGCCCTTGGAGGGGTGAGGGGCCACATGAAATGGCGCTGCAGGCTGGATCAGGCCCACAGCCCTTTAGGTTGGTAACCCCTGCTTTAAAGGAAAAAAAGCCATACTTTGGGCTCTTCATGCAGGCTTATTACCGTGTTTCCCTGAATATAGGACCTCCTCCCATAATAGGACACCCCCCTTTCCCCCCCCCCGCCTTTGAAATATAAGACCCCATCCAAAAATAAGACCTCCTTATCTCCTGGGTGTAAGGCGGCCGGTGTGGCCCATAAGAAAGCCTGCCGCATCGGAGTCTCGATTGCCTCCCCGCTCACAACCAAGGGAAGTTTCCCCTGGTGAGAGCGGGATCGAGACTCCGATGCGGCAGGTCTTCTTATGGGCCACGCCGGCTGCCTCACAGCTGAGGCCAGTCTCGATCGCGCCTCCCCACTCACAACCAAGGGAAGCGTCCCTTGGTTGTGAGTGGGGAAGCCCGATCGAGACTGGTATTCTTCATGGAAAAATAATACATCCCCTGAAAATAAGACCTTGTGCTAATTTTGGAGTTTTTAAAAATATAAGACAGTGTCTTATATTTGGGGAAACACGGTAGGCAAGACCATTTACTGAATGTCCTTTACAGTCAAGCAGTCTGACACTGTCATGTAGTACAAATGTGCACAGATGTGATCAGTGGTTCTCTTGAGGAACTGAACCTGTTTATTTTTACCGCTGGTGGTTTTGCATGCTCAAGTGCAGTAGCACTTGTTCTGCCCAGGAATAGTTGATGGTTCTTCCATGCATGTAAATGTATATCCAGAGACTTTACTCCCGTGGTCATTAATTGGCTTCTGGAAAACAAATGTAAAATAAGGAATCTTGGCTGTTTAAAATATAAAATAGGCACAAAGCCTGGTTTAGTTTAGGGTTGCTCTTTAAAGACTTAGACAGGGGTTCTCAACCTTTTAAAGCCAGGGGCCAGGTCATGCTCCCTCAGACAGCTTTGGGGGCCGGACGGCCATTTTGCCCTTCCTCCATCACATGGCACTTCATGGTGTGGTGGGGGCCCACATGAAATGGTGCCACGGCTCACATCCGGCCCATAGTCCGTAGGTTGAGAATCCCTGGACTAAGGCATCATTCTTGCAAATAGGTAGTAAATATTCCCTGGACTGTAGCACTTGGGTGGTGTAGGGAGAAAGCTGCTTTCCACAAAATTGTCTGCAATTAAAAGTAGTATAGCTGAGGTATAAATTTATTACCACACTTATTGTTGTATAAGAACCAGACTCCAACCCTCAACCTATTCAGGGTCCTCCAAGTGATGTAGGGGAGATTGAGATCCTCAGTCATATCCTCCTCTAATGTTGTTCCTTGTCCAGCAAACTCCTTAGTAGACTAAAGGAACTGAAGTAGTATAGCTGAGGTGTAAATTTATTACCTTACTTATTGTTGTATAATAACCAGCTGTGGCCCACCAGGACTTATGTTGGTGGCTGCGATCTTTGATACGTTGGTTGATATTCTGAGCGAGTGTAGAAGATTGCAAAATTCTTTGGCCTTCAAAGTCAACCTTATTCCACTCAGGAAGGATGTGTGAACATGGCATTACTAGTTTTAACCCGAACTACGTGGGGGCTCCTAGTGACAAGCTGGGCTTGTATGTGGTGAGCGAGGGCTGTAATTATCCCAATCTGAAAGAACTGAATTCTGACTGGGCTTCTGCTTGAGAAAAAGTGATTGTGTCTGCAGTCTGTCTTGTCTGACACTATGCTTCCCTTGCAGTGCAATCAAAGTGTTTGGATGATGCCCTTGACTTGTGGAAGGATCTCCTCTCTGAAAAGAAGATCTCAGTTGTGCGTTGTGTTGAGCAGACAAAGACATCTCTGCACATTGTAGCTGCTTTGTACAGGATGATGGGGAAGGTAAGCCATGCTAATCACTTTGCTGTGGGTTTTAAGCAGTGGTTGGCATCAAAAAGTGTTCCTACCACACTGGACGTGGCCATATGACTGGGTGAGCGTGGCCTGTTGGCCATGTGACTGCTCTTCGCTATAGAGCTATGAAAATAGAAGCCTCTCCTATTTTCATCGCTCTATAGCGAACATCCGAAGCAATTTCCCCCTTCATCCAAGGCTTTTCCTAGGCTCTGTTTCACCCTAAAGTGCCTTCCCAGCCACCCCGGAGTGGCTGGGAACGCGCTTTGGGGTGAAATAGATCCCAGGAAAAGCCTTGGACGAAGGGGAAAATGGAGTGGTTCGCCTCTGAAGCCTCTTCTAGGATGAGGGGGAGGTGGGTGGTGCCAGCCGTTTTTACTACCGGTACGCACATACTGATCCGATCCGACTGGTGCCCATCACTGATTTTAAGCCCATATTGACTTGGTTTTGAGTTTTTCATTTACCTTTCTCTGCTCCCCACCTCTCTTATTTGAGAATTGGTTGTGTGGTTCTTATGAAAAGCTGCATTGTAGTAATTGCCTAGAATACTGCAAGTCCACTAGGCTTTTCTGTCCATATGCTTTCAGGGGAGGGAACTGACTGTGAAAATGCTAGTTTGGAGTTGGTAGCTTTGTTAGGGACAAAGCCGGAAGGGCCGCAGCAGTCTCAGAAATTATTTAAAAGTAAGGAGACGAATCAAAATCAGAAGTGATTGGAGCCTGCAAACCCCAGTACAAGAAACATTGCTCCCTGAAGCCACCAGGAGAATGAATGAATAAATAAATAAATACCTTCAAAGACTTGTTTGTCGCTCTCAAAAGGGGAAATTGGAATGTTCTTTAGCAGGGGTTCCCAACCTTTTCAAGCAGGGGGCCGGGTCATGTTCTCTCAGTCAGCTTTGAGGGCCAGACGGTCATTTTGCCTTATCTGAACAATGAGGTGTATGGCCATTTTATCCCACCAGCTTCATAGGGGCAGCCATTTTGTTTCTCAAATGCCCTTGGAGGGGTGGGGTGGCACATGAAATGGTGCCACGGGCCTTAGGTTGAGAACCCCTGTTCTTTAGGGACAGAAAAATAGCCACGTGCAATGTGTTAGGTGCAATTTGCATGTGCTTAAATTGGTCTGTCCTATGATTTATATCTACAGGTAATAACTATGGAAATTCACTCTTGTCCAACCCAATTTTGTTGCTGCTGTCTCTCTTTCTTGTGTCTGCAATTCAGTGCTATGGAGGTTGAAAGAGTTGAGCTATGCAGCTTCTCCCAAGGAAGCAAATGCAGTCTGTATTCAGAAAAACATCCTTTCAAAACTACTGTCAAGTTGTAATTTGAATTGTTCTTTTCCATGATGTCAAGACTGTTGCATAGCAGTTCTCACCCAGTTTTGGTTGCCACTGTCATCTTTTCTCAGTCATGTACTTAGATGCTTTCTCCCCTGTGTTCTGTAGCCACTGCAAGCCATGGAGAGCTACTTCCTCATTGCAAATCTTTCTGGTGAGCTGAAAGACTCGGTTGGGAAGACCGATGCCTTGTGCCAAATTGTCAAGTTACTTTTCCAGCTGGAATGCCCTAGCTATGCAGAGGTGAGTCTGAAATATCTCAACAGATCACTTCTTATACACATATATCACACAACCTTCTGTGTATAGCTACAGTTAGGCCATGGGTTCATCTATCCCAACACAGCTGTACTAGGAGCAGGATAAGAAGACATCTCACGACTGATGTGCAAACACTCCTGTGTTCTACTCCATGGCAGAGGGCCAGAAATTGACCCGGTTGGGTTGGCTCAGGAGATGGTTTGACAGCTGTGATAGGGAAAGCCTTGTCCTCTAATTTCTGCTTGCTGTACTTCAGATGCCTGCATGTAGGTGGAGAAAAGGCTGCTGCTTGAGTCAATTGCTTCTCCTTGGCACCCAGAGGGAGATGTCAAGAGGCGGTCCTCAAAATAATAAAGTCCTAGGCATTTTAACGTCCCTGGGGACAAAACTAGCCCTTGGACATGGGTATGGAAGGAGCAAGGAAAGTTAACACTGACAAAGGCAAATGCCATAGCACCACCAGCTGGCCTATGAAGGATCTGAAGATAACAGGGCAAGCAAATCCATATTGAGGATTATCTAACGAAGGGGTGCCCAAACTTTACGGGCCGGTCATGTGGTTCCTCTCACTGGAAGTGGAAGTAAAACACGCCTTGCACTCTGTTGTGCAACATATATGTTTTGCAACAGGATGAGATAGATTTTAGGCTGCCATTTTCTCTGCTTAAACCAGGGGTGCCCAGAGTACAGCCCATGGGCCGGATCTGGCTCCCGATGCCAATTCATGTGGCCCACGCCACCCTCATCACGCCTGGAAGCAGAAGTAAAACACACACGTATGGGTGCGTTTTACTTCTGCTTCCAGGTGTGATGAGGATGGTGTGGGCCGCATGAATTGACATCCAGCCAGATCCGGCCCATGGGCCATAGTTTGGCAACTTTGTCAGGGTCTACTATATCTCACTTACCAAAGTCCCAGTATAATTCTGTCAAGTAATGTCTGTAAATACCTGTACTGTGCTCTTAGTGCGGCATATAAATTACAACAAAACAGAACATGTGCAACCCTAATAAAAGATTAACTCTCTTACTTCAGGGCACAAATAAACATGTAAATATTACAACTGTCAAGTTTATAGTTTAGGCTGTTCAAAAGAGATGTTTTGTTGATCAGATGGGTTGCATGCAAAGGTGATGAATTTTATTGAGTAAATTTTATATCTTGTTTCATTGTGATTGTATCATTCTACTTTTAATCTGTTTTCATCTAATTTATTTTATCAAATTTTAACCTGATATGGTCAGGTGACTAATAAGCTAATAAAGGATACTGGATTGCACACTTACTGAAGTCAGTTGGTAGAGAATGGAATGGAGGCTGTATTTCCAGCGTGTTACCTATTTGTCTGGCAATTTCTTTGTCTTTTTGTCCTCCCTAATTTCCCCTATTCTTTCAGGCCATTTTAAAAGAAGCAGAATCCTGCCTGCAAGATATAGACAGAAATAATGACTCCTACCTGCTGATGAATCAAACACTGGCAGTGCTCCGTAGCAAGCTGTGTTTAGCAAACTGCAAGGTATCTTATACATATTACATAGCCTTTTCTTATGAAAGCCAGAGTGCTAAGGTGCTTGCCATAGCAAAATGCTGCCCGGTTAAAAATCAATACGGGCAGCGAGCTGCAGCTTGTTCAAGATCACGCCCTGCAGATGTTTTGTAGTAGACCTTGTTGTAACTTCCATGTTCTCTCACCATTGGCTGTGGAGGAGATGGTTGTAGATCCTCCATTTTAAACTTTTATCACAAGCCAGAACCTCAGTTTGTAGATCACGGTAAAAATGACTTTCCTCTGAAGTCTTCAGAAATTATCTCCAAAATCCTGCATTTTTAAAAGCTTTCCCTGATCTGGACCAGGCTCATAATCTCAGTTCCATTTAATCAAGAGCCTGGAAGTAATAAAATTAAAAGTAAATGTGGTATTCCTTGCCTTAAAAATAGGGAACACGGTTGTTACTTTCAAGCGTTTTGATGAAAACTACAGTTAGTTTGTTTTCTTAAGGAACAGTGTTTACTCATTATTGCAAATATATTCTTTGTCCAGGCGGCCTGGCCTTTTTAAAGTGGCTTTGTAAAATTTAGATATCATTGAGACTATTCTTATTACAGTACTTCTAACTAACAACTAAGATGTTGCTTTTAAAGTCATGAATCCAAGCTTATTTATGAATAGTTGCAAACATTGCCCAGACCACTTTGCAGTGTGGAGAACAAAAGGTTTTGGCAATTGATTTTCCTCCTCCCCTTTTCTTCCTCCCATGGATAGATTGAAGAAGGTTTCCTCCTACTTGTAGAAAACCTACAAAATCCAATTTGGCAGAAATACACAAAGGTCTGGTATCTGCTCCGAGCCAGTGCTCTTCAGTTAACAGCTGCTTATCTTTGTCTACCGCTTTCTACTCTTCCTTTGTTACTCAGGCAAAAACTCTACCCTCAAGGTGAGTATAGAAGGCCTCTGCCTATCTCCTTAACAGGAATCAAAATAGTTCACATGGTAATTTTAACAAATCTTTTTCTTGATTCCTTGATTGACCAGACTATCAAGGGATCAATTCCTGCTGGTCGCAATTCACTTTCTATTTGTTTCGCTGCCATGCTCTTCTCCTTTTAACACACCTGGCAATATAAATATTTTGGGTGTGAAGGGAGGATTCAAGGTTTTTAATATTTGGGTACTGCTAGGGCTGGCCATCCCAAATACATTGCAGGATACGAGACTTCAAATGATATCCCATTTAAAAAATTGGAACAAAATAGGGCAAAGGAAAAAGTCCAGTAAACACATCTACAAAAAGGCCTAGACTCTTAAAATCTAAATAAACATTTGAGTGAAAGATGATCAGATAATCAGGTAAATATCTATACACAGATTTATTTATTTATATTTATATTTTATATTCAAATTTATATGCCGCCCAATCAGGTAAACCCGACTCTGGGCGGCTCACAACAAGTTAAAACACACATAAAACAATACAACCAATTAAAACCCAACATACCCACCCACCTACCCCATTCCTCTTAAAAAAAACCCACATTAAAAACTGCCTTCATTGACAAAAGAAATGGGGGCTTAATTTATAAGCCAACAGGCGGGGGCCACTCTTCCATCTGGGCCCCTCACCTGCCCCGCCAACCAGGTTTTTAGGTATTTTCTGAAAGGTAGCAGCTCCATCTGCTCCCACAACTCTACAGGCAGGAGGTTCCACAAGGCCGGTGCGGACACGGAAAAGGCCCTCCTTCGTGTACCAGAGAGACGGGCCCCTCTGGCACATGAAACAATTAGAGAGCCCCTCCGATCCGCTCTGGTTGGACGGGCGGACACTCTTGGGACGATGCTGTCTCTAAGGTATCCTGGCCCACTACCATGAAGGGCTTTAAAGGTCAAAACCAGCACCTTGAACTGCAGCCGGAGGCAAACTGGTAGCCAGTGCAGCTCCTGAAGTAATGGTGAGGCACGAGCATAACGCCCACACCCCATCACCACCCGGGCTGCCGCATTCTGGACCATCTGCAGCCTCCAAATGGTTGACAAGGGCAGCCCCATGTAGAGCGCATTGCAATAATCTAGCCTGGAGGTGACCAGAGCATGTGTGACCCTGAGCAGGGAGTCCCGGTCCAGGAGCGAACGCAACTGACGGATGACGCGAAGCTGTGAGAAAGCCCTCCTGGCCACAGCCGCCACCTGACTTGCTAGTAGCAGCCCCGAATCCAGAATCCAAGACCAAAGTTGGCAGCTCCCTGGATAACGCGGGACCCCCCATCCAAAGCCACTCAGTCTTGGAGGGATTCAATTGTAGCCTGTTGTCCCCCATCCAGACCCCAACCGCTTCCAGACATCTGGATAGGACATTGACTGCATCACTGGGCTCCCCATGGGCCGAGATTTATAACTGGGTATCATTAGCATACTGATGATGATACCTTACCCCATAGGAACGGATAACCTCACCCAACGGTTTCATGTATATGTTAAATAGGAGAGGAGAGAGCACCGAGCCCTGAGGCACCCCATACTGCAGGGGCCTAGCGCTGGACCTCTCACTCTCCAACCACACCGACTGGGTACGACCCTCCAGAAATGAGGAAAACCAGGACAGCACAGTGCCTGGATCCCCAAACCTTCTAGATTTCTTAACTTCTTTTTCTGTGTCTAGGCCAGACGTGAAACTGCCAAAATGAAACCATCTTTTGGTGAAGTTATTCTCTAGTTCCTTTGCCTGACCTAGTGTGAGAAATATTAGCTGGCACAAGGTTTCCATTTCCTAGGGCAGTGATGACGAACCTTGGCACTACCAGAAGCCCAAGTCAGCACTCCTGCTGATCTCAGCTTCTGGAAATTAAAGTCCAAGAACACCTGGAGTGCCAAGCTTGGCCATCACTGGCCTAGGGTGAGCCTGATTGGGATTCAAAAGTACTACAATCTTTGAGAAGACTCGTTGTGTGTACCCCATGTCTCAACTATACATGCCTAAATGACAGGACTGAGGCAAAGGTCTTACCTGGAGATCTTAAAAATATAACTAGGCTCATATAGGAAAATACAAAATAGCTTGTATCAGATCAATTCCTTGTGAACAAAGGGGGCTATTGTAGGTTTGTTGTCTAAGGGTCATTGGTAGAATTTAATCTGCTTCCTTCATCAGATAATGCAGTGATTTCTAGGGAACAAATTTGCAAGGCATTCTAGTATTCCTGGGTAATGGGTCAAAAGTTTTTTTTTAATTAATGGAGGCAGAACAGCTTATCTGGCAGGTTGCTTTTCTTCTGAGAAATTTGTAGCCAGAGGAAAGCATTTGATTATTATTTTCTGGGATGCGCTTAAACAGCTAGGTCTCAACACCTTGATCAGTCCTTATGGAAAAGATGTCCACCTGCTCTTTAACATCTCTTCTAAATACAGTAAAAACCCTACTTACGGAAAAAGTTCATTCCACAGGCTTTTGCTTAAATTGTTTTTTTATGTAATTTGAAGCAAACCCATAGGGAAATGAATCTATGTAACTCGAAACAAACCCATAGGAAATCATGTAAATCAGGACATGGTTTTAGAACAAAATCATTATGTAAGTGGAATTTTATGTAACTCAAGGCATATATAAGTTGGGGTTTTACTGTATCTCCAACTCACAGAGTTCTGTTTGCATGGTGGGGTGTTGGTGAGAAAAAAACCCTCACCAAAACTAATAAGATTTAAAAAGCATCCTGTTAATGTAGTGTATGTTTTCTCTCTTTCCATGCAGGATGGAAAACTCCTGAAATGGCGCTGGGTGATGCACACAGACTCTACCGCAGCCTCCTTTTGAATTTCTCGCTGATCAGTAGTGACATGTCTACTAAAGATGTGCCAGAACATCAGTTTGTAGATCATGGTAAAAAAAGGACTTTTCTCTGAAGTCTTCAGAAATTCTTTCCAAAATCCTGCATTCTTGAAGCTTTCCCTGAACTGTTCCAGGCTTGTAATCTCATTTCCATTTAACCCAGAGCCTGGAAGTAATGAATTAAAAGTAAATTTGTTATTCATTGCCTTTAAAAAATGGTAAAAGATTGTTACTTTCAAACATTTTGACGAAAACTAAAGTTAGTTTGTTTTCGTAGGGAACAGTGTTTACTTATTATTGCAAATATTTTTTGCAGGAGGGCTGGCCTTTTTTAGTGGTTTTGTAAAATTTAGTTATCATTGAGACATATTTTATTACTTCTAATATTATTCCTGCCAACCTAGCAGTTCGAAAGGAAGAAATTGCAAGTAGATAAATAGGGACCACTTTGGTGGGAAGGTAAACAGTGTTCCGTGCGCTCCGGTGTCTAGTCATGCATGCCACATGACCACGGAAACATCTGCAGAAGCAGACAGCACTGGCTCTTCTGCTTTGAAACAGAGATGTGCACCGAACCCTAGAGTCGGATACGACTGGCTTTCGAGCAAGGGAAACCTTTACCTTTACTAATGAATAACTAAGATGTTGCTTTTAAAGTAATGGTTCCAAGCTCTGCTTAAAACTCCCTTTCTCAATCAAGGTTCTGTAAGATAAAATCATATGCCACATCCATTCTGCTTTTAAACTGAAGGTTAGTAAGTGTGGCGGTGGTTACCTGTATTCATACAGGTTTCAAGCCTCTGCCCTAACAGTCAGTAGATCAGAGGAAGAGAAATCAACAAAAAACCAGAGGGGAGGTAAATGAGGGAGGAACGTAGCAGTTATTATAGCTACATGTACAGAAAGAGCCTCCTAGATTGTGGTATTTTTGAACCATAACCGGGCTTGCCCCGGGCAACGGTAACCTTGTGCCAACTAATCTTTCTCACACAAGGCCAGGCGAAAGAAACTGCAGAGTGAAACTCACTAAAAGGTGGCTTTGTTTTGTAATTTCACGTCTGGCCTAAACACGGAAGAAGAATGTGCTGATAAGGCAACCTTCCCAGTTTGGCACCTTTCACCTTTGGTGGATTAGAGATCATGTCGCATACGGTTGCTGACCGAATGCTTAACCTGGGAGGAACATTTGGGTATAACCTTTGTGACCTTAGGCGGATTGGCTCTGGACAAATGCTTGAGCAACTCTATATGTATGTAACTGTTCGTGAGTCCCTCGATTTAAATCCGAATGTTCTTTCTCAGGGGACAACCTTGTGCAAAAGTGGCAGGTGCTGGCCGACATGTTTGTCTGTTCTGAGCGCTTTGTTTCTCTTCTTGGCAAAATCGAGACTGTAAGTGAAGCAAAAGCTTTCTGCTTGGAGGCTCTTAAAATTTCCATGAAGCTCCAGTCAATTCGATGGTAAGCCTCTGTGTCTTCCCCATTCCCGTTCCCTCTCTTTCCCAGAATCGTACACGAAACTGTCTTGCACAGTAGGAATTGTAGTGGGGTGATTGCATGCCTGGAATTAGCTAAATCAGGGGGTCCCCAACCTAAGGCCCATGGCACCATTTCATGTGCCCAACCCCTCCAAGGGCATTCGAGAAACAAAATGGCCACCCCTTTGAAGCTGTTGGGACAAAATGGCCACCCGCATCGTGCAGGCAGGGCAAAATGGCTGTCTGGCCCTCAAAGCTGATGGGGAGAGTGTGACCTGGCCCCCAGCTTGAAAAGGTTGGGAACCCCTGAACTAAACCAACTTGTTGGTTGTGTCTCTTCTCAGGAATGTGTGCCAAGAGATTCTGTTTGCGGGCTCATCTCCAAGATAGTGAAAGCTGCCATCTTGTTGGTGACAATTGGTTGTGGTTTGTCTGCTCTTTCCCCCCCCTCAGGTGTGCACGCTTTCTAGTTTTGAAGAGTAGGCTGGAACTGCAGTGTAATGATCTCGAGCTTTGCCATTCAGACCTCGAACAGGTCCTCTTTCTTCTTGAATCAAGTACAGGTAAACCTGTTCCAAGAATATCTGTAGTTTATTGTGGGGCTTTAGTTGCAAGGGGGAAAGGCGCCGTTTTGCTCCATGACATAATTTGGAAGGGATAGTCAGCCTCCATCTTGAAGAGATTATTGAATTGAGTGATAAGTTTGCATGACAAAAGATCTGCCATGACCAAAATTCTACTATTCATATAAATGTCCAAGATGGGGTTCCCAACCTAAGGCCCGTGGGCCGGATTCAGCCCATAGTGGCATTTCATGTTGCACCCCACCCCCTTCAAGGGCATTCAAAAAGCAAAATGGCCACCCCTTTGAACCTGTTGGGACAAAATGACCACACCCATTGTGCAGGCAGGACAAAATAGCTGTCCGGCCCTTGAAGCTGACAGAACGTGATTTGGCCCCCGGCTTGAAAAGGTTGGGAACCCCCTGGTCTAAGAAACCAGTTCTTCCAAACGTTCTGGAATGGCAGAGACAAAAGGAAGGCCTGGGGAAAGGGCTACCGTGGAGAAGAAAGGTCAAACAAAACAATTCAACCCCAGATGCAGTAAATGCAAACTCTTTGTACCAGGGGTGCCCAAACGTTTTGGAAAGTTTTGGAAAGAGGGGAAAAATATATAAATAAAATGTTATTATATGGAGAATAATTTTGTTGATGTTGTTCAGTCGCACAGTTGATTCCCACCCTTTGCGACCCTATAGACCATCGTTCTCCAGGCACCTCTGTCCTCCACCATCCTCCTCAGCCCGCCCAGCTCTGTGCCCATTGTGTCTACAATACCATCTAGCTATCTCATCTTTGGCCTCCCCCTTCTTCTTTTGCCCTCCATCTTCCCCAGCATCAAGGCCTTCTCAAGTGAATCCTCCCTTCTCATTTGATGTCCAAAGTACTTCATTTTCATCTTTACTATTTGACCTTCTAATGAACAGTCAGGGTTGATTTCTTCTAAGATTGACCTATTTGTTCTCGCTGTCTAAGGGACTTTCAAAACTCCTCCAACACCACATTTCAAAGTATACAATTTTCCACTAAGATGGTGGGTGCACATAGTAGTTTATATATCATAGATTTCTTCTTGTGTTATTTGGCTTTATTAAGATTTAGTGTATTTTTTATATTTTGTATTTGTATATAATTTTTATATAATTATTTAAATTTTAAAAAATACAATCATGGGTAACCCTCTGAATATGAGGACCACATTCCCTCAATGCTTGCCTTTTATGAACCACATGCCAGTACTGGATGAGGCCAAATTAAGAAATGGGGGAGAACCACTCATCCCTGTGCTCAGAAAGAGTATTGTGGGTTTGGGAGGGATCTTCCTATTGGATTCAGCTGGATTCATTCCCCACAAGTGTAGTTGCCAAATAGGGAGTAGGAAGATATGATTTTTCTGAGGATGGTGGATAACTGAGGGTATTTACTCTTTCTTCTCCCAAATGGGCATCAGTATGTGAATCACAACTAGGTGCCTGGATTTTAACAGAAGTCCCAAGTAGCTTCCTTAGGAAAGAGAAAAGGGGAAGGCACTGTGGCTGGGCAGAAGACACTGCAGCCTGAATGGGGAAGTCTTGATGTCTGGATCCAACCACTAGGACACGAGTGGCCTTCTTCAGGCTCCCCAAGGTATCAGGCTGTACGCCAGAGGCTAGACTAGATACATACACCACAAAAAGCATGTACAACCAGAGCAGAGTTTGGAAGGTGCGTTTTCTGGCAGCTATAGTCTGAAAGTGTCACTTTTCCAAACTCTGCGGCCAGATCATAATCGGGTGGTCTTCACAGGACAAGTGAAGTCAGTAAGCCAGGCGCTTGAAGCTACAAAACAGCTTTTCCCAATTGCTGTCTTCCAAGTATATTTAGCTGCATTTTTCATCAGTCTCATCCAGCCAGGACAAGAATCAGGGGAATGGTATTTGAAAACCTCTGTTGGAGAAGGATATTAGTCTGTTTTGAGACTAGCTCAGAGATTTGTGCTGAAAAGGATTCATATCAGACTTAATCTTGGGGGTGATGCACTGAATCATCAGTAGTGGTTCAGATCTGTCACGCTCAGTAAAAAAGTTTCTAGAAGGCTATAGACTAGGGGTGCCCAAACTACGGCTCACAGGCTGGATCTGGCCCCCAACTCCCTTGCCACTCCTAGAAGCGGAAGTAAAACACTCATGCACAGAACGCTGACGTAAATAACCTGCGGCTGTTGTAAATGTGTTTATGACAGCCGTGGGTCATTTACAGTAGCATTCTGCGCTTGTGTGGGTGTGTTATGTGCCCTGCACATGCGTGTTTTACTTCAGCTTCTGATGGGAAGAACCACGTGACTGGCACACTCAACCATGTGACCGGCCCACAGCCTGAAAAGTTTGGCCACCCCTGCTATAGATTTTGGGGAGCACTGGCAACATTTCATTCTGCTGCTCCAGAGAAGTGCTAAGCAAAGCTATTTTTTTCTGCCTTCAGTGTTTGAAACAAAAGAGGAGAAAAGCATTGTGAAAATTAAACCAAAGAAAGGTGGGCCCAATGGCAGGAAGAAACCTCAAGGCCAGTGCTTGGGGGGGCCTTTGGAGGAAGAGGCATCTTTCTTGAGAGAGGCTCCCCTTGAATTTGTTGACACGGTCTCTGTGCAGGAGGAGAACATGCTGACCACCTCACCAGTGCTGAAGCCAAAGCTGAAGAAAAACCCCAGTTTCCTGAGCCACCCGGACACATGCCATTGTTCTCTTTGCTCTGATGTGGTTCTTTCAGCTGTTTGCCTCTGCTGGCTGGTCACCTCTGCAGAGAGGGACCTGGCCTTTGGGAACCAGGCAGAAGGGGTGCGTCTTCTTGAGACCAGCCTGCGAAGGTGTACTGCAGTGGCCCTGCGCATCTCTGATGCGGTGGCAGGCATTCCTCGAGGCAGAAGCAAGCGACCTGGGACTCAGCATCAGCCCACGGTTGGGCTTCTTGATGATCTGGTAGCCTGTATTTATGTGGCGTTGGCCAAACAAAGCCTGAGTACAAACAAGCTGGAAAAGAAGCTCTGGAAACTTCTGGAGACAGGCTTAAGCTTCCTGTCTTCCAAGGGGCCTCGGCTGCTCGGATTTGAATACCAAAAGGCACAGTTGCTGCTTGCCAAAGCAGTAGCTGCGTTCTCTGTTTTAGCTTCCAGTCAAGACGGCCATGTGGAAAAAGTAGTTTCTAGTGCCTGGTCTTGGAAGCCCCCGTTGTTTCTCCATGGAGGCGAAGAAACTAAGCCAGCAGCCGTTCCACCCAAGAAGGCTTGGGGTGGGTTTTGTACTCTGAAACGTAGGACACGGAAGCCGCCCGGAGAGGCCCCCAAAGCAAAGCCAGCGAGAAGTCAAAGCGCCAAGCCGACGAGAAGCCAAGGCGCCAAGCCATTGCCTGCGATTAAACCCCACGATGTGTTTGCCCTGGTAGACTCCGATTCAGAGGCTCCTCCTATCATCCTTTGCCCCCCTGTGGAACATTGCACCCCTGCACCAAAATCCCTCATGGACTCCAGGACAAGCCAGTCTTCAGCGGCCAAGCCAACACCTGCCCTCAAGGCTCCCTTTGTGGTATTCGAGGACTCTTCTCCCGAGCTGAAAATTCCAAAAGCTCCCAAAATGACCAGAAGAATGAAGTCTCGAATCAAGGTAGTTGGGTCTGTGTGTGTTTGTGAACAACAGTGATGGCAAACCTTTTAGAGACCGAGTGCCCAAACAGGCTGCTGTCCATGCTGCAGAAGGGCAGGGCAAACTGTACTGGGGGAGGGAGGAAGCACTCCCATTGAGCTGCTGGGCAAAGGGGCAGGGTGAACTCTGTGCTGGGGAAGGGAGGAAGTACTCCCATTGGGCTGCTAGGCAGAAGGGCGGGGCAAACTGCTGGAGTGACAGCGCACATGCCCACAGAGAGGGCTCCGAGGGTCCCTTCTTGCACGCGTGACATAGGTTCACCACCACTGGTGTGTAATATCGTGGAATAACTTCGCAGGCTAGTTAAAGAGGTTTTTGTTGTGCAACTTTTGATTGGATTTTTTAAATTGAAACCTAAATCTCGCAAATGTGTCAAAACTGTAGTTCATAGGATTCATGGAATGAGTTGTGTGGTGGTGGGGCCCTTGGGCCGCCCAGATTTTCTTAGACTACAGTTCCCACAACCCTAGCCATGTTGAGTAGGATTGTGATGGGAGCGGTAGTCCAAGGGTATATAAAGCCATAGGCTGGCCGCTGGTCTTGTTGACTATATGTCTCTGCATGTTTTCAAGGCAGACTGAAGGAGAACTTAATTCAGAAGCGGGAATCATCCATTCTGAGGATGCAGTCTCCAAGGTCATTTTTGTGGTAGTGAATTTATTTCAGTTAAAGGCTAGGGGACGGGGGCAGTGGCCACCTAAAAGATGAATTGTTCATACTTTAAATGAGTTGTGTTACCCCCAGCACTCTTTAAAAGCTTTTTGGCTATATTTTATTTTTATTTTATTTTTAATTTTGGGAATGGTGAAAAACTGATCCCTGGAGCCCCAGGGTTTGTCTATATTTGAAGCACCTCAATCTTAAGTGGCTAACATCTAGGCATGCAGATGTTGTGGGACTCCCAAGTGTTGGATTCCCATGAATCTCCTTGCCTTGCATAATGCATTACAAAGAAGAAGCTACCCTGGTCGCTCTGTTAGTTTAGGCATGTGTTTGCTTTAGGAAAGGGGTGCCCAAACTTTTTGGGCTGTGGGCCGGTCACATGGTTGCATGAAGTAAAAGATGCATGAAGCAGAAGTAAAAGATGCCTACTCAGAACGCTGCTGTAAATGCACCTGTGGCTGTCGTCAATGCATTTATGACAGCTGCGGGTACATTTATGGCAGCATTCTACGCAGGCACATTTTACTTCTGCTTTTGGGAACAGCGAGGGTGGTGTGGGCAGGATGAATTGGCGTAGAGGGCTGGATCCGGCCCGTGCCCATAGTTTGGGCACCCCGGCTTTAGGACCTCCCTTCAGCATGTTTGTTCTGCAAAGATACCCAGTGTGGGGCTCAGTATTGCATCCAGAGATTTGTTGACAAAGGGGAAGGTTAGAAACATTTAA
Organism: Bradypodion ventrale; assembly: GCA_035047345.1. NCBI lineage: Eukaryota > Metazoa > Chordata > Lepidosauria > Squamata > Chamaeleonidae > Bradypodion > Bradypodion ventrale. The sequence continues at coordinate 215,837,328 of JAWDJE010000002.1, read as the reverse complement.
ATCGAAAGAGACTTGTGTGTTAGTTCATTAATCTATGAGGAGCGCAGTTGATCAGATAAAAGGCTTACCTGGTCCAGCTGTCTGATTGTCATGGTGGCCAATCTGACACTTCTAAGAAGCCCAGGAGCACGACACAAAGTTCTGTCTTACTGCTGTTTCCAAGCAACTGCTATTCAGAGCCATGCTGCTTTGCAACGTGGAGGTAGGATACTGCTATTGTGATTGTCTTGCCCTCTAAGAATTACTCTAGATCAGTGAGTAATCTAGATCACTGAGTCGGGTTTCCTGGTTGGGCGGCATACAAGTTCAAAAATTAAATTAAATAGCGAACGTTGGCACTCCAGGTGTTCTTGGACTTCAATTACCAGAAGCCCAAGTCAGCACTCCTGATGATTGGGGCTTCTGGGAATTGAAGTTCCAGAACAGCTGGCATGCTAAGGTTTGCCATCATGGGTCTAGATCCTTTTTCAAAAAAGCTATCAAAGTTTGTCACCATTAGCCCATCTGATGACAGTGAGTTCCCATTGCTACAAGAGCTTTGGAAAAGGTGAGGTGAAAGGAAAGCAAGTTGGTCTGTCTTCTCCAGGTCACCTTCAGTGATGAGAGTGACCCTGACATCCCCCCGGAGGCTGCTTCCAAGGAGCAAGAGACCATCACTCGCATGACAAGGCAGAGGACGGCAACGAGTCAAAAGCCTTCTAAAGGAAGCCTTGCTAAAACGGAAGGGTTTAGTGGGAACTCTTCAGATGACTGCTTTCAGCCTGGAAAGGCCAAGTCTGGAAGGCCACACACCAGGAGGGTTGGTCAGCGAGGGAAAAAGCCAGGAGGAGTCCAAAAAGTACCTTGTGAGGAGAAAACGTGCGAACCTCAGGATGAACCGGGAGACGAAGTAGAAGAAAAGGAGCTGTTGAGAACAATTGAAGAGGCCAGTTTTGAACTCTTGCGGTGTTCTGATGATGATGAGGATGATGATATTAAAGGTAGGTTTGGCAGTAACATTTTGGTTTAAATCAACGCTTCTCAAGCTTTGGTTTTTGGACTCCAATTCCCAGAAGCCTACGCCAGTACTTAGGCTGATCATTGTTTTGGAGAATTGATTTAGGCTTTTGGGATTTGAAGTCCAAAAACCAAAAGTTGAGAAGCACTGGTTTAAATGAAGCAGGAGACACTGGATATAAAGAAACTCCAGGGTGAAATCTAAAATAAAAGGACTGATGAATGTGGCTGGCCTCCATGTGGCCTCTGCATGTGGTGTTACAGTACAGAAATTCAGAAGCAAAACACAAATTTCCCTTTCAAATGTGGCTTTTCTTGCTCGCTTTAAAGTGGTTTGCCCATGATGTTTGATGTTGCAATTCATAGAGGGTTCTGGAAGGGCTGGCCCCCAGATAGGTTAAGCTGCCCATCTGTGGGGCTGGTTGGGTGATAGATCACCCCCTCCCCGAAAAGCCCTGGCTATGGAAGTGTACAGCTTTAAAGGAAATTTAGCTACCTGACATATTTCATTTTCAGGGAAAAGGCAAGGTGCAAATAAGGAGAACAAATAAGTGAAATGTTAAGATTAGGCTCTGGCCAAGTAAGACCTTTCTAGATCAAGTTGTTAGCTTTTATCTGGAGGCCATTCTGTCCAGGTTTTCAAATAGAACTTCATTGCCTTTTCTATGAAGATTGGACATGCAGCTACAGTTAAGGGGGAACTATTGAGGAGGCAAAAGAAAGTGGCACCTGTACAATCAATCCCCTTCAAAATCTTGCCTTTCTACAGGCCCATTCACTAAGCAAGGCATCAGACTTTAAACATAGCCTTCTCCGACCTGGTTCCCTCTGCATGTGTTGGATCACAACTGGTCAGGCTGGTGGAAGATGTTGGGCATTGTAAACAAATACAGTAATACCTCGGATAACGTTTGTACCAGATAACGCTAAAACCACATAACGTTAAGCAATCTGGGAAAAATTTGCATTACATAATGCTGAAATCCTATGGGATGTACAGTGATACCTCATACAACGTCCAAACTTGGTTCCACGAGTGTGGACTTGATATGGATTTGGACTTTGTATGAAGCATGCAAAATCCTAGCCGCGATGCCTCATACAACGTCCAAATCCTTGCTGTGATGCCTCGTACAACGTCATTTCCATAGAGATACATTGTACTTGTAACAGCACAGACTTCAGGACAAAGTCAAGGAAACAGACAGGAAACTGACAGAACTTTAAGAAATCATTGTCTAAAGGCTAAATACATTACAAAAACATGTCAAACAACCCTGAACCTGAAGAATGCTGCAAAAATCCCAGGAATGCTTCTAAAAATTCTGATGAAAAATTCAAAAAAATCCAAAATCACGCTGAAAACCACTCCTAAAAACTCTTTGCCTCATGCAAAACCTACAAGAGCAATGCACGCATGTGTCCTGTCTTTTATACTGCCCATGCACAATGCAACCTGGGAAATACTGAATGCCTCATACAAAGTCGAGCGACTTTGTATGAGGTAACTTTTTTCAAGAAATTAGGCGATGTATGAATTTGATGTTGTATGAAACGGACTTTGTATGAGGTATTACTGTATTGCATAAGGTTCGTTGAAGCCTATGCTGGTTACAATGTATCTCTATGGAGTTTTAACACTATGCGATTCATCTCATAGGGTTTTAATGTTATGCAATGCATGTATCGCATACAGTTAAAAATTGGATAATGCTAAGACTCGTGGAACCAAGTTTTAGGCTGAGGAAGTTCAGTTTAGTCGTTCTGAACTTTTTGTACAAGATACCTCCAGCTGACATTTAATTGGTGCAGTTCTGTATCTATACCTATAAAATGGTGCGTTAACCGTTGGAATGTGACAAAGGATGTTGCACCAGGCCCCACTAGCCCCGTCCGAGCCTCTGTTCACTCGCCCGAATGGGGTTCGCAGGTAACTGTCGGGTTGAAATTTTCGACCCGGAGGCAGGAGCCCCCCAGTCGCAAACAAAAAATGGGAACTTCAATTCCCAACGTTCCTTTCGCCGCGCCGCGCCAGAGCCAATCAGGCTAAGCGGCGCGGCAAAAGGAACGTTCGGAAACGCGCCACGGCCAATCAAAAAAAAGTCGCAGGAAAAAACCGCCACAGTAAGCAAACACGCGCAGGCAAAACTACAAGCCCCAGCGTCCTGTGCGCCATTAGCGCGCCGAACGCTGAGGCGGCCTGCACACGAAAAATAAAAGTAAAAAAAAAACGCCCGCCGCCGGTGCCCTTCTTCCCCACGGGCCAGCCAGCATGGCCCGTGGAAAAAAAAAGAAACCCCCCTGCCGCCGCTGCCCTTCATTTCGATGGGCCAGCCGGCGCAAGAAAAATAAAAGTAAAAAAAACCCCGCCGCCGCTGCCCTTCTTCCCCACGGGCCAGCCAGCATGGCCCGCGGGGGAAAAAGGGAACCCCCCGCCGCCACTGCCCTTCTTCCCCACGGGCCAGCCAGCATGGCCCGTGGAGAAGAAAGCAAAGAAAGCAACACACCCCCGCCATTGCCCTTCCTTCCCACAGGCCAGCCAGCATGGCCCGTGGGAAAGAAAGCCACCCCCACGCCATTGCCCTTCCTTCCCACGGGCCAGCCAGGATGGCCCATGGGAAAGAAAGCCCCCCCCCCCCCCCCGCCAATGCCCTTCCCACAGGCCAGCCAGCATGGCCCGTGGGAAAGAAAGCCAATCCCCTGAAAAAGTAAACACAAAACAAAAACACTCAAAAATCCAAAAATAAAACACAAAAACAGCCAAACACAAACAAGAAAAAACACACAGACACCCCCCCCCCCAAATCCCAAACACACACCCCCCCAAAAAAAAAAACCAAGAGAGCTTACCAAAACAGGTCTTCTATCCATGAGGACCGAAACTCAAATGAGAAAAAAAAAACTTACCGGAAGCGACACCCAGAGGACAGAAGAGAACAATTGTAGAGAGGCAGAAAAGCTCACCACCCCCACCCAGAGGCCAAAAGAGAAAAAACATTCAAAAATATTGAAATTAATAAGATTAATTAAAAAATTAATCAAATAAGTTATAAAAACATTCAAAAATAATCACACTAATCTCAAAAAATACCAAAAAAACCCCCACCAGAAATCACTTTTCACTCAAAAAAACAAAACAAAAAATAATAATGCGTAAAAATAAAGATTTAAAAAACCAAAATTAAATTTTAAACTAAATAATATTAAATTAAATAAATTAAAATAAATTAAAATTTGCATAAACAGAAAACAAAAACCTTCAAAAACCAATTTAAAGAGTCCGGCACTGAGGAAGCCAGCACGCAACCCCCCCCCCCCCCCCAAAAAAAAAAAAAAACCACTGGGAGCGCAAGTCCGCCACAGGCGGACACAGCGCCTCGAAGCCAAAAAATCACAAAACCTTACAACACCATTTAAAACAACCCAGCACCATTGGTGCAAGAAAAAAATGAAACCCTTTACTATCCAACACAATTTTTAAAAGCCCGAACCCTGCCGGGCAAAATATTCTAGTACTTTAGATAAAATTAAATCTCAGTATAGCTTCTGCTCTTATTATACCTGGGGAAGAAGTATGAATCTCATCAAAATATTGAATCTCTGCAGTTTCAGTCAGTTTTGAGATTTCCCTGGATTTTGGCCACATACAGGCGTTTCAGGTATACTGCTGGAACCACAAAGACTAGAGGTTTTGTTTTTGTTTTCAAATTGAAATTGAAATTGCAGCCACTAACTTCATGGGTGGGTGGGGGTATAGGTTGTACTTCAAAAGTTTTTTTTTTAAAAGATGTGGGCTTCTGTGAATCTCAAGTACAGTAGTTTCATTCCATTTAAGTGTATAATTAGCTGGTCAGTCTTCTGCTCAATTGTGGAATATAACGTATTTGTATTTAAATTACAGTACCTTTCTTCAATCTAGTGCCTTTCAGATAAGTTATACACTGCAGCTCCTAGGGCTGCACTGGTTTGGGATGATAGAATCATGGTCAAGAGTGCGCATGGTTGGGGAAAGCTGCTTTGCCTCTTTTAAGGGTTTTAAAAGGTGTGTTGTTGTTTTTTGAGCTCTAACAGGAAGACTTAGTCTCTGTCCTGTCATGCATTCTGTGCTTCTGTGGAGGTGTTCTTCTGCAGCAGAAGGGCAGAAATGTGTTTATATACCCTCATGGCAATATTTGGCCATTAACAATGATAGGTGGGCATGTTGTTTTTTTCCTTGACAGAGTGTATCAGGCAGCCTAATACAGAAGATGACCAAGAGGTTCTCCGTCAAGATGTCACTGGTCATTGTCCAGTAGAGGTTTTCCTGACTGCAGACAAGAAACGCTCTGAGGATCCTTTCGACTTGTCTTCACTGGCCACTTCCTTGGACACCCCAGCTAGTAAGGCCCTTGAAGGGAACCCTTGTTCTTCACCACAACCCTGTACAGTCTATAATCACTGTTAGAAGGGCTTCCTAATACAGCCCGTTGTTGCTGTGCTGGAAGGCATACCCTTAAAGCCACATCTCCTGAAGGCTGCCACCATAATAGACTAAACATCTTTAAACCAAGCTTAGCCTGTGGCACCTCTTTCGTATTCTGGGTAAAGAGCTCGTTCACTGGCCTAACAGAATGGTTGCATTTATAAAATGGAAGAATAGAACCAAAACATGTTTGCCATTTGTAAAATTGGAGTTTTTTCTTAAATAGTTGTTAAATTGTTTTAAATCAAGAAATGTCTATAGGTGGGCCTCCAGGGACCAGAAAAGCCTCCTCTTCCATAAGCACGTGACTAGTGTTTTGTTTTTTTTTAAATGGGGCCCAGAAATTAACTTGGTGCTTTTTAGATGACGTAGGAAGAAATGTTGCTAAGTTGAGTGGCTCTAGCACCTGTGGGCTCCCACAGGCCTCCAAAAGTCATCAGAAGGAGCAAAGGAGGTTTTACAATTCAAAAAAGATATTTAAAGAAAAATGAGGGGATGGGACTCACAGCTTCTCTCCATGCACCAGGGAAAGACTTGTCTAGGCTTTGGACCTCTAACGATTGCCCACCCCTCCTACAAAGTGTTTTAAATTATTTCAATTTATTTGAATGGTGTGCATGTTTTTCATGTAGTTTTATTGCATTGGCTAAGACTCTGACTGGGAGGCAGAAGGTCAGCAGTTCGATTCCCGAGTACTGCAGGACGGAATGAGCTCCCGTCTTTGTCCCAGCTCCTGCCAACCTAGCACTTTGAAAGCAAGACATTGCAAGTAGATAAATAGGGACCACTTCGGTGGGAAAGGTAACAGCGTTCCGTGTGCTCTGGTGTCTAGTCATGCCTGCCACATGACCATGGAAACGTATGCAGAAGCAGACAGCGCTGGCTCTTTGGCTTTGAAACAGAGATGAGCACTGAACCCTAGAGTTGGATACGACTGGCTTTCGAACAAGGGAAATCTTATTGCTTGTATCCAGTTATAATAATAATTTAGTGTCTGAAATTATTCTGGATTAAAAGGATTTTTGTGGGAGAAACTCCACTCAGGGAACGTCCAAATGAGGCTCCTTTCATGTCCCCAAGAGCTGGGACAGAGGTGGGTGCTCAATCCATCATGCAATGCCCGGATCTCAAACTGCTGACTTGCCAGCCTTCCAGCTAACAAGGCGAGCCTCTTAAGCACCGCAGCCCCTTGTATCCAGTTGATACAGAGTGAGTTAAAAAAAACGTAGGTTAATAATTGAATAGCAGGGATGGAGAACATGATCCACTCCTCCCCCCCCCCCTGAAAATACACTTGACAAATGGAGTGCGTCTTGTACTGTATATAGTGGGCTATTTTGGTAATAACAGGGTGCATCTTATACTTGGATGCATCTTATACACCGGCAAATATGGTACATTCTTTCCCATTATGGGGAAGGACTGAGATTCCCTTCTTTTGATATAAACCATCCAAACTACCTAGGAGGGATCATGGGATCTAAATGCAGCAAGCATTGTATACAGGTGGGATTTGAGTGTGTGTGTGTGTGTGTACAATTTTTCAATGGGAAAAACCACCTAGCAAAAAAAAAATCGTTGTACGATGCATCCCATAGGGAAAATCGCTATACGATGCATGCATCGTATAGCAATTGTTTCATACAACAACTAGCCCCGTGGAACGGATTAAAATCGTTGCACGAGGTACCACTGTACTTAATAAACCACCTGATCTGAGCATATATTCTGGTTGTCATTTATGGAAGGTAACATTAATGTGTAAAAGAACACTCTCCATATTCCAGCGAATGCAGACATCCAATCCACGGACTCAATCTATGAGATCTTGCAAGCTGCCTTCCATTCATTGGGCCATTACCCTCCAGCCACCCTTTACAGTCGCCTCTGCCAGTTCATGGCCCTTTGCATTGGGAGCCGGGAGCCAACTGCTACTGCCTACCTGATTTCTGAGTCCGTTGCTGTCACTCTTCGTCATCAGATAATGACCGCCATTCACAGGAAGCTCAAGTAAGAAGGGGAGGATGAAGGCATGCTATGTTAGTCTGGAGATTGGTTTGTTAAGATGTACCTGTACTTGAGATGCAAGACTGACAAACAACACTCCTTTAGAAGAGGGTTAACCTATCTGACTTGTCCTAAACATATTTCCTGATAGGAATGTGGGGAGTCCGACATTCAGCCGCCTCTAAAGGCAGGGAATTTGGCTATGATTTTACACTGAATGGAACATAAGTCTAGTTTAGCAGAGCATCTGTAAGATTTATTGAAACTTGGGGGAGGGGGGTGTTCAGGGAATTGTACAGAGATGCAGGAGTAGATGCACTCTTAAGATGGGTACTATAAGATCACAAGAACATGTTTGAGTATGGCACACTAGTCTATAACAGGCATAAAGTTCCAGTGTAGTCTTTAACTACAGTGTCTTAAACTGTGTAGTCTTAAACTACACAGTCTTAAACTTCAATCCAGGGGACTGAGACAGCATCCCGTCTAGGTATATTCCCCCATAATTTTTAAGTGTGAAACAGATGTGGGGTGGTGGCAGTTTAGCAAATAGGTGATTTAGGCTAGTTGATGATTTCCATCTGTTCAGTTGCCTAAAGTATGTATTTTCGATAAATAAGCATCTATTTTCAATAAATAAATTGTTCACAGAATTCTCCTGCTTCGCTTCTAACTTTAAAACTGAACCCTTTAATAGTGTTAGGTTCTGCTTTTGCAGTCCAGTCATCTATGATTATCATCACACCTTTTTTTTGGTGTCTGATCAATTTATTATTGATCAAATGACTTTATCTGCTTGGAATATTGGAGGGTGGAACATATTCTGAAGTATCTCAAATGAAGTAGCTGTAATGGAATCATACTTCATGCTTTCTAGTACACCTTGTTGGGAAGGCTGTATCTTAATCACTCTTCTCTCTTGTTCAATCCATAGCAAAATGAAAAAGGCATCAGTGGCTACTGCCTGCAGACAGTTGGAGGCTCTTAGTTTACAAGGAGGAAAATCTGATTCTCGGTTCCAGTACCTCTCAGAGCTCCACAGCCTCTTTGAATTCAGCTGCCTGAGTCCACCAGAGCTGGGGACACAAACCTTTAAGAAGCAGCTGCAACAAATTCCCCATGGTAATACGGCTGACTTTGATGGTGAAGAGGGGTTGGGGGCCTGTGCTGTGGTGAGCAACTAGGGCCATTCTCAGTAGCCAGAAAGGCCTCTGGATGTCTAAGGGGATGATGATGATGTGGCATTTCCTACGACAGAAATGGTTTAGGTTTTGGCTCCTGTAACCTTTAATGAGCAACCAATCCCCTGGTGTTTGCAATCCCATGTTCTGAACTTAGAAAATAAATGGTGCAACCCCAAACTGGCATTGAAATTGTGAATGGGGAGCTGATTCCTCAGGCTGAAGTTGTATCTGCTGAATTTGTACAGGTTTATTGCGCATGTTGAACTCTGCAGTAGAGAGGCTTTGGAAAACAGATACAGTAAAACCTCGCATAAAGAGCGCCTCGCTTAGAGACTAACTGGCTTAAAGAGCAGAATTTTCTCTGAATTGTTGCCTCACTTACCAACTAAAACCAACCAAAAACTTGCTTAACAACTAAATCGGGGTTTGCAATCCCCCCCCCCCCAAGAAGTCACAATTGGTCACTTACAATGATGTTTCACTTAAAGAGCAAACTCACTTAAAGAGCAATCCTGTGGAATGCATTATGCTCTTTAAGCGAGGTACCACTGTATTGGGAAGAAGTCGGTGATGGGGACTTTGTGTTCTGCAAATATTGAAATACAGCTCTCATATATGACCATTAGAGCTACTCCTGTCTTAACAGATGCAAGATATTTACTGCCGGGAGCAGGTTCTGCCCATATTATACCTAACCATGTAGACCGGGGTGCCCAAACTTTTCAGGCTGTGGGCTGGTCATATGGTTCAGCGCGCCGATCACATGGGTCCTCCCACCAGAAATGGAAGTAAAACACACCTTACAATCTGTTTTGCAACAGGATGAGATAGATTTTAAGTTGCCATTTTCTCTGCTTATACCAGGGGTGCCCAAACTATGGTCAGGGGGCCAAATCCGGCCCACTGGCCTTAGTTTGGGCACCCCTGATGTAGATGGCTGTTTTAACTATCATATGGTTCTCCCACACACAGCATAAGCATTGCTTTCGAAAAACAAATATACTTGGGGAAACTCTTCTTTTATTCCATCACAGGAGTAACAGTGTGCATACTGACCCTGGTAAGCCTTCAGCAAGACACGGTTGGGGACATCCTCTTGCTGACACGTCTGGAAAAGGATACCACCCCTGTGACAATACAGATCCAGAGCATGCATTCCAAGGTAAGACCCATGGGAAACAGAGATCGTAGCTCTAACCACTGAAGTGTGGTGCAAAACTCTACCTTACAAATGCCTTTTTTTCCCCTTCTTTCTTTTTTTTTGTTGCAGATGCCCTTAAGCGCAGCACTCAGGGAGTTTGATGCCATCCTACAGAAGCAAAAAGAGAACACTAAATGCACTGAGAAGGAGGAATGGTGGAATGGACGGATTGCATTGGATAAGAGAATGAAGGCGAGTTGATGGTGATTTAGAAGTGCCTTTTGTATTAGATTGCTTAATCTTATGCCTGTCTAGGCAAAAAAAGAAATGCTAAAACAGTTTTATGAGCACATCTGTGCTGTGGCCCTTGCTGCCACCCCACTCATACCCCAGAGTCTGGCTTTCTTGCCATTCTTCCCCCCCCCCCCAACACACACACACAAATCCTTTACAGTAAAACCTTGAGTTATGAACAGCTCAGCTTCCAAAAACACTCGACGCATTTTGGCACCACCAGCTTTCCCAGCAACCAAGAAGTGCTGAAAATTTCCCCTCTCTGCCATAGCTGATAGTCTGGTACTGCGCCAGCAATTACCAGAGCTGGACACTATAGGGTGCTGTCAGAAATATGCCGTATATGCATTGAAAACCAAAATACAGTTCCAGAGCTCAGGAAAAAAAGCCAAATGTCTTTTATCTGTTCAAATCTCAGTGAAAAATTCCAAAGTGTACTTTATGAAGAGTTTTGAACAGAAAAAATACTTTGTTGTTTTTCTTTTTTCCTGAGCTCTGGAACAGATTTTATGCTTTCCAATGCATTCCTAGAGGAACCCGCATTTCAAGATACAAATTTTTCAATATATACAAAGCCTCAAAGAACGAATTAACATTGTATCTCTAGGTTTTACTGTATTTGTTCTTCTTCTCTCACTAAGACTCTTAGGATATGGAATTGTTTCCTGTGTTTGCTGCCATGAATGAAAACAAGCCATGCGTTGGTTGGATAACAGAGCATCAACCGCTCTCCAGCCCTTCCGTTCTCCTGCTTTAACCTTTCCTTGGCAGCTCGTGGCAGCCTGGTTGACCTGCTGCTCCTTCCTGAAGGGAACTCTTGATTTCACTCTCCAGGCTTTGACTGAATCCTTGGAGAGAGACGTGCTGGGCTGCTGGAGGGCTGCCTTGCTCCCAGCCTGTGAGGACCCAAGCTTGGCAGAAGAAGTCTTCCACTTGCAAACCGGTCTCAGAGAATGTGGTTGTGAGGAGGTGGATCTGGCACTACTCAAGGTGAGGAGCCAGCAGCTCTGGGGGCATTCGAGAGTAGCAATGCCACTCAGTTGGAATGGTCCAAAAGGCCAGTTTTCTATTATAAAAAAGGAGTTATTTCCAGAAACGGTGTGCGAAGAGGATAGATACTACACTCTCTTCCCTGGTTTCTGGTATTCGCAGGCTTGCCAATGCTGGCTATGATGGCTGTTGATACACCTGTCCTCCATACATGTTCCAAATCCTTTTGGGAAACTAAGTCACCAGACCTCATCACAACACGTGGCAGTGAAATTCCTGAAGGCAAGGATGGGGAATGTGTATTCTTCCATGTTTAGCTGGATTGCTACTCCAATCCTCCTCCTCCTTCATTTGCTTTCCTGCCTATGGGGTGATGGGAAGAGTGCAGAACAACAAAATCTAGAGGGCCTCGTGTTTCCCATTTTATGTATTGTGCAAAATGCATAAAATCAACACCATTCGATGGTCTCAAACTCTATTATTGATAGATTTTCTTATACCTGTTTCCATATGCACAGACCCCCCAAACCTGCCCCGCATAAAAAAAACCCATCAGCCTTTGAGTGCTTTGAATGATTAATTGTTGGGTATATCCCCACTTCCTTTTATTCTACGTTCTTCTTTTAGCCTTCTTTGTTTCTTGACTTTGCACAGGCTGTCATGCTAACAAATAGTTCTGTGTGATGATTGCATTGCAGAATTAATGCAAGTCCAATTTTCTGTTCCTTTGCAACAGGTCATGCTGGCTGGGTCACATCTCTTGACCCCACAAGATGTGGAATATTTCATCCTGGGGCTGAACCCCTCAAAACCCGAGAGAGCCCAAAATCTTCTGCAGAAGGCAATGGACAAAGTGGGAGACTCTCCTGGTCTGGCTTCGAGCGGCCATGTGGTCCTAGTGCTGGACAAAGTGGGTGACAGATATCTTATTTTTCTCTCTTACCCAGCAACAACTGCAAGGCTGCCTCCTTGTCTGGTGGAAGGGGTGACTAATGGGGTTACTTGTGGTTCATTTGTTCTTGAGGATGCTGTTGTTGTCCCACCCATTCAAAACTCCCCCAATGGCTCTTCAGAACCAGTGTTTGAGAGGAGAGCTCATTGCTTCTTTCTGATCTGCCAGAAGACAAACAGTCTGCCATGTTCCAGCATGTGCTGTAGTGGGAGATAATGTCTCTTGCTCTTCTCCGTTGAGAAGAGCAAGAGACATTATCTCCCACTACAGCACATGCTGGAACATGATGTTAGATACTTACTATTCAAGAAAAGAGGAAGATTAACTATCGCAGTAGCCAATCAGATGTTTATTTAACTCCCATCCTCATGAAAATTCTTTTCCATATATTTAAATTTGGGGTATTTCATATAGATGACAATATGCCGATAAATGTATGGGGACGCGGGTAATTCTACCAAAATACAAACGGGTGACTTCTGCCCCCTGCATCCAATTGCTGTCACTTTCCATCTTGGTAACAAGTTTCCCTATGGCTGCAGAGCAGATGTGACCTATTTTGCTGGGCTTCATCGTTGAATGGTGGTTCTCTGTCACCTGGAGAGGGAACTGAACTCCTCCTAATCTTCCATTCCAGCATTTACAGAAGCTTCCCTGGGAAAACATTCCATGCTTGAGAAGCCAGTCAGTGAGCCGGTTGCCATCTTTGCGTTTCCTGCTTAGCTACTCACTTTCAAAAAAGGTAAAGAATCGCTGTCAGGGTAAAGCAGTGAGTCAGTGTTAGCTTTGTTAGCTTTGAAGGTTAGCTTTGAAGGTAAAAGGTACAGTCCTCTAACCTGTGATATACAAGGCAGACTATAAATCTTTTAAATAAATAAAACTGAATAAAGTAAAAGAATTCCTGCCCAACTAGAAGATGGAAGAGTGTGAGCCAAGTGTTGGAGTAACCATTCCTTTTAAAGAATGGATTTAGTAACAAAGGGAACATCTATAGTGCAACTATTACTCGTCTCTTATTTGCATGAGTATTAGATTTTGGAAAAGGACAGAAGAAACCAGGGCATACCTGTCAAGTATCCCGAATTGGCTGGGAAATCCTGGATTTTGGTGCTCGTTCCTCCCCTTTCCCGCCGCCGTCCCGTATTTTGAACGGCGGGGAAAGGGGTTACTGCATATGCGCAGAACCCATTTGTGCATGCGCAAACGTGTTCTGCACATGCGCAAACAAGTTCTGTGCACGTCTGCATGCACCGAAATTTCCTGTATTTTTGGGAGCCGCGCTTGACGGGTATGAACCAGGGATGCACCAGCTTTGATCTAAAGCAGCAGTAGCCCTCCAGATGATGTTGGATTTCAGCTCCCATCAACTTCAGCAAGCATGGCCTGTGATAGATGATAGGAATAGCATTTGAGCATCACTTTGGAGGATCCAGAGTTCCTTGTTTTTAGCCAAGAGGCTCATTTTCGCAACCTGATTCTCTGAGCTACGCAGGTTTTGCATACTCAAAGGAGATTGGTTTTGTTTCATACATTCTCTACCTTCATAAAGACTCAATTCAGTGGTTATGTAAGCCAGTGTGGTTAATTAAACTAATTTAGGCTATTAGCTTCTTATGAAACAGGTCAGTGAGAGTTGTAATAGCCTGAAATGTTGCTCACAGAAAGAAAGTTCTTCCTGAATTAATTTTCTCTCCCGCCCCGCACTTTTTTTTGTTGACAATCATCAAGCCTGTGTCTAATGAAAAATAGCCTATTACCAAGCTGCAGGCATTTTCTCTCCCAACTAATAAAGCAAATAATCTCTCCTCTTTTTAACAGTATCAGGAAGAGGCTGTTCTCAACCGTGGTGTCAACAGAAGAAACACTTTCTACATTTTGAACCCACACATAAACCTCCCTGGAACAGAAAAGATGTTCAAAGACTGGTTTCAGAAGTGGGTATCTATAGACATACTAACTGATTACCCAGCTTCGCTCGGGTTTTTCATTTCTTTAACGTAGGTCAGCCTTTCCCTCTTGGAAACCTTGTGGGGTGTATGTGGGTCAACCCTGCCACCCTTCCTCCATCTCTCTCTTCCCTCACCAATCCCACTTCTCCGTCGACGGTCACTTACCGTCCTTATCCTTCCCATACATGTGTCTAGTCACTTGGTGAGAGAGCGGCACGCAGCCGTTGAGGAGCCCTCGGCTTCGCCCACTGTGGCCTCTGCTTCTGCCGCGGAGGGTGGGTGGCCATTTCCAGAGGGGGGCTGGCCTCCTCCGCAGCTCCTGCGCCCTCCCGGCCCGTTCAAGGGCCTCTGTCGCCACCACTGTGCTGACCCAACCAGCCCCCCCCCCCTTTGCCTTCCACCTACTGTGAAAACTACAGCTGAGCTCAGAGGGCTACAACTGAGGTAGTCAGATGATGTCACAATCTCAACCTACCTGGGACTATGACATCAGCTCAATTACATCACTGGGAAACACACACAGTGTATAGATCAATTGCTTCCCAATTTTGGGGGGGCATAACCCCCCCCCCCCCGGGTTTCGAGACCCCCGCAGTGCTGATCTCCGGCCCAAGGTACGTATGTGCCAAATTTCAGCGGGATTGGTCCAGGGGTGTGGGAGCCTTTAAAGCACGTACAAGACCACACCTCTGGTTGTGTGTGTGTGTGTGTGTGTGTGGTGAGAGTGAGAGAGATGTGTACCTGTCTATGGCAAGAGCTTGGGGAAGTTACATCTTTGGACTAGAACTAGCTAGAGATTCTGAGAGTCCAAGAAGGAACATTCCCAAGTTCTGTCTTAATGTGACACCCAGAAGTCTTGGGTTCATAAAACAAGCTAGTTCCATGGGCTCCCTTTTTGAAAATTGAGAGCTTTCAAAGTGGACTAAACTCAACAAAGGGAATTTGGCACTGATTAACTCTTCCCCTGCTGATAACTCCCTAGTGAGCCTGGATGGTCAGGAGTTGTGGGAGCCGTTCCTGGTGCAGACCAAGTACCTGTGGCCCTTGAAGAACGCGACCTCTACATGTGAGTATGCTATGGAGCTCTGCCCTTATCAGTGATGAAGGAGAAGGCCAGGGCTTTGCTCGAAGCTGGTGGCTTATTATTTTTTAAATAGCAAATCTCTCCAATAACAGATGATGGTAAGGCAAATGCATTGTGTCGTTTATTAAGTTGCCCAGACTTATTGTTCTTTCTTCTGCTCTTAGAATAGCACATGTTGTTCTTGATTTTGATGGAGTTCTTGTAGAACCCAAAGTAGAAGGGGGGCTTTTGCAGTGAAGCCCCGGGTGTCGTTAAAAAAGACACGGGGAATAAGTGCACAAAGAAGCAAAAAGAGGGAAGGGGAACCTGAAGAAACAAAGAAACATGATAGTATTTCTGAAGGCTCATCCCTTTACTGTTGAGCTAGAACATAAAGATGTGAAAAGTGAGTTTGTGGAAACTTTGATTGATAGAAAGACACTCTGCATTGAGCTATACTTTTCTGGCTAATTTTAATTACCATGTACCAGATGGATCAATACTTAAAGGGGTCCCGTTCTAGAAATCTCTGTGTGTTGATTACAGAGCCTAGAAAAACCACTTTATTGGTGACAGTTTCCAGAATTCCTTGGCCAGCCTATCCTATCCACTGCAGTCTGGAAGAATATCTTATGCACCTTACATTAAAAGAAAACAGTGTAGAAGACTGAAAACCTTCTGCTTGTAGCTAAGCTGAGCCAAGGGAGATGGAGAAGTTAAAGGAGCAAAGTGTGTTTTTTTCACCAGTAAAATAGACCAAGCTGACCTTCCTGCAGAGGAACAGGTGGTTTCTAAGTGGCACTTTACTTTAGCCGGATGACGGAGCCAAAAACCCCTTCCTTCCTGCAGCACCAGGGCGGCTTCATATATATACTGGAAGGGCTAGATGTGTTTGTGAAGCAGTCTGCCTGCCCCTGTCAATCTGATGTTGGGAGACAAGTTGTTTTGGTCTCTTGCGAAGCTGCTCCTCTTGAGGAGTGGGAACAAATCTTCCAGCATCCTTTATTTCTCTAGCAATGGATGATACTGGTTCAAGTTGGTAGTGAAGCCCTAGTGGAAGCATCAGACTTTTCCTAGAAGTGGAACCATGCAACAGTGGTGTGTAGAAATGGAGCCAACACTCCTTGTGACCCCATCTTTCAGATCACTCATAGTTCATGGCTTGTTGTTTAAGACTGCTTTTGTACAGAGCAGGAAACTGAGGACTGAGTGTGAGAGCTATTTAGATGTCTGACTCACCCTGACATGATTGCTAACTTCTCCTTGCTCTTATCATCTCCCTTTAGCTATGCAGGGCACGGTGCAGGGGCACGTTTTTTGGACTCCATCTCGAAGGTGGACTGCAGAGCTGTGGCTCTTCTCTTTGGCTGCAGCAGTGCTGCTCTGGCAGTGCAAGGCAATCTGGAAGGAAACGGTGCCGTCCTCAAGTTCATCATGGCAGGGTGGTAAGTTGCTCACCTGACCTTCCTCTGACTCTTAAAACCTGAGCTCTTCAGTGAGTGAAAATCCAGCACAGAACGCTGTTACCTTCCCACTGAAGTGGTACCAATTTATCTACTTGCAATTTCTTGCTTTCGAACTGCTAGGTTGGCAGGAGCTGGGACAGACGACAGGAGCTCAATCATGCAGTACTCTTACAGTTCTGGTTGCAAGCTGAAATGGCATTTCCAAATATGAAAGGGCATGCCATGTGTCTAAAGTCAACTAGGTGCCCTTTGAATGTGATGTTTCACAACCCTTATTGACCCCAACCAGCGTGGTCCTGTTGCCTAGAAATAGTTTGGAAAGGGAGATCAAGGAAGATGCATGTTCTCTTTTATGTGTTCTGTTTAAATGACAGTTGCTATATGTATGTGACTACCCCCTCCTTTTGTTTTCCAGTCCCCTAGTGCTAGGCAACCTCTGGGATGTGACTGACCGAGACATTGATCGTTACATGGAGGCCCTTCTGAAGAACTGGCTCAAGGCAGGATCGGGAGCCCCTCTGCTCCAATATGTCGTAGAGTCTCGCCAGGCCCCCAGACTCAAATACATGATTGGTGCTGCTCCTATAGCCTATGGCTTACCAGTGTTTCTACAGTAAAAAAAAAACCAAGATACTGTCTAATGAATTTCAAGAGGGATCTGGAAGAACTGTGAAGAATTTTGCTTCAGATCAATTTTGCATTTACTACCTAAATGCAAACTCTCCTTGGGAAACAGGATTAAATGCTAACCCAGAGCAGTTGTTCACCACTTGCCTTGCCTTACTTTTGATAGAGGGTCTGTACTGCCCATCACAAGAGATGTTCCTACCTAAGCTGCTGTTTTGTGGAATATATTCACATTTGCACGATGTACATATTTTGAATGTTTAGAGATTATTAATTATTATACATTATTCTTAAACCTATTTTAATGTTTCAAAATCTGAATAAAGCTTTAAGCCATTGATACTCAAATTCTCAGAATGATTCTTGAGAAGTTATATCTGATATATAAGGTAGAGTTTGGGGAAATTACTGACCATGCTGTCTGGGAGATGATGGAATTTATAATCTAGGAATGTAACTTTCCCAGACACTTTGGATGGTCCTAACTGAAATTTCTGCACTTTCGGCACGGCCAACCTGTTGGTTCAGACGCATTCCCTTGTGGATCTTCACTAATACTTATGTCTTATTTTAGACTTTAAGAAAGCAGCTGTGAACTTTAAAATGGCAGCAATAATAAGCACGTCACCTTTGCATCAAGATTTTTTTGTTTATGGAAAATTCCAATCAAAATAATTTAATACAGTAAACCCCCGACTTACAAATGCCCCAAATTACATAAAATTTGACTTACCATGTCCCAATTTGCACAAATATCCCAATTTACGTAAATTTATGTAACACGATTTCCTATGGGTTTGCTACATAAAAAAACCCATTTTCCCTATGGGTTCGCTTCGAGTTGCGTAAAAATTCATTTCCCTATGGGTTTGCTTCAGTGTACATACAAATTTCATTTTCCCTATGGGTTTGCTTCGAGTTATGTAAAAAATAATTTTTCCTATGGGTTTGCTTTGAGTTACATAAAAAAGAGATTTAAGCAAAAGCATACGGAATGGACTTTTTGCATAAGTAGGGGTTTTACTGTAATTGCCTTTGACATAAAGTCATGCCTTTTAAAAGACTTACAAAACATCTGAAGTCTAATTTTTTTTTAAAAAAATCTGTCTCACAAAGAGGTGGAATATTTCTAGCACAGCCATTACAATACAGCCATTACAATACAACTCAATACCTGAGTTCCCAACAAGCCTAAGTTAGTGCATTGGCTGATCAGTGCTTTTGGGAATTGAAGTCCAAGGACCAAAGGTTGGGAAACACTTTGTCTAGAAAAATGCCAAAGTAAGATTTGCCAAAGCAAGAATTACAATAGCAGAGTCCCTCTCCCAACCTTCACAATGGTTTGTCTGTGGCAAAGACATTCTGACTAGATGGACGACCTGCATTCATCCACTAAGACAATAGCAATCTACCAGTCACCCAAGTCCATATGGGACTTAAGCTAAAACTGTTTGTCCCCAAAGTTATCTTGCTAATGCAAGATTGATAGGAAGGTTCAATGGGGTGCATATTGGCTTGTACATCTTACCTTAAATTATAAGAGATCTAGAGCCATGGTTTTGGCATCCAATAGGTAATCCTTGTGCTTAGGCATCCACATGAGGCCCCTATTATGACAATGCATCTGTGACATCATCCCAAGTAGTGACAATTGTGTTGTTGGGTATGCTGCCCATCATTTTTCTTTGTTTGATCTCTCCAGCCTGTCTAGAGGTATCTGACCTATTTTTCAATACAGCAAATAACAAATATCTACCTTATGGATTTGTTTGTAAGAATTACTGTGACAGCATGGGAGGTATATGGGTATTTTATGTGTAATAATCGTGCTGAAAGATACACAATAGCATTGCATGTGTGGGAGTTGAATACCCTGGCCTCCTTTGTAGCTCACCATTCCTCGCCCTATCCAAATCTTATCCAGGGCAGACTGAAGTGAACATGTGACGCTATAGGGGAAAAGGGAAACTGATCCATCAGGGATTGCTCTTCAAGCAGACAGATACAGTTGGATATCTAATGACTAACATTTTGTCACACCCTTAAGTTAGAAAGTATTAATTTACATAAAACAATGTGTTTTATTGTAAAGGAGCTCAGCTCTGACCTGCAGTCAGTACACGACACCGACGCTTCTGTCAGAACAGTAAAAATAATCAAACATATTATTTCTTAGCTAGTTTGAATCTTTTACACCTACCTCTTCAGCCTCAGAAATGAAAAACAAGACACTCCCAGCTCAGTGTTCTAACTACAATAAAACCATAACTTACATATGCCTCGAGTTACATAAAATTTGACTTGTATAATGATTTTGTGCTAAAACCATGTCCTAATTTACATGATTTCCTATGGGTTTGTTTCAAGTTACATAAAGATTCTTTTTCCTATGAGTTTGCTTCAATTTACGTAAAAATTACATTTTTCCCCTATGGGTTTGCTTTGATGTACATAAAAATTACATTTTTCCTATGGATTTGCTTTGAGTTACGTAAAAAAATAATTTTTCCTATGGGTTTGCTTCGAGTTACATCAAAAACCGATTTAAACAAAAGCCTACGGGATGGACTTTTTTCCAACGTAGGGGTTTTACTGTATTGTGGGTTGACCAAAGCTTTCTGTGTTTCAAGCATATCAGGAAAAACAAAAACAAATGTAGCACTGGAGACTAACTGATACATTTTAATGTGCGCTTTCGTAGATCAAGCGTCTGACGAAATGCACTCGATCCACGAAAGCTCACATTAAAATTTAACAGTCTTGGTTGGGTGCTACACAACGCTTTTTGTTTCATTTGCTGCACCCCAGGGGTTCTCAACCTTCTAAAGCCAGGGGCCGGGTCATGCTCCCTCAGACAGCTTCGGGGGCCGGACGGTCATTTTGCCCTTCCTCCACCACATGGCACTTCCTAGTGTAGTGGAGGCAATGGGCGGCCACAATGAAACCCCTGCTGTACACTTTCTCTCACGCACGCCTCCCATTCTCTCTACTGCCGTAGGGGGCGCCCGAAGCGCAACCGGAAGTGAGAGCTAGAGCGGAAATGTTCATCCTTGAAATCTTTGGGGCTGCAGGGTAGGGGGGTGGGGCGTCATAGAGACGTCGACCATAGAGCCCTTGGGCTAGAGCGGTCTGTGCCCTGCATTGTGGGGGAGGGAGGGGCTCTCTTTGGTCCCCCCCCCTTCCCTCCGTCCCCGCCAAGATGGCGCAGCAGGTGAACATTTCGGAGCTCTCTTTGCCGCAGCTGGAGGTGCTGAAGAACCAGCTTGACCAGGTGAGGAGAGGGAAGGAGGGAGGGAAACGGGCAGGTGGGCCAGGAAGGCCTTGCGCGGGGGGAGGAAGAAAAAGGGGGTTGCAGCCGCCCCGCCTAAAGGGAAGCTTGGTGCTGTGGGTTGGTGGGGTGACTCGCGAGTAAGTCAGGGGCAGCAGCGGCCTTTCCCAGCCCAGTGAAGGCGAGACTGTCACCCGAGCGGCCGTTTTCAGGCTCTCCCTGGGTTTAGGATTAAAATGCCGGGGTGGAAGGATAAGGCTCAGTTCGGGCCTGGCTCCGTAGGAAGGGCTGGCAGGATGCGCGTCGACTCGGGGCCAAGGCAGCAACGGCCCCTCCCCGCCCGTTGCCCGGGGTGACGTGATTATCCTTTGACCCTACGGGGCCACATAAGGTTGGGCTTGGCCCCAGGCCCACCAGACCCCACCCCACCCTTTGGTGTGTCAAATGCCGCCATACAAAACACACACACACACAGAGTTGGACCCCAGGCCCACCAGAACCCACCCTTTGGTGTGTCAATTGCCGCCATACAAAACACACACACACACACACACACACACACACACACACACACACACACACACACACACACACACACACAGAGAGAGTTGGACCCCAGGCCCACCAGAACCCACCCTTTGGTGTGTCAATTGCCGCCATACAAAACACACACACACACACACACACACACACACACACACACACACACACACACACACAGAGAGAGTTGGACCCCAGGCCCACCAGAACCCACCCTTTGGTGTGTCAATTGCCGCCATACAAAACACACACACACACACACACACACACACACACACACACACAGAGAGAGAGAGTTGGACCCCAGGCCCACCAGAACCCACCCTTTGGTGTGTCAATTGCCGCCATACAAAACACACACACACACACACACACACACACACACACACACACACACACACACACACACACACACACACACACACACACACACACAGAGAGAGAGTTGGACCCCAGGCCCACCAGAACCCACCCTTTGGTGTGTCAATTGCCGCCATACAAAACACACACACACACACACGCAGAGTTGGACCCCAGGCCCACCAGAACCCACCCTTTGGGGTGTCAAATGCCGCCATACAAAACACACACACACACACACACACACACACACACACACACACACACACACACACACACACACACACACACACACAGAGTTGGACCCCAGGATCACCAGAACCCACCCTTTGGGGTGTCAAATGCCGCCATACAAAGCACTCACACTCACAGCTGGACCCCAGGCCCACCAGGACCCCACCCCACCCTTTGGTGTGTCAAATGCCAGCATGCAACACACACACACACACACCAATGAGAGCCTCTGAACACCAACCAGCCGCCTCATCCTTCTCTCCAAGCCCCTCCTCGGATGCTGGAGATGCTGCTGCATTTTGGAGCTTCCAGAGCTTTTGGCTTAACTAGCCAAACCGTGTGGCTTGATTATCTTAAAACCATTTTGCTGGGAGCAGGGGGGGTTCTTTTGCCTTAGGGTTTTCTGGTAAAGCAGGACTGCGGTGGCTCAGTGGTTAAGACGATGAGCTGAATGGTTGGGGGTTCGATACCCAAGTACTGTACGACGGAGTGAGCTCCTGTCTCTGTCCCAGCTCCTGCCAACCTAGCAGTTCGAAAGCAAGAAATTACAAGTAGATAAATTGGGACCACTTTGGTGGGAAGGTAAACAGCGTTCTGTGCACTCCGGTGTCTAGTAATGGCTGCCACATGTCCACAGGAATGTCTGCACATGGAGACAGTGTTGGCTTTTTGGCTATACAAAGAGATGAGCACTTAACCCTAGAATCAGATACAACTGGCTTTCGAGCAAGGGTGACCTTTACCTTACCTTTCTGGTAAAGCTCTGCAACTGCTGGGCCAGAGGCTGGGAGGTCAGTTCCCCATATGACCCTTAGGGGCCCTTCCAGCTCTCCAGTTCTAAGAAGAAAATGATTGTTATTATTTTTATTTCTATTATTGTTCTTATAACACAGCCTTGTAGAGATACACAGAAAGAGCCTCCTCAAAGATTGTGGTATTTTTGAACCACAATTGGGCATACCCTGAGCAATGGCAACCTTGCTGTGGCGGCTAATCTTTCTCACACTAGGTCATACTAAAGGAATGGCAGAATGAACTCACCAAAAGGTGGCTTCGTTTTGGCAGTTTAAAGTTTAGACATGGAAGAAGAAGAACCACCAGCCTTTCCTATACAAAATTGTGCTCATTGCAATGGTTCAGTATCATATTCTCCCCTGAAGCACATGGTTCCCAGATTGTTTTACACAATGTTTTTACTGAGTGCAAAATGCTGGAATAGGATCAGATGGCTTCAGATTATACATCCTCATTTCCCTTTAAATTTGACTTCATGTGAATTTACCATTTAGTGACTAATATTTTTATATAGCACTTCCTAGGAGGTTCCTCATGGTGTCACACTTGGCCCTGGAGTGACTTTATTAAGTTTGTGTTATTTTCCTGCCACAGAGAAGAGGCTGGGATAATAGGATTGATTAAAACCATTCAAAGTGAAACACCATATTTACTTACCAAGGAGGAAACTCCCTTGAGTGCACTAGGACTTATTTCAGAGTAGGCTTCCTTGCTAGTGACTTCCTTGCTGAAATTCCCAGAAGCCTAAGCCAGTACATTTGGCTGATCATTGATTTGGGGAATTGTTAAGGCTTCTGGGAATTGAAGTCCAAAAACCAAAGTTTGGGAAACACTGGTGTAAGACAACATGAAATTTTCCTTGTAATTTATTTTGGCAAATTTTGTCTATTGTCCAACACTGCTTCCATATGAGAAGATTCCGAAACAAATGTGAACGGAGACATTTCTTGTGTCAGAGGATAGTAGACTAGTAAGAATTTTGACCGTGTCATCTGCATGGTTTATTGCAAGGCTGAAGGACCTGTAGCCTTCTAGATGTTAATGAACGATTACTCCTGTCCCCAACTATTGTTAGTCAAGGCTGATAGGAATAGGAGTCAAACAACTTCTCATCAACCTCAGGATCTCCAAACCTGTTTCAGATCTTGTGTGTTACATATCTGAGTTAAGTGAAATTTTATGTTCATACAGTCATGGGATAAACCAGGATTTTCTGTTAGACGATTGCTGCCTTTATACAGTGAGAAAAACAGAAGATGAAGTGTACAGTTAAAGCTGCTACCAGTCTTTCAGTCCACTTTTTTGCTATGTAGCCTCTGGGTTTCCTTCTAGTGCATTAAAATATTACTGTGAGTGTCTTGCAAAGCTGACAGAGCTTTTCATGAAAATAGGTGATGTTACAGTCTCTTGTTGTAGACCAAGGATGAGATAAAGTATTTCTCCAGATATTGTTGTTCTGCAGCTCCTATCTACTCTAGCCAGGATACCCAGTGGTTAGAAATGATGTGAGTTGAAGTCTAGCAACATCAGGGAGGAAATCCATGTGTTTGCACCCCCCCCCCCCAATAGATTCCTGTGTTGTCTTAGCCTCTGGTGGCAACAAATTCCACTGAAGCAGCTTTGGAATCCCTGATCCAAGTAAAATTGTTAAACTGGGGCTGTGGACTTACCTCTGCTGAACTTTGGTGGGGGTTTTATGTCTTTTTGTAGGAGGTGGAGTTCCTTTCTTCCTCCATTGCACAACTGAAGGTAGTTCAGACAAAATACGTGGAAGCCAAGGATTGTCTGAGTGTATTGAACAAAAGCAATGAAGGTAAGTGCAATTTATTTTTCCAGTGTATATTCCCGCCATAGCAATGTAGAGAAAGAACTGCAAAAATAAGTGTCATAAATCAGAAGTTTATAATGGTTGCCATTTTAATATGATGAGATATTAATACTAGCCATTTTAGGATAGATTTAATACTAGTTATTTTGCTGCCCAGTTTGACGACCAATGTGCGTTACATGAAAAATTCAAGGTGCAGAGTAATGCAATTTATCATGACACCAAGTTGATTAGACTGGTTTAGTAAAAACATAGGGATGTGTGTGAATAACAATTTATTTTTAACTGTTTCGTTTGAGTCGTGAATTCCTTCCCACTGTTACAACTGCCTTTTTGCAATCCCATTCCCAGCTCTTCTAGTAGCCTTCAGTGATATTCTCTCTTTTCATCATCATCATCATCATCATCATCATCATAATCATAATAAAATTTTAATTTATACCCTGTCCTACTCAAGCACAAGGCCGACTCAGGGCGGCTTACAACACAATGAAAAAATACAATATAATCATACAGAACACAATAGAAAATAAGCAATAAGTACAGAATATCAATAATATAATAACAATGACATCTCTCAGTTAAACAATCAAGAAAAAATACAACACAATCCTCCCCCCTCTCGTCAAACCAGTGAAGGGCAGGCAGGCGAGCATCCGGGTCCATAGCATCGGTGGCCAGGTCGCCACACCGCCTATCACAGCTGCAACCAATCTCACCTCCTGCCGAACCAGCCAGGGGCGTGCAAACGTCCGGATCCATGGCAGGTGAAGGCGGTTCGGGGGCATTGGTGTTTCCTAGGGTGCTCCCAGGTGCAGGTGTTCCCTAGTCTGGTGTTATCAGTGCTTTTTAAAGGCTCCAAGGCGCAGATGTTCCTGCCTGCATCCAACCTCAAGCCTGGAGCCGCGAGACCAGCTGCTTTGACTTCCCGCTGACCGGCCGGGCCTGGGGAGGAGCGCGGAGCATAAAGTGTGCTCTGTGCAAATGCTTACGCATGCTGTGTGCTGTAATGGGATGCTGGACACACAAAATAGTCAATCCTTCTTGCTACCGTACATGTAAGAAGTAAGACCTGTTGGAGGAAATCCTGTTCTGCACCTTTATGCTGCATCAAGTTGAAGATGTCATCCGGTTGCATCAGTTTCCAATCCCCGCTTGAAAGTTTCCAAAGCTCCCTTCTGATCCTTTTCATCCTGGGGAAGCAGTTAAGGATTGTAGGATGAATATTACTGCCACCAGTAGAATAGTCCTGATGGTGGTGATTTACAAAAATCTGTCTTAGGGTCTCCAGCAATTTCCCCAGAATGAAAGGGAACCTTTAAGGCAGGTTGGAAACTTTTAGTTCATAGAAAATGGCCATGGCTGATGATGTCATACACACAGCATAAAGTTGTACAAAAGGATTTCAGCCATGGGATCTATAAGAATCTGGTGGAATGAGGGGAAAACTTGACCTTCTTCTGAGATGCTCTTGCTATTGTTCTATGGAACAAAAAGATATTTATTTGCAGAGGTGTTTGGTATATCATATGTGGAAATATTTTTTTTCATTCTTTTGGAATTGTTTAAATTGTAACACTTTTCAGAGACTTAACTTCAATAGTATGTTTTGGTGCCACAAAAAGGGAAAAAGTCTTCTGACACGTTTAAAAATTAACAGATTCGTTTTATCATGAACTTGCCTGAATTACGGTCTAATTCTTTAAAAACATTAAGTATGTTATTCAAGCCACATGTTTACATGCTTTGGGTTGAATATCATGCTATGTAATTTCAAGAAATGGAAAGCCTGCACTTTTTGTTCTTGCTGTTATTTATAATTTATCAATTTGTTTAATTTTTTATTGTAAATATTTTTTACAGTTGGGCGGGATATAAATACAATTAATCAAATAAATAATGAATCCATTAGTGTTAAATGTGCCACAAGGCTTTTTTTCCTTGGGGGGGGGGGGCTGTCTGTACCCCAAACTGTGTAAACACTATGAGAAGAGGTGTATGTATGTATGCACCTCTTTGTCTCTCGGCTTGGAAGAGGGATGGTTCTGACATTACTGCATACAGTATAAGGCTTATATTTTTATTTCACAGGTAAAGAGCTACAGGTTCCACTCTCCAGCTCTGTATCCTTTCAGAAAAGACATTGTATTATTATAGTGTGACAGCCTACCACTTCTAAATGTTTTCTTTCCATAAACAGAACCTTCTTCATTAATAATCAACTACGTAAGTTCTTGTGCAGATACAATCAGATGAATGGCTGAAACCCTGTTCCATGCCTTTGTATGTGGAATGGTGGTGATGTCATCAGCAGGCTTCCTTTTGGGATTTCAAGGTGCACACAACTTGGTTGTTTTGTATATAATTCACATGCACTCTGAAATGGCCTTTAATCTGTGACAATTTGCTGTTGGTGGTGATATTATCACTATTACACATGCAGAGCTTCACAACAGGATTTCATCCATTAAGAAGTTGCATTTATCTTCCACCTCTCCTTTAGTGAGACCAAGTTAGTATCCATTGCCCACTACATCTTCATGACGATAACCCTGTGAAAAAAGTTATGATAATGAGTGACTGAGTTTTATGGCTCAATGAGGACTTATACCTAGATCTCCCAAATCGCAATCCAGTTCTCTGATGCCTATACAACTCTGTATTCTTTATATCTTTGTGTATTTGGAAGCTATCTCTTTTGAGAGACTTGTTCATTTATGAGATTTCCACATGCACTCCAAGGACATTCATTACAACAGTGAAATGTCTTGAGCTCCAGGAATCCTTTCAGTATCGTGATGCTTTCCTTCTCCATGGTTCTTGAACTTTGTTTCTCCTCTCCCAGCCCTTTGGAGATCTTTTTGGTTCTAGAATAAATGTTACCTGTTCAAAACTGTTTTTTGCTCAGCAGGCTATAGTCTAAGAGATAGCTAGAGAAGGGTAAAACCTGCTTCCTTTTGAAGCACCTGAAGTCTACTGAATTGCTCTTTTCTTTTTATAACTTGAATTGCCTTTTGTAATGGAGGCTGTCTTACATGCATGTCATAATTGATATTTGAACACACAGCCATGTGTTGAGCAATGACACTTTATCATAACATCACTGCTGTATAGTGTAGTATTTTGGCCTTTACGTTAGAAACAGTTCACAGGATGCCATTATCTGAGCAAGCAAAAATACCCATGTTTCTTTCAAGGAAGCCTGTGTTGGTGTTGCTGCTCTATAAAACAAATACTGTTGTAAATGGTATTCAAAGAGCATGGGAAAGGTGTCCTGTGAATTAAGAAGAAGTTTCTTGAGCCATATTAAGTATCCCTTGTCAAGGACCTCTTGGTTTTCAGACGTTGCATCCTTTCCGAGCTTTATGCATGAGTTTGAAAGCCAGAAATTATGTGGCTTAGTGTTTATTTTCAGGACATAGCATATGTAAGGGTATATGGATTGTTCAATAATAACCCTGTTCTGTAGTGTCAGTTTTGAGTTATGGTGACCTTTTGGTTTTTTTTACTAAGTACAGCATAGAGCATTCAGACGTAGTGTACTGTTCCCTCCATTTCTTTCGTTAAAATGTCTGCGCTTCATCTGAGTCTGATGATTATGAGATCCAGCTGTGTGTCTGTCTCTACTGCAGGATGGCATTTGTCCTTCAGCAAGAACTAATTATTTGTTTTCCATTTGAGATCTCCATGGCTCTTGTGCATGTCCTTAACCTATTCTCCAGATGTATGTTCCTGGGAAGCTTTCAGACGTTGACAATGTGTTGATAGATATAGGGACAGGTTACTATGTAGAGAAGGTAAGACTCCCAGCCCCACACACGATATGGCAGATTTATATGAAACAGGTTTCAGTGTTATGAAGCAACAAACGTTTAATTGAACTTAATGCAAATTATCTGAGGCCTGTTTTTCTCTCCACCTTCTGCCTTGACCTCTTGTTAGCTGGGATTGAGTAGTTCATCAGTCTCTTATGTGAAGGCAGCTGTTCTACTCCCAAGATTTGATGATTTACATCAGGGGTGCCCAAACTTTTTGGGTTGGGGGCCTTACCACGCCCCCAGAACAGGGCATGTTTGCGCATGTCTATGTTTACCTCCTGGTTCAGCGCAGACACTTCTGTGCGTGTGCGAAAGGAGCCATATTTACTTCTGGGTTCGGCGTGGACGCTTCTGCGCATGTGTGAGGACATCCGCACCAAAGCAGGAAGTAAATATGGACGTGACTGCACATGCGCAGAAGCGTCCGTATTCACTTCCTGGTTTGGTGAGGGTGTGCGGGCCTGATTGAATGGCTTCGGGGGCCATATCTGGTAGTTTGGGCATGCCTGGTTTACATTTTTAACCATCTGCCAAATGGACTGATTCTAAAGGAGACGTGATGATCTTGTGACCCTCAAGATGTTGCTAGACTTCCAATGCCCAGCAGTTTCAGCCAGCATGGCTTAGTAGTGAGGGATGATGCAAGATAGGATGCCAGCAACATACAGAGGAACAAGTGTTTCCCTGCTGTTGTTCTGAAGTTCTTGAATGAATGAGTCTACTTCAAGCTGCTAAGTTTATGATTTTTATGTGCAAATAAACTGAGAACAAATGTGCCTCCACTGTATCTTTTCCTGTGCCACCCATTAAATAATGATGATTTCTCTGTATTGGCTAAAGTGAGTAAACATCTTCCTTTCTTACATCGGTATTCAAAGCTGCTTAATCAAAGCAGCGGACAATATTGCTGCAGCTCCAGAGAAATTTGGTTTGGTAAAGGGCAGAATACGGAGCTTATTACTAGAGCCTACTCTAAGGTTTTGCAGACCTTTAGGCTACTAGTTGGCCCTATGGCTCCCATTTTATGCCAGGTTTTTGCAGGAAAATCTTTAGGCAGTATAAGTACCTTAACTAAATACCACACAGATTAAGGAAGAAGTTTTAGGGCAAAGATGATTTCGGTTCAGGCAGCCCCTCCTATATCATGCATATTTGTAAGTAGCTCTGAAGAGCTATGCTACTAATATGGATGAGGTCACCGCCTACTGCATTATTAAGGGTGGTGACAGTGGTCAGTGGCAGGCAAAAGTATTAGTGGATTAAATCATCTGGAGAGAGACACTTTGCTGGTTGAAATAAGCATGAGTATGCCTACTTAGTGTTTGCAAGGTTCTAGCTTGGCATTTCTTCGTAATAGCATGAAAGCCACCTTGTCAAAATGCAAGAATGTCATGGTGCCTTTGATCTTGCAGTCAGTGGATGATGCCAGAGACTTTTTCAAGAGGAAGATTGATTTCCTAACAAAACAGATGGAGAAAATCCAACCAGCACTCCAGGAGAAGCATGCCATGAAGCAAGGTGGGACCTAGACCGGATATTGTTCCACCTGATTAGAGCAGTTACATCTACCTGTAAAACCAGTTCTTCACCTTTCTTTGTTCTTTTCCAGCTGTGATAGAGATGATGAGCCAGAAGATTCAGCAGCTATCAGCAGCAGGAGCTTCACAGGCGGTGGCAGCAAAGGCCTAACAAACACAGGTCACTCCTCTGTCTTTGTGGTGCACTGTTTTGTGATGTAACCCAGTGTGGCACCCTATGACGTGGCACTTGGACTAGCTGTGTGCAACTGAAGGTGGGGAGAAGGCAGCCTTCTCTGTTTAGTTAAACACCTCTGGAAAAGACCACCTTGGAGCTTTTCTGGGAATGATGACATCCTGAGGATCTCATCTGTTCAAACAGATGGGCTAGGATTGTTGTATTGTTGGTTGTCTAGTTCACAACGACACTGAAAACTTTGTTATTTGTAAATGGAATTGTACAAAATAAACAGATAGGATTATAAAACAGTGTGGGACTGATGGGGCTTTTGTTCAGAAATGAGACTGGTGAATGCAAGAAATGAGTTCAAAAGTGGGCAGCTATTGCCTCTTTGGGTCTAATGGAAGGAACCACCTGCTTTGGTAAATGGCTTAAAAGGGTTCTACACGTTTCTTCTTGCTGCTTGTTAGGTTGTGTTCTCTTTGAACAAAAACACAATCCCTGCTTTCAAACTTCTGTATCTCAGAGCCTTAAATTTAACCCTTAGTCTTCACCCTGCCTGGGTATAATGAGCTTACTGTATGTTTTATTGCCGTAGCCTTTCTCTTGTTGCTATTCCTTCTCTCCACTGTTGAAATCTATACTGCCCCTGCTTATATTAATTACTCTGTAAGGCAGAGGTTCTCAACCTTTTTAAGCCAGGGGCCAGGTCACTCCCTCAGACAGCTTTGGGGGCTGGATGGCCATTTTGCCTTTCCTCCACATGGCACTTCAGGGTGTGGTGGTGGGGCCACATGAAATGGCACCGTGGGCTGCATCCAGTCCATGGGCCGCAGGTTGAGAATCCTTGCTGTAAGGCATTCAGTACACCACTGTTAATATTCTACTTAAATACAGTGACAGCTAGTGGAACATGGGAATTAAAATGCAGTTATTTATTATGAAGGAATGGTCCCTGGACACCATTTATTAAGAGCAAGAGAACACAGAGTAGTACTTTGCAGAGGAAATGTTTCATATGGTGGTTTCCTCAGCATTTGAAGCTGAAGGCAGAGGTATTATTTCTGATATTTTTGCCCAAAATGCTAGTTTCTATTCTGAAGTGCACCATAGTTGCTGACACATCTTCACACGGATTGATGGGTTTTCAATCCTAAGTACCACTTGTAAAATTATTTTTAATATACTGTACAGTAAAACCTCGCATAAAGAGCGCCTCGCTTAGAGACTAACTGGCTTAAAGAGCAGAATTTTCTCTGAATGGTCGCCTCGCTTAACAACTAAAACCAAACAATAACTTGCTTAACAATCCCCCCCCAGCCAGAAGTCACAATTGGTCACTTACAATGGCAGCAGTGGTGCTTTTTCCAAGTGCTTCACTTAAAGAGCAACTCGTTTAAAGAGCAGTCCCGTGGAACGCATTATGCTCTTTAAGCGAGGTACCACTGTATACATTCCCAAGCTTCTGAGTGGAGAATGCTCAGGTAAGTAAAGCTGTACCTAAGTAACTAAAAATTACTTCTACTGCAAAACAAGTGACATTTGTCTTTTAAGTTATTTTCATATTGCAATGTAGGTATGGCTTACATAATTGCAAAAAACAATAACATTTTTTGTAACTCGTTCCTGCCAAATCTCAGTGTTTAGTATGTATTCTGCTCTGTGTTGCTCCTCTGCAGAGTAATCTGGCAGAGGGTTTATCAACAACATAACATTCATCTGTTCAGTTTTCAATTCTGACAAACATTGCCCAGCTTCCCATTCTCTCTTGAACTGCCTCTTTTTATCATGAGACCAGAAAATGTATGCTACAGGAAATGGCTAATGAGAGACCCGTGCTCAGTAATAAGGGGAATACAGAAAAGTTTTATTCACAAGGTCGAATTCCACCTCCCTTATTCAACCTCATCAATACTTCTCAAATCTTGTTTTTGCTGTCAGTCTGTGTGCCTTTTCTCAGGCAACTCAGTTTTGGTGAAAGGTTCTTTTTCCTCATTCTTCCATCCAAGTGCCCAGAAGACTGAATCTCTTCCCCTCCCTGTGTAGGTTCCTATTACGGCTCTCAGCTAAAGAATACTCCCCTACACACACTATGTACAGCAGCAGCGCCCTCAGAAGGTAGGTGAGAACTATTTTGATCCTGCCTAAACACCAAAACAAGATCCTACCTTCTGAACAATCTCTCTCTCCTGCCAAGTGACTGAAGTCCAAGCTCTGCGTCCCATCTCTTCCTTCTACCCCTTGTTGCTACTCTGTGGTTTTGTACGCTGGTACTCTAGCAGGCCCTTTGGCCTGGCCAGGGAAGACTGGCTGTAGTCAAGGGCTCACCTTGGGCCCAATCTGTAGATTCTGGCTTCAAACCTGGGCTTCCATGAGAATCCCCCCTCTCACAGAGGGAAAAGAGGTCTCAGTGCACAAAGATGGGCTTGTGTACTCGCTTGTGGCGGATCAGGGTGGTACTTTTGGTGAAACACTCTCCACACTCCACACAGATGAAGGGCTCAGTTGGAGCGACGCCGTGATGGGCCACTCTGTGGCGTTCCACTTCCGAAGGTGCGCGGAAACGCTGCCCGCATTCCGGACACGGGTGGCCTATAGGTGAGTCTGTGTCGTGGCGCAGGCGCTGGTGTTTGATCAGGCCTGCTGTGTGTGCAAAGCCCCGCCCACACTCAGGACAGCGGAAGGGCCGGGCGCCTGTGTGTGTTCGACGGTGTTTGGACAGGTTCTTGCTTTGGGTGAAGCTGCGGCCACAGTCCCCACAGGTGTAGGGGCGTTCCCCAGTATGAATGCGCTGGTGTTGGATCAGGTTGGAACTCCAACTGAAGCTCTTGCCACAGTCACGGCAGATGTAGGGCTTCTCCCCAGTGTGGGTGCGCCGGTGCTGCACCAGGTGTGAATTCTGCGAGAAGCTCTTGCCGCAGTCAGTGCAGGTGCTGGGCCGCTCACCGGTGTGTGTACGCTGATGCCGCAGCAACTTTGACCAGTGGCTGAAGCATTTGCCGCACTCGTTGCAGATGAAGGGCCGCTGCTTGCTAGAGCGGGAGACTACTGGGGTTGCTGCGGCCACCTCTCCCTCGCCGTAGCTGCCAGGGAGGAGCAGGGTCCCTTGCCGTTCCATGGCGGATCCTTTCTGTTTTGAACTTGTCTTCCAGTTGGGCTGAAGGGCCTTCTGTTCCAAGCGACTGCTGTCCTCAACTCCACTAATTCCACTTTTGTCAGCTGCAGGAGGGGAAAAACACCTGTATCAGCTTTGGCAAAAGCAATCTGCCAAGATCCATGGATGGGTCTTCAAGGCTACAGAGGAGTGGAACTGGCTTATCCCTTACGGTCAGCAGGGAGGAATTTGAAGCCCTCCAAGATGTTGGATTAAAACGCCATTATCCCTCACAAGAAGACACAGTGGTGTAAGACAAAGGAAACATCTGGAGAAACAGATTATCTCCACCATTTTTGTATATACAGTACTGTACTGGAGTTTTAGAGAAACAAAATGCATGCATCCAAACATGCAAGAGCTAAACTTGCAAGTATTTAATATGGTAGTTTCCTGCAATTTCTTGCAATTTATCTCACCCTGCATTGAATGCTCTCTTGTTTTCTATAGCTGACAGAGGAGATTGGCTTCTACTTTAACTGGCCTGTTGGGCGTTCTATCTCTTAGGAATGTTGGAACTGCTGAACAGTGAAATCCCATCATCAAAGTGAACGGCTTTGCCCAGCTCCCTGCATTTTAGGGTCAACCACAGTGCGATTCTCCCTCTGCCCTCTCCCACCAGTATTGAAGACAGTTAATATTCACATCCATGAATAGGTTGGATGATATTTAGCAAGCAGATTGACCACAGTCTGTTTGAAATCAAAACCTTACCTTGCTTTCAAGAAAGATGCAAAACACACAGTAGGATAATATCTGTGCTATCTTTAACTCCCGGTTAATTCTGGTTTGCTGACATGTAAGGAAAATAGGAAGTTTTACACCAACCCCTAAAAGACCTGCTCATTTCCTCTTGACTGCTGTGATCTGAGCAAGCATTGTTCCCTGCCCAGCAAGCTTATCTAGGCATAGGAGCTCAGAAAGCCGAGTGTTGCAACCCATACCATATGGTATGTTTTGTATTCCAAGGGAATTGAGGCATAGATACACTCCTGCTTAGAAATGAAGCACAAAGAACGGGCAGGGAGGGCGGTAGCTAGACACACTCAGACTATAACATCTGCTTTGTTGAAGTTCAGGCTGCAGCTGAGATGAACCTTTCAGAGAAAACATTTCCATCATCTTTATCAGAATTAATGGTTCAAAAGAGAACAACGATTCTATTACAGTGAGGCGAATAAGTGTTTGATCCCCTGATGATTTTGTCCGTGTGCCCTCTGACAAAGAAATGACCAGGCCATAATTGTAATGGTAGGTTTGAGTTATCGTATGATAAGGAAAGCAGTATATAAATGCAAAAGTAAAGTAAAAGGTTTATTGTAGCTGTGAGAGACAGAACAACAACAAACAAACCCTCAAAAACCCAGCGCCCAAAAGTCAGAGATGGATTTGCATTTGTAGTGAGGAAAATAAGTATTCAATCCCTTCACAAAAGATGTCTTAATACTTGGTGGCAAAACCCTTGTTGGCAATCACAGAGGTCAGATGTTTATTGTAGTTGGCCACCGGGTTTGCACACATCTCAGGAGGGATGTTGTCCCACTCTTTGCAGATCCTCTCCAAGTCAGAAAGGTTTCGAGGCTGATGTTTGGCAACTCGAACCTTCAGCTACCTCCACAGATTTTCCATGGGATTAAGGTCTGGAGACTGGCTGGGCCACTCCAGGACCTTCATGTGCTTCTTCTGGAGCCACTCCTTTGTTGCCTTGTCTGTGTGTTTTGGGTCATTGTCATGCTGGAATACCCATCCACGATCCATTCGCAATGCCCTGGCTGAGGGAAGGAGGAGGTGCTCACCCAAGATCTGACGGTACATGGTCCCATCCATCGTCCCTTCGATGTGGTGAAGATGTCCTGTCCCCTTAGCAGAAAAAACACCCCAAAAGCATAATGTGTCCACCTCCATGTTGGATGGTGGGGATGGTGTTCTTAGGTTCATAGGCAGCATTCCTCCTCCACACACGGCAAGTTGAGTTGATGCCAAAGAGCTAAATTTTGGTCTCATCTGACCACCACGTTCCCCCAGTTCTCTTCTGGATCATTCAGATGTGCACTGGCAAACTGCAGACATGTGCTGTCTTGAGCAGGTGGACCTTGCGGGCACTGCAAGATTTCAGTCCTTCACGGCATAGTATGTTACCAATTGTTTTCTTGGTGACTATGGTTCCAGCTGCCCTGAGATCATTGACAAGTTCTCCCCGTGTAGTTCTGGGCTGCTTTGTCACTGTTCTCATGATCATTGCAACTCCACGAGGTGAGATCTTGCATGGAGCCCCAGACCGAGGGAGATTGACAGTTTGTGTTTCTTCCATTTGGGAATTATCATGCCAACTGTTGTCACCTTCTCACCATGCTGCTTGGCGATAGTCTTGTAGCCCAGTCCAGCCTTGTGCAGGTCTACAACCTTGTCCCTGACCTCCTTTGACAGCTCTTTGGTCTTGGGCATGGTGGTCATAGGGGATAGGGGATCGAATACTTATTTCCCTCACTACAATGCAAATCCATCTCTGACTTTTGGGCACTGGGTTCTTGAGAGTTTGTTTGTTGTTATTCTGTCTCTCACAGCTAGAATACACCTACCATTACAATTATGGCCTGGTCATTTCTTTGTCAGAGGGCACACAGACAAAATCACCAGGGGATCATATACTTATTTCCCTCACTGTACATGACAGCTTGTTGTACTTGGGGTACACAGAAAGACCCTCCTCGAAGATTGTGATATTTTTGAACCACAATCGGGCGTACCCTGGGGAATGGCCGCCTTGTGCCAGCTAACATTTCTCACACTAGGTCAGGTGAAAGAAACTGCAGAATGAGCTCATTTTGGCAGCTTCACATCTGGCCTAGAAACAGAAGAAGAAGCTTGTGTAAATGAGTTGGATATGGTGTGTATGTAGAGTAGCACATGAAATCTATGTAATGGCTAGGGTGGAGAGACAATATCTCAGGATCCTCTGATAAAGTTATATATAGTGTGCTGTAGATCTCTTAAGTGGTTTTAATCCCCAATATTCTAATAATAAACTGTCTGGATAGCTTAGTGAGTTGGGTCCCTGGGAGGAAAGCCAGAGAGGGGGAGTTTGTTTCCCCACTGTGCATCCCAGAAGAGCCAGCCTGTGTAGTCATAGCTGCTCAGTACCAGGATCCCCACAGAAGAAGGGAAGAATAAACTACATTTGGGTACTCTATACCTAAGAAACCCAGGAAGAGCCTGCCATACAGTAAGTCATTAACTGACAATGAGACATAATCAATTGAGTTTAACATCAGCACCAAAATTAATGGCTCCCCTCTAAATTAGGCTACTAAATTGGTGAGGTGAAGAAGAAGAAATCAGGAGTGGGCTTTGTACTGTGGGTCTGCTTGGGCACTGACTAAATTCCTAGGCTCGGCATGTTCTTTAAGAGCACACCTCCTCCCCCACTTGGTTTTGGTTGGTGGATCTTCAAGCTGTAATAAAATGAGTAGATCTTACAGACTTGAAATCTCCCTACTCCTGGACTAGGTGATCCATAAGTACTTCTAGATCAATATAACATAACATTTTTTACATTCAAGACAATAAGGATGAAAAGGGCTGTTTGGAACTGGTTCATAACAAACTATCCAAGTGCAGTGAAACAGCTGTAGCATTGGACTATGACTTGGATGTCTTAGGTCCAAATCTCTAACCCATTACAAAATTTTCTGGTTAGTTTTGGGCCAGCGGTTCACTTTCAGCTGAATTAACTCATAAGGCTGTTATGAAGATAAAATGGAGACTGGGAAGACTCATTCTTGCTATGTTCAGAATTTTGTTACAGGAAATAGGAATAAAGTAAACAGAATTCAAGCAAAGCAGCTTAAAACGGACTGAGCTGCTCACCTACATAGACTCTTCTTGCAGTCCCACCATCATCCAAATCATGTATCACCACAACGCTAGGGTCTTCATGCTCCATCTCAAAGGAAGGTGTTTTTTTCTCCAAGCCAGAGCTTCGCTGTGATGAAGAAAAAGAGAGTTTCTCAAATATGTGTAGAACTGCTGGGTTAAAAACCAGTTGGACATAACCAGTGGTGGGCTCCAAAAAATTTTTACTACCACACTGTGGGCATGGTATGGCGGGTGTGGCCAGGGGGATAGCCCTGCGTTGCACCCGAATTAGGACTACTTTATTTCGAAACTTGGATGAGCATGGTCAACCGGAATTTCTGCTGCCAGTTCTGGCGAACAGGTGCAAACCTGCTGATGCCCACCACTGGGCATAAACAACTATAAGCTGGAGTCAAACATACTGTCTTGTGATGCCTCTCCATTGGACTGGTTAGGCCAGGGGTGCCCACACTTTTTGGGCCATGGGCTGGTCACGTGGATCAGCGGGCCGGTCACCAGAAGCGGAAGCAATCTGTTTTGCAACAAGATGAGATAGATTTTAAGCTACCATTTTCTCTACTTAAAACAGGGGTGCCCAAACTACAGCCTGTGGGCCGAATCCTGCCCCCGACACCAATTCATTCAGCATACACCACCCTTGTCGTTCCCGGAAGTGAGCCCATGTGGGCGCATTTTACTGCCGCTTCCGGGAGCGACGAGGGCTGAATGAATTGGTGTCGAGGGCTGGATCTGGCCCACAGGCCATAGTTTGGACATCACCTGGGTTAGGCTTTCTGTGCTTGTAAATCAAACATGTAGGATTCATAAGCATAGACATTTATATAGGATTTTTATGCCCTCTCTTAGTGGGAAGACGCTATTCTGGCTGGCTTTACATAAAAGGGGAATCAACCCCACATTCCAGCTATCCAGCTCTGCTAATTCACAATCTCTCATCATACGGATTTAGCATTTTATGCAGCAAAGTACTTTGATATCTCCATGTAAAACCAATTCCCTAGAAGGGAGATCAGGAGGATCATGGCTGACAAAAGGCACTCTGGGCACGTTAAGGAACACTTTGGTACTATTTCATGCAGATATGTGGAAACCATATTATACTTTGAGGACAGGTTACTTGGGATAAGGAAGGAAAATAGACGTACGTGTGCCTCAATCGTGGCCACACCTCTGGAGACCATCCCGTGTTGCTTCGCACACACCTTCCTTTCCTAACAGCGATGGTCTGTGCGAAGGTGCAAATTTTAACAACCCACTGGTTAAGGCAGGGGTTCGCAACCTATGGCCTGCAACACCAAATAATATGCCCCCCGACCTTGCTCCAGCCGCTACTGCCATGACCACAAATAGCCATGGACTTGTTTATGACTGCGTAAATACATTTACTACAACCTTTACTGAGTCTGTGGGCATCATTTACTACAGCGATAAATTAGTCCACAGCCATTGTAAATTCATTTGCAACAGCCGGCCCATGGCTGGAAAACGTTGAGAACCCCTGGGTTAAGGAAATTAGAGTTGTTTTACAA
Organism: Bradypodion ventrale; assembly: GCA_035047345.1. Lineage (NCBI taxonomy): Eukaryota > Metazoa > Chordata > Lepidosauria > Squamata > Chamaeleonidae > Bradypodion > Bradypodion ventrale. The sequence continues at coordinate 215,799,097 of JAWDJE010000002.1, read as the reverse complement.
GTTGGATGTCAGTTGTACCTGAACGTAATGCACAATGAATTTAGTTTCTAGAAGCTGTACAACCAAACAACTGCTGAAAACAGTTTTGCAAAACAGACTGCCCACCGATAAACCTGAGATAATATAAACTGACCACTATGGAATTACTGGTGGCAAATTATTCTCAAAGTCACAGCCACAATTAGTCTGTTACAACACAAAGATTTTTTTTTAAATGATCTTGTGGCACATTTAGGACTTAGCTTGAGCACTGAGTATCATGAAGGATGAAAGAGCATCACCCTTCAAACACAGTTCAGGAATTGGATTATAATCTGTGAAAACCCGTGCTTCATGTTACAAACATAAGACCAGGGATTCTCAAGCTGCAGTCCGTGGGCCAGATGTGGCCCGTGGCACCATTTCATGTGGCCTCCCCCACACCAGGAAGTGCCATGTGGTGGAGGAAGGGCAAAATGGCCGTCCAGGCCCCGAAGCTGTCTAAGGGAGCGTGACCCGGCCGCCGGCTTTAAAAGGTTGAGAACTCATGCATAAGATTCTTATTTGCTCTGGAGGGAAATCAGTACAACAAGGAAATCATTCAAATCACACACAGTGATCTAATCATAATACAGTACAGTAGTACCTTGAGTTACAAAATGGTTCGAGTTACAAAATTTCCACAATACGAATGAAAATCACTTGAAAATAATGGCTCGAGTTACGGATTTTTTCCGGAACAGATTAATTGGTTTTCAATGCATTCCTATGGGAATCCATGTTTCAAGTTATGAATTTTGGTTTTCAATGCATTCCTATGGGAAATCCGAGTTACAAATTTTTCATAACATGAAAAATGCCTTGGAACACGTTAAATTTGTAACTCAAGGTACCACTGTAATAACAAAGGCGTTAGCAAAAACAGTGCGCACACACACACACAGCCTAATGGCCACGATCCCTTACTAGGGCAACATACGACATGGTGCAAGTGTGAAATTTGAATGCCACGGAGAAAGTGCAACCGCTGACTAGTCTTCACACCCAACAGATTTTTGTAAGGTTTATGCCACAAGAGGCTTGTGATCCTACCCACAACCCACCTGGGGGTAAAGGTTTCCCTTGCTCGAAAGCCAGTCGTATCCGACTCTAGGGTTCAGTGCTCATCTCTGTTTCAAAGCCGAAGAGCCAGCGCTGTCTGCTTCTGCAGACGTTTCCGTGGTCATGTGGCAGGCAGGACTAGACACCGGAGCGCACGGAGCGCTGTCACCTTCCCACCGAAGTGGTCCCTATTTATCTACTTGCAATTTCTTGCTTTTGAACTGCTAGGTTGGCAGGAGCTGGGACAGAGGACTATACCGCTGAAGACTTGGTCTCTGAAGATGCCAATCCTATTTTTGGAAAGTGTTTCCTAAAAATCAATCCAACAGCTGTCGCACAATCACCTCTCCCGTCTAGTGGGGGGGGGGGGGGGGGCGTACACGTGTACAGTCAGTTCGATCCCAAAGACCGGGGACCCGAATGCCCTGCCTAGTTGGCTGGCTGAAACACACACACACACACACACACCCCGGAGCTGTAACTTTCCCCTCAGCAGCTTTCTTGCTCACTTGGGGGGGGGGGGGGGGGATGGGGTGGCCATCTTGGCATCGAGCAATGTCATTTGGGGCAGCCGGTAAGCCGGTGGCGGGAAGGGAGGGAAACGAAGCGCCAGACGGCTACGGCCCTGGAGGGGGAGAATCCATCGCCAAATCTGGCACTTTGAGGCAATTCCCTCAATAAAGTGCCTGATGGAGGATGCATTGTTTGGGGAGGCGGTGAATGGATGGATGGATGGGCGGTCTATACAGGTGAAACTCGGAAAATTAGAATATCGTGCAAATGTCCATTCATTTCACTTAAAAGGTGAAACAAATATATGCAAAGCGAAATATGTCATGCCTTAATCTGTTATAATTGTGATGAACCATGGCGTGCAGCGTTCTTGAGATTATGCGATGACCTAGCAGTTCGAAAGCAAGACATTGCAAGTAGATAAATAGGGACCACTTCGGTGGGAAGGTAAACAGCCTTCCTCGCGCTCCGGTCTCTAGCCATGCCTGCCTCATGACCACGGAAACGTCTGCAGAAGCAGACAACGCTGGCTCGTCGGCTTTGAAACAGATGAGCACTGAACCCTAGAGTCGGATACGACTGGCTTCCGAGCAAGGGAAAACCTTTACCTTTATTATGGGGTACATGACATTGGGGTGGGGGGGTGTCGGGGCTCTTCGGCTTTGAAACAGAGATGAGCACTGCACCCTAGCGTCGGATACGACTGGCTTCCGAGCAAGGGAAAACCTTTACCTTTATTATGGGGTACATGAGATTGGGGTGGGAGGGTGTCGGGGCTCTTCGGCTTTGAAACAGATGAGCACTGCACCCTAGAGTCGGATACGACTGGCTTCCGAGCAAGGGAAAACCTTTTAAGCCATAAGCATCAATATTATAACAAAGTCAGGCTTGGACTCTCTCGCTTTGCATGCCATGAGCCTATCTCATATATTTGTATCGCCTTTTAAGTTGCATTACTGGACTGAAGGAACATTTGCACGATGTTCTAATTTTGCGAGTTTGACCTGTAAATCTATTAAATTAAATGGATAGATGGGTGGATCGGGGGAGCACCTGTCAAGTAGTAACGTCCACCTGAAGGACAAGGGAGGAGGGTGGGTGGGTAGGGGAGAAGGGGATACCGTACCGAAATACATCCTCCGTATCTCCACCTTCCAGTCCTCAGAGCAATAGCAATAGCAACAGCAATAGCAATGGCAACAGCAACAGCAATGACACTTCTCTACTACCTGCCAGGCTGCCCCTATACCGCTTAATGCACTCTCTGGGCGGTCCACAGAGTAAAATCAGCATTTTGCTGCCAACAGGCTGAAGGCTCATTTTACCCACCTCGGGAGGATGATGGAAGCTGCCAGAGAGCGGCGTCCCCGGTTGATCCCGGCCAGAGCAAGCGCAGCTCCGCTGCCGGCTATTATTATCCTCCGACCATCCAACTCTCAGCCTAAAAAACTCAAGCTCGGCTCAAGGGGGCTGCTGGGAACAGGAAGGTCTCCCCCATGGCTCTAATGCAATCCCCTGGCCGTCTTCTTCCTCCCTCCTCCTCCTCCTCCTCTTGCATTTCCTGGGGATGGCTAGGAACGGGTCGCTCTATGGTGAAGAAGAAGAAGAAGAAGACCGCTTCTCTTTTGCACACGGGAAGGAAAGGCGGGGGATGATGATCATCATCCTCTGTGATCGCCTTAGGGAGAAGGATTACTGATCTGAAAAGTAGGTGGGGTCGTTTTTCTACTTGTTTAGGGAACCCGGGAAGGGCAATGATGATGATGATGATGATGATGATGATGATGTCAGAAATTATTCTGGGTTGAAAGGATTTTTTGCGGAAGAAACTCCGCTCAGGGGACGCCCAAATGAGGCTCCTTTCATGTCCCTAAGAGCTGGGACAGAGACGGGCGCTCAATCTGTCATGCAGTTCCCCCGGGGTCTCGAACTGCTGACTTGCGAGCCTTCCAGTTAACAAGGCGAGCTTCTTAACCACTGAGCCACTCAGCAGGTTCGCACCAGTTCGCCAGAACCAGTAGCAGAAATTCTGGCTGGCCCCACCCATCCAAGTTTTGAAATAAAGTACAGTAAAGGTAAAGGTTTCCCTTGCTCGAAAGCCAGTCGTATCCGATTCTAGGGTGCAGTGCTCATCTCTGTTTCAAAGCCGAAGAGCCAGCGCTGTCTGCTACTGCAGACGTTTCCGTGGTCATGTGGCAGGCATGACTAGACACCGAAGCGCATAGAACGCTGTTACCTTCCCACTAAAGTGGTTCCTATTTATCTACTTGCAATTTAATCTGGGCTTTCCCGCTGGCCACACCCACCATACCATGCCCACAGTGTGGTAGTAAAATAATTTGGAGCCCACTTGGAACTGCAGTCCCGGGAAGTACGATGATCGGCAATGAGGAACAAACGTGTTAGTTTTCTTCGAGCCAAGGCTAATCTGAGTCTGAGACAACAAATCAGGGGCAGTGTGCTCCGAAATCCTAAAATGATCTTTTTTGAGTGCCATATCATATTCCGAATATTGGCGATCCTCATGGCAATTAGCCACGAAGATAGTCCTGGGAACAATATAATGCAGTAGCTTTTCCATTTGCCTTCTGCATCGCAGCATGACACCCCTACCACCACTGATCCAGTTCCGTGAGTCACTTTCTGGTCCTGAGCCCTTTTGGCACACAAAGTCCTCCTCAGCCCAAGGCCAGTATTGATGAAGCTGCTGCCCTCCATCAAGATCGATTCAAGTGGCATCACCTTTCCCTGTGGACTTTGCCACCCTAGGCCAGTAGTTCTCAGGGATGTCAGGTTAGTTAGCTAGCAGTATGCCCATGATGGCAAAACTTGGCACTTCAGGTGTTTTTGGACTTCAGTTACCCGAAGACTGTCAGCACTCCAGCTGATCAGGGCTTCTGGGATGTGAAGTTCAAGAACAGCTGGAGTGCCAAGGTTCGCCATCACTGGTTCTACTCTATTACCATAGCAGGCTAACCTGGTCAGACAAAATGACCTACATGTCGCTTATTCCCTTCTTGTGTGGGAAGTAAACAGCATCTTTCCAGAGGGTCATATTTGGCTCTCAGCCCTCCAGTTGCTGATATCTGGATTCTGCACAGCTGTTTGCTGTATTTTCCAAATGTGCTGCTGTGTGTCTAACCTTCCTTGGCATAGGTTTCAATTAGAGCTCCTACCTAATTAAAGAAATCATAGTCATTTAAATCAGTTTTTACAAGTTTATTAAAGTGGCATGCCAAAAGCCAAAATGGTTAAATGACGTGATCAGAATCATGTTGGCTTTGCACAGCATAATCTGGAAATTGTGCAAGCAGTGCAAATAGTCTTGCTGCCTGTCCCTTACATGCTCAGTGATGTGCAGGTTGCACAAATGTTGGTTCACTTGGTGGGATGCCCAGACTTACAACAGATGGCTGGCAAAATGCAAAAACTAGGGTGCAGTTTCCCTTATGCTTGCGGCATTTTGCAATTGGATTTTGGCCACTCAGAGTGAGTCCAATTTTTGCCAATGAATGCCAGTCAGTAAAGATCAAGTCGTGGGCAAAGGTGCTTCTTTTCCATGGCTGATCACAAGCTTCCTGAAAATAATCCAAGCAGATGCAGTGAGAACAATCCAAGACGGGGCTTCTGTCATGTTGTATGGATCCGACGTTCTATGAAGCGGACGTTGTATGAGGTATTACTGTACAGTATATCAGGGTGCAGTGGCTGTGCTGGCTTAGGATGATGGTAGTTATAGTTCAACCAGTCCAAAAAGCTCCAGGTTTGGAGAAAGCATAAAATCATATGAAAATATGCATTCCTTCTGATTCACTATTAAGGTGGAGAACTTAACATTTGTTTCATATGGTTTCAATTAGCCTTAAATTGTCTGTCTCCTGACTCTTCCCATGAATTAGTTGACTTCATTCTTGCAAAACAGAGGCCACAGGCTTGTTGAATTTTGTGGTATAAAAATCCTACTTGGAGGATATAAGTTTGCTACTGAATTTTGGAAAAGGATTGTGAACATGACCTTTCCTTACTGCCTGAGGGCCTCTCCCATTTCTGAATCATGTGAAGCAGAATGTCACCAGATATTAAAATACTGGCCTTCAGCATCCACTGCTTTAGAACAGCCTTTCAGGTTCTGGGCATTTGAGTCAGATATTAGTAAGCCTCGCAAAGAAGAGATTTTCAAGGGAAGTGCTTAACATTTACTAAGGAGGATGGTAATACTATCTACAAAGTTACCCTGCTAGTAAATGTCTCTTTCTTGTACAAGAAGAAATCTATACCTATAAAAAGAGGGTTGGGCCGTGCGTGTCTCGCATGTGTGTCCGCACACGTCCATCCCATCCTGTAATGCGCTGTCCACACTTACCTTATGTCCTTGACAGCATCGCCGCAAAGGTACAGGAACTGAGAGTGGGGCCAACGCCCCACGAATGTGGAAACAAAAAAAACCCTACGCTACCCAGTGTCCTCTGCGCCGTGGCATGCCTCAGCCAATCAGTCTGAAGGACGCGAGCGCAGAGGAGGCGGGACAGTCGGCGCATGTTAAAAAAACGGCCAATGCACAAGCGCCTACACATGGGGCGGGCGTCGAAAGCACGGCTGCCTTTGGCCCCCAACTACCAAGGCAGAGAATGGTGCTCCGTTCCACCTTTGCCTACCAGAGGGAAGCAAGCGCCTTCAACGGGGGCCACTTCCCCGGGAGGAGAAGGCAGAGAGCGGCGCTCCATTTCGCCTTCGCCTCCCGGAGGGAAGTGAGCGCCTTCCATGGGGGGCAGGGGCCGAAAGCATGGCTGCCTTCGGCCCCCACCTACCGAGGGAAGCGAGCCACTTCCCCAGGAGGAGGCACCAGGCATGGATCCACCAGGGTGGGCTCCTCCCCTGATGGATTCCTGCCTCTCACCCTTGCCATTTTCCTTCCACTGTTTCAAAAACAGCCCTAGAAACAACGGAGGGAGAATGTCAAGGGCGAGAGACAGGAATCCGTCAGGGGAGGAGCCTACCCTGACGGATTCCTGCCTCTCGCCCTACAATTTCCCCTCCTTTGTTTCGAGGGCTGTTTTTGAAACAGTGGAAGGGAAATTGCAGGTTGAGAGGCAGGGATCTGTCAGGGGAGGAGCCTACCCTGGCGGATCCTGCCTCTCACCCTTGCCGTGTCTTTGGCCATCCCCTTCTTCCTTTGCCACCACCACCCCAAAAAAAAAAAACCCACCCCAACACACACAAAAAACACAATAGCTGCCCGGCAAGGACGGGCAAAAAAAAAAGCTAGTATTCTATATAGCAGGAGTGCCCAAACTTTTCAGCCCATGTGTTGGTCACGTGGTTCAGCGGGCTGGACATGTGGTTCCTCCCACTAAAATTGGAAGTAAAATGCACCTAGTAAACTGTTTTGCAACAGATACGTTTTGCAATAGGATGAGATAGAGTTCAGGCTGCCATTTTCCCTGCTTAAACCAGGGGTGCCCAAACTACGGCTGCCCTCACCACTTCCGGGAGCAACGAGGGTGGCACAGGTCAGATGAATTGGCGTTGGAGGTCGGATCCGGCCCATGGGCTGTAGTTTGGGCACCCCTGCTGTATAGCCTAGCAACATCACCTTCTAATGTTGAACGTGATATTCAGATTCTCACATTTCATTTGCTGATAAGTGTAGGGACTACAGTGGTTTAGTGGTTAAGGGGCTGAACCTGACAGCTGGAATAGCTGGGACTTGTTCCCATATGATACCTGAAATTTTGGGGGTGTCCCTTTGCAGGGGCACTCTTTACCTGAAGTACCTGAAAATCCAAAGTTTATAGCTCCCACAGTGAGTACTACTACTGTAATATGCCAAATTGGATGTTAACAAGACTCTTCTGTTTCTAGGTCAGACGTGAAACTGCGAAATGAAGCCACCTTTTGAGAAAGATTAGCCAGTAACACAAGGTTGCCGTTGCCTGAGGTACGCTCGATTGTGGTTCAAAACTACCACAATCTTTGAGATGGCTCTTTCTGTGTACCCCACTAACAAGGCTGAAAACCTTGCAAGATTATATTTGCCTGGCGAGCCTCACATAAAGGTAAAGGCAAAGGTTACCCTTGCTCGAAAGCCAGTCGTATCCGACTCTAGGGTGCTGTGCTCATCTCTGTTTCAAAGCCGAAGAGCCAGCGTTGTCTGCTTCTGCAGACATTTCCGTGTTCATGTGGCAGGCAGACTAGACACCGGAGCGCACGGAATACTGTTACCTTCCCACCAAAGTGGTTCCTATTTATCTACTTGCAATTTCTTGCTTTCGAACTGCTAGGTGGCAGGAGCTGGGACAAAGTCAGGAGCTCATTCCGTCCTGCAGTACTCAGGAATTAAACTGCTGACCTTCTGCCTCCCAGTCAGCGTCTTAGCCAATTCAGCCACTGCAGTCCTTCACATAGCCGGCATCTAAAAATGCTAATCCAGAATTAACATTTCACTAGAGTTTTCTTTCCGGTAAACAAGTCTTAGAATTCTATGCTTTTATGTATAAAAGTACGAGGACTAGGTTTCTCAACGGTGGGCCCCTAGATGTTCTTGGACTTCAATTCCCAGAAGCCTCGCTCAGCAGGTTGTACTGCCTTGCGCTCCTGGGACTTGAAGTCCAGGAACCCCTGAGGGCCTATGGGTGAAAAACACAGAGGACCACAATTCCCAGGGTCCCTGTCGTCACAGCGATTAGGAAAGCTGCCGCCTCAGCCGTGAAACGATTGGGAGGCGTGAGGTGAGGGGCGGGTCTTACTCAAGACTCGCGAGGCTGGTGAGGAGGGCGGGGCCTAAAGAGAAGAAGAAGCGTCGGCGTTGTTTGTACGGGGCTCGGTGGGGGCTGTAACTGTATCTCGATCCCTGCCCTAGATAGCCGCTCGCTTCAGCCCTAAGTAACGGTACCTTCGCTTCCGGCCGACGGAGGCGGGACATCCGGCCTGCGGTGGTGGTGGTCGCATGGCATGCGGCTCGGTGAGTACAGCCTGCCGAGCGGTGAAGAAAGCGGGCTCGGCCCACGCCTGCCTGGGTAGGACGAGATCGGAGTGGGGAGGGGCGGGGCCGAGGAGGGGGCCCAGCTGTCCTCTGCCTGCCTTTGACCAGCGTTCCAATGGGGGGCCGCGGTGGCTGAGCGGGCAAGACGCTGAACTGGAAGGTCGGCAGGTCAGCAGTTCGAGACCCGAGTGCTGCACGACGGAGTGAGCTCCCGGCTCTGTCCCTGCTAATTTAGCCGTTCGAAAGCAAGCCGTTGCAAGTAGAAAGGTAAAGGTCACCTTTGCTCGAAAGCCACTCGTATCCGACTCTGTGGTTCAGTGCTCATCTCTGCATTTGCAGACGTTTCCGTGGACATGTGGCAGGCATGAGTAGACACCGGAGTGCACGGAACGCTGTTTACCTTCCCGCCGAAGAGGTCCCTGTTTCTCTACTTGCAGTTTCTTGCTAGGTTGGCAGGAGCTGGGCCAGAGACTGGAGCTCACTCCGTCGTGCAGTACTCGGGTCTTGAACTGCTGACCGTCCAGTCTTTGAGTTCAGTGTCTTAACCACTTGAGCCACCGCTTAAGGTACCACTTAATTCATACACACCAGGTACAGAAGTACACAAGGGTCGGTTAATAGATAAGTTTACACAACTGTGGCTTTTTACGACCGGTAATAACAAAAGCCACACATCTGTTATACTAACCAACCCTTGTGTACCTCTCTCCCTGATGTGTATAAATTGATGCCATGAAGTCTCACTCTTATGTCTGACGAAGGAGACTTGATCCACAAAGCTAACATCAAAATACAGCAGTTAGTACTGTATTCAAGGTGCCACAACGTGTTTTTGTTGTTGTTTTGTTTACTCTCTGATTTCCTTGCAAAAGTTACTTGCCTGCCCCACTTCCTGAGATCCCTTGCAGGTAAGGAAGGGCTGGTTCAAGAAGGGTAGGGAGCTCTATCCCACCTGTATCAAAACCATGCTTGGAGACTTGACGTCTTGAACAGCCGGCTTGATTTCTGTGCACAAAAGAGCCAGAATTTCTGGGTCTAAGAAGAACAGAATTGTTGGGTCTAAGAACAACTAGCGTGTTGTAGTGGAGAGAGCGATAGACTAGGACAGGGACTTTCAACCTACGGCCCATGTGCCGGATCTGGCCCACAGTGCCAAATCAACTGGCCTGCGCCCTCACTTCAGCCGCCACTTCCACTGCTGTCAGGAATGCCTTTGCAGCTTGTGGGAACGCATCTGCATGTGTTCTGCCCGCTGATGCATTGTGATTTGGGAATTATCCTTATACAAAACATATTTTCGTTATTCTGCAGCTACAGGTAGGAAACAGTCATTGTATCTATATTAGGCTGTTAAATGTTTATTATTTATTGCACATATAGGTTCTCATGTTTTTATTTGGGGGCAATCCTAATACAGAGTAACCTCGGTTAACAAACGGTTTGGCTAACATAAAAACCGCATAATAAAAAGAAACTCATAGAAAATAGTGGCTCGGTTTACAGATTTGTTTTGGAACAGATTAATTGGTTTTCAGTGCATTCCTATGGGAAACTGCATTTCAGTTAAAGTATTTAGGTTTTCAATGTATTCCTATGGGAAATTCGGTAAAAGTAATTTTCACTGTAAGAAACTTCCCGGAGAACGCATTAATTACGTTAACCGAGGTTCCACTGTATATTTTTTGAGGTAGGCGAAATACTCAAGGAGTAACTTACCCTTGCTGCCACCTCCCATAAATTTCCGTGACCAAATTGGGCTTTGAATCTAGCTCTCCCAAGGCCTAGTCTGATGCACTATCCTCAACATCACACAGGTTGTCAGTTCTTTTGCAACTTAGCTTTGGGGATTTGCTCATTTATTGTTCCATTTCCTTCGTAATTAGGAGGCAATGCCATTAATTACTGTGTACTGAATGTCTCACTCGCATTTTCTTCAAAGTGTGGGCATGAATTTCCTCTATCATTAGTCATCTTAGATACAATCCTCAGCAATTATAGTCTGTATATAGGAAGAATGCTTCTAGCAGATCTGTTACATGTTGCTGAGCTGCTGCATCACCTTGAGTTTAAAAGTGTGCTGCGTGCCACCTTCTTTTTTTGACCTCGCTTGCAGTGGTATATGAGTGAGATAACACAATAAGCTACTACAAGTTTGTAGCCTCAAGCATCCTTTATAAACTGGCAGTTTGCAAGCCCTAATTTGGCATTAACTCTTCTGATTGAGACAGTAAATTGACATTAGGATAACTTGTCTAACCTTGCATAGTTCTAGGTTATTACAGTTGCAAAATATTGCCTAGCAAATGAAATCTATTTTTAAAAAAAATTAAAAAAAATTCTCATCTTGCAATTTGCGTCTCTGTTTGAAAGATTATTATTATAGATTTATTTGTACCTCGCCTTACTCGCACTAGTGCGACTCAAAGCGGCAAATCACATTAAATACATACATATTATAAATACAAGATAGCAATGTCAGCATAATATAAATTTAAACAATAAACCAATTACAGATTAATACAGAAAAACAATACTAAGCAATGAAAAGCCACACAATAACCCCCTCCCTGGGCTGGTGTTGCTGGCTCTGGGGGAGGCGGAACGTCCTTGGCAGCTGCAGCGGCAACGGCAGGGTCAGCGTCCTTTTGAGCCCTCCAGTCTGGGTGGGCTCGGGGCGGTGGGGCGGCGACACACCTGCCCTCATCCCTGGGCTGGTGTTGTTGGCTCTGGGGAGAGCCAGACGGTCCTCGGCAGCTGCATCCAAAGATGTCTTGGAGTGAGGAAAGAAACCCTCTCCCTTTGGAACTCAAGAGAACCATTAATAGTCAGAGAGTCTAATGGTGTAATCCCATAACATGCAACCTCCAGAATTAAATATTTTGTACCTTCCCCCCATTTTCAAAGTTTATTCTGAACAAGGTTTATTGCTGTTTTGCCCACCATTTGATTATCCCTCACTTGATGACAAGCTTTACATGTTCTTCTTTTATGTCCAGATCAAACTTTAAGCTGCCAAAATGAAGCCACCTTCTTAGCTTTGTCACTGGCCAAAGTTAAATCCTAATCGGCACACATTTCTGGTAGTAATTGGCAGACTAGCAAATGAGCCGGATTCTGTATCTCTCCACGTTCACGTAGCATGATGGTATCCGCCACCAGCCCCTACTTGAGCATATTGGTCTTACATTTAGGGACTCCAACCCTAATCCTCTTCAGGGTCTTCCAAGTGACGTAGGGGAGGTTGAGTTCCTAAGCCATATCCTCCTTTAATGTTGTTCCTTGTCCAGTGAGCTCCTTCCTCCGTCTTCTGATTTTGTTTTGCTCTTGTGTACCCTTAAGAATATTTGTTCTTGCCATAAAGCTCTTCCTGGATCTGAGTCAGTGGACTTGAGATTCATATCCATTCAGAGGATGTTGAGAGTCATTCTCTTGCTCAGTTCTCTTTGCATCTGCTACTACTTCTCTCCTGAACTTAGGTGGAGCGATACCAACAAGAGGATTTTTTTTCCAGCTGCTGTAGGGTTGAGGCATCCTGTCACTATATGCATGGCTTCAATAACAGCAATGTCAACTTGTTTTGTGTGTGTGGTTGCATTCCATACTGGAGCAGCATACAGTACTCTGCTGCAAAGACACTATAAGGACCAAAACAGATGTACACAGAATGGAGGGTTGAGTTACCCATGTATAGTTTGTCAATTTCCTGATGATATTGTTCCTTGAACTAAGTTTAAATTAGCTGCACAGGTGAACAGACCCATGGCCAAACAAACCTTTGGAAGGATTGTGTTGGGAGTGATAGCCGCAATAGCTGAGTAACTTGCAGGTGCCAGCCATCCTTTAAATGCCAGGCTACTTTTTTATTGACTTATTTCTGGTAAGCATTCATAGTTTCTTTAATTACAACATAAACCTATTTTTCACATTAACAGTTCCTAAGAACATAAGAACAGCCTTGCTGGAACAGGCCACAGGAGCCCATCCAGTCCAGCATTCTGTCTCACACAGTGGCTCACCATTTGTTTCAGGGTATTCCCAAGCAGATGCCTTCACATGCTTTGGATTCCCTGGAAATGGCATTCCTGCCTATCTCTCCAACCCGGAGGTTGTCCTTAGGTATCTATAATTATAGCCATTGATACCCTTGTCCTTCCTCAGAGTGGCTTGCCTGTATCAGAGATGAAAGAATTCCTGTTGGTGAAAATATAACAAGTTGCTAAATTGATTCTTATTGTAACGGTTAATACTATGTGTAGAAGAAATAATTGTACAAAAGCCTTCTAAAGCTAACCTTTGTATGTCTCCTTCCCACCAGCCAACTTGGAGCATGTGAAATAATCTACAGAAACTTGAATTCCAGTATGTGGTATATCATGCAGAGCATTCAGAGTAAATATTCTTTGTCGGAGCGTTTGATCCGTACTATAGCAGCCATCCGATCCTTCCCCCATGACAATGTGGAAGATCTTATCCGGCGGGTATGTTGGTTTTAATTTTGTTCTTGGTGCAATTATTTCTAGAATGTTTACAAGCCAATGTATAATTTTCTGGTACTGGGTAGCATTTCCTCTGAGCCTCTGTTTCCTCTTGCATCAGGCTGGAGTGGGCAAAACAGTGGCAAATGAGTTTCAACACTAGTAAGTGCAGAGTGATGCATGTTGGGCAAAAACCCCCAATTACATTTATAAACTGATGGGGTCTGAACTCTGTGCGACAAACCAGGAAAGGGACCTTGGTGTCCTGGTGGACAGCTCAATGAAGGTGTCAACCCAGTGTGCCTCAGCAGTGAAAAAAGCAAACTCAATGCTAGGGATCATTAGGAAGGGTATAGAAAATAAGTCAGCAAGTGTCATTTTGCCTCTTTATAAATCTATGGTGAGGCCCCATCTGGAATACTGTGTACAGTTCTGGTCACCATACCTCCAGAAGGATATTATGGAGCTGGAAAAAGTGCAGAGGAGGGCAACCAGAATGATTAGGGGACTGGAACACCTTCCTTACCATCTGAGGCTGCAACGGTTGGGCCTTTTCACTCTTGAACAACGACGTCTAAGAGGTGACCTGATTGAAGTTTATAAAATCATGCACGGTGTGGACACAGTAGATAAGGAAAAACTGTTTTCCCTATCGCACAACTCTAGAACTAGGGGGCACTCCATGAAACTTTTGGGTACTAGTTCTCAAACAAGTAAGAGAAAGTACTTTTTCACCCAGAGGATTACTGGTCTATGGAACTCCCTGCCAGAAGAAGTGGTGACAGCTGTCAGTTTTGGCAGCTTTAAGAAAGGATTAGACAAGTTCATGGAGGACAAGGGTATCAATGGCTATAATAATGGATACCTAAGGACAACCTCCAGGTTAGAGAGATGGGCAGGATATCTCTCAATGCCATTTCCAGGGAATCCTAAGCAGGTGAAGGCATCTGTTTGGGAATAATACCCTGAAGCAAATGGTGAGCCACTGTGTGAGACAGAATGCTGGACTGGATGGGCTCCTGTGGCCTGTTCCAGCAAGGCTGTTCTTATGTTCTTATGTACCTCTCCAGGAATTTCTGTCATTCCCCACCAGTCTCGCCAATGGTGAGAAATAAATGGAGTTCAACCGTATCTAGGTGGGAGCACAGGTTTCCCATCATTGTCCTCCAGACTCAGTAGGTTTCTTAGCCAGAATCCTATTGAATACTGTACAGTATTTAGACACACGCAAGAGCAGATGTGGAAATTGCTGCAGCTAATTGTCAAGGTGTTGGTTGCATGTCTGATGGCACCCCAAGCACATGTCTGGCACGTGCCCAGCATCTTGCCAGTTAGTCACAGCAGGTTTGATGATTCCTCCAACACATGGGCAAATATCCAGTAGCATTGTGGCTGTTGAGTTTGGCAAGCGGAGAAATGATACAAACTAACTCTATGTATCTACAATAAGATATTGGCCATTGTCCTTCTAGGCCCATGATGGTGAACCTTGGCACTCCAGGTGTTCTTGGACTTCAATTCCCAGAATCCCAAGTCAGCACTCCTGCTGATCAGGGCTTCTGGGAATTAAAGTTCAAGAACAGATGGATTGTCAAGGATGGCCATCACTGTTCTAGGCCAATTTTTCCCAACCTTTGGATACTGGACTTCAATTCCCAGAAGCATAAGTCAATTTCCCATAGCACTGATCAGCTAATGTACTGGCTTAGGCTTCTGGGAATTGAAGTCCTCCTATCAGGCATGAGCCGCACGTTGGGAACCACTGGTCTAGGCTTTGTAACTGCCTTCAAGTGAGAAAGTAGGGATGCTGCTTGCTCCATGGGGACTTTTTAACTTTAGCCTTTGTATCCTAATACAGCCCTTCCCTTCCCCCCTGTGGGGTATGAGGAACCATCAAGCTGTAGATTATTTCTTCTGACAACATATTTTTGTCTGTAGCTGATGACGCAATACAGTGAAAGAGGCACATTGAGAATAGCTTTAAAGCAGGAGTTCTCAACCAAATGCCAGTCTATTGAGTTTGGGTACTTGGTCTCTAAAAGGTTCTCCATCACTGTTATAGGCCTTAAAAGGTTTGCTGACATAGGTTGGTCTTAAGTGCTTTACAGAATGTTAACAAGGTTAGAGCAATTCATTCCAGAGGGTGGGAGCTACGGCAGAGAAATCTCTTGATGTGGTTATAGTCTTCTTCTTCTTCTTTGGCCTCTCTCGGTGTAACCACTTGTAGCTTACATGCCTGGATGCTTCAGGTATAACTCCTGAAGAAAAGGTGCTCCCTCAAATAGCTTGGTGGCTAGTATGAATTATTTTAAACTACCGAACTCTGACATAATTTGTAGACTGCCTTTCTTGTGTACTCTATAGTTAGGGTTTTTAAAGTAGTGATAAACAATTCCTATCTGCTCTCACAGCATAAGCATTGATGAGTAATACAGTAAAACCCCGGCATACAACTGCCCTGGGTTACGTTTGCCATGGGTTACGACTGCACATTCAATTTAAAAAATTCCCAAGGTTACAATCAATTTTTCAGATTATGACTGAAACTTGTGCTATTGCATTTTAAACTCTAAGATGGTAGCATTCTCCCTATCTTTTCCATGCTGTTTGGGTACCTTATTCGACGACGACGACAGCACCTACGCAAGCAGTAAGCACAGCATTCTGACTTTGGGTGGAGGGGAGTGGCCATTTTGAATTCTGAAATAGTTACTGCAGAGGCACCATCGCCGGATGTCCCTAAACGGCATGGAAAAGGTAGGGAGATCACTCCATTGCTTTTGTGGGGGTGGGGGACAATCGCGTCTGGCATTTTGTGTGTGTGTTTAAAAAAATATATTATTATTTATGGTCCAGTCAGGACTTTTTAAATTTTTCAATGCATTCCTATGTGAAAACGTGCTTTGGGTTATGATTTTTTTGCGTTACGATGGAGGCCGTTGGAACGTACCTCTGTTGTAACCCGAGGTTTTACTGTACTGTACTGGGATTTGTGTCAGGAAGGCTGTACTTTGGCCAGCTTAGTCTACTTTAAAGGAAAGAAGGATATGCCTTTTTTTCATTCCCAGCTTTTAAAAACTAAGCGGAAAACATGATGGGATGAAGTTGTCTCTATTGATTTTAAAACCACTTTGGGCATATTGGGGCAATAAATACTTTATACAGCAGTACAGTAATACCTCGCATAATATCCGCATCGGGTAACGTTATATTCGCATAACGTCATGGTTTTATGCACACGTGATGCCTCGCATAACGTCCAAAACCGCTCAAAAAACGAACGTTATTTGAGGTATTGGTATAGGAACCTTGGATAACGTCCATTTTCTACTATTTTTTGGACTTTATGCGAGGCATCTCCCCATAGGAACCGCATAACGTCCAAAATCGCATAGCGACCAACTCCGTGGAATGGAGTTTGGACGTTAATCGAGATTCTACTGTACCATGAACAAGGTATTGTTTTAATTTTGTATCCCTGAGCTTTTTGTAAATAGGAAAGTTTCTGTTTTGGTATTTCTCGTTATATCCAGGCATGTGTGTTGTAAAGGTTTGCTAATGGCAGTGATGAGAAAAGGGTATGGTTGCTCCACTCTCCTTAATTTCCTCTTTTTCTATTCTTCTAGGGTGCAGATGTTAACTGTATGCACGGTACATTAAAGCCATTGCATTGCGCTTGCATGGTTGCTGATGCTGATTGTATTGAACTTCTGTTGGAAAAAGGAGCTGCGGTAAGTGGTTGATTACTTTGCAAGGAGATATATGTATACAGTTTTCTTCAAAATGGGTGTATGTACCTATAACGGGATTTACATCATCCTTTTGAACTTTTTAATGGGCTTTGTTCGTTATTCTTGAAATACCACTGCAAGGATGGTAATGAGTTTTCTCTATTGTTACTAGAAAATTGGGGTTAAAAATAAAACTTGCCATAGGCCACCCTGCCTGGGTGAGATCTGTATCAAGGTATTTCTGTTTCTGTAGCTGTTTTAAATTAAGGGGTATGCCTTATTCGAATTGATATATAGCAACTGAGAAATTTCGTTGTTCCCGCAAGGGGACAATGACAAAAAAGATTTATCTATCTATTTAATTTCCCTCTGTTGCACATCTCAATTGTGTGAAACATTTTAGATACCATATGTTTTTATCTTCATTTGAATATGTGCACCATAACCTAGGTCAGGGTGCCCAAACTATGGCCTGTGGGCCAGATCCGGCCCCCGACACCAATTCATCTGGCCCACGAAGCCCCTGCTGCTCCCAGAAGCGGAAGTAAAATGCGCCTGTATGGGAGCCCGTATGGGCGCATTTTACTTCCGCTTTTGGGAACAACGAGGGCTTCATGGGCTGGATGAATTGGTATTGGGGGCGGATCTGGCCCACAGGCCATAGTGACTGGCCCTCTGAATCACGTGACTGGCCCATGGCCCAAAAGGTTTGGGCACCCCTGACCTAGTTAAGTGGTAATCTGAAGTGTAGCGCCATAATTTACGATATGATACAATACGATAAATCTTCATTGTCATTGTCCTGTACAAAACAATGAGATTGAAAATCTACTTATCGACTTAACGAAACCTAACAAAATACAACTGTACAAAATTATCAACATACTCCCACCCCACATATACACATTTAACCCCTGAAAAGCTCTAAAACTCTAAAAACTATATACAGAAGCTCCCTCATAGACTGCATTGCACTGCATTCAAAGCCAGAACCGCTTTTGAGTAGAAACTATTTCTCAAGTGGCTGGTCCTGGTCTTTATGACCCTATACCTTCTTCTAGAAGGCAGAAGCTGAAAGACATCATTCCCGGGGTGCGTACTATCTTGTGCAATCTCTACAGCTTTCTTATAACACCTGGTGGCATAGATTTTATCTAGAGTGGGAAGAGTAAGCCCGATTATCTGCTCCGCAGTCTTTATGACCCTGGGCAGCATTGTTCTTTCCCTAGCTGTACAACTCCCAAACCATACACACAGACCATAGGTTAACACACTCTCTATGGTACAGTGGTAGAATGCCAACAGCAGGTCCTTTGAAAGATTGTTCTTCCTGAGGATTCTCAAGAAGAGCTTTGGAGTTTGCTCCGCATGTCAGATGTTTATGTTTATATTTATTTGATTTGTATGCCGCCCTACTCAGTTCAGGGCGGCTCACAACACATCAAACAATATAACAAAAACAAAATGCAGATACAGTAGCAAATACAGTGTGGTAAAAAGCAAAATACACAATGTGGCAAGACAAAATACAGTATAGCAGAGAGCAAGGTCAAAAATACAATAGCAGACAGTAACAATAACAACTCAGTAATGCAACACACGCACGGCTCATTCCAGTCCAACTCAAAAAGTGAAAAGTGGCGGCTGCGAAGTCTCATTGCCTCAACGGCCTTTAAATCCTGGCCGGAGGCAGCTGGAGGTGGGGCCCAGGAACGTGGCGGTGGTCTTCGGTGTTCGGCGCTGCAGGGGTCCCTCCGCCCCACCAGGAGGGCTGGAGGCGGCGGCGAAGTCTCGCTGCCTCAACGGCCTTTAAGTCCTGGCCGGAGGCAGCTGGAGGCAGGCCCCAGGAATGCCGGCGGTGGTCTTTGGCGTTCAGCGCTGCAGGGGTCCCTCCACTCCGCCAGGAGGGCCGGATCATCTCTCAGCTCTATTCCCAGAAATCAAAACACCGAGACCTGTTCCACACAATTCCCTTCAATAATAAGTGGCTGAATGTTCAGTTTGCATTTCCTGAAGTCCACAATGATCTCTTCTGTCTTTTTTACATGTAGTGTTATTATAAAGGTGTTGGTTTAGAACTTCACGGGTCCAGGTTCCTCCACTGAGGTTACCACCACCCCACCTAAAGGGGCTCATCCACCCATAGTTGTTGGCCCCTTTAGGGAGTCAGGTTAGTTAACTGCCGCCTGATACTCGGTGTTGAGTCGCTGGCTGTATGGTCTACTCCATCCTAGCGGGATGTCCAGCCAGGCTATGAGGATCATAGTGCAGGTAAATAAACCTGAGTCCTGATGGAGAACTGAGATGGGAAGAGTCCACCAACCTTATCCTGCTTAGTGAAGCATCTTAGGATATCTTTTTATACTAGCCACTGCTTACCTTGCCCTGTGAACATTGAAGAGTTCCTCTTATCCTATTGCAGGTTGATGCCCTTGATGGATACAACCGAACAGCACTTCACTATGCGGCAGAGAAGGATGAGACCTGTGTGGAGATCCTCTTAGAATATGGGGCGAATCCAAATGCCTTGGATGGGAACAAGGACACACCTTTGCACTGGGCTGCCTTTAAGAACAATGCTGAATGTGTCCGAACACTACTAGAAAGTGGTGCTTTTGTTAATGCTTTGGATTACAACAATGACACCCCCCTGAGTTGGGCAGCAATGAAGGGAAACCTTGAGAGCGTGAGCATCCTCCTGGAATATGGGGCTGAGGTCCGGGTGGTCAATTTGAAAGGGCAGACCCCCATCTCAAGGTTGGTAGCCCTCTTGGTCAGGGGACTCTGCACAGAGAGGGAAGACTCCTGCTTTGACCTTTTGCACCAGGCTGTCGGACACTTTGAATTGCGGAAGAATGGCGCCATGCCCCGCGAAGTCCTGCGGGATCCTCAGGTTTGTGAAAAGCTGACCACGCTGTGCTCTACCCCAGGCACTTTAAAGACGCTGTCACGCTATGCCGTCCGCCACAGTCTAGGGGTCCAGTTCCTCCCGGATGCGGTGAAGGAACTGCCTTTGCCAGAGTCGCTCAAAACATATGTCTTGCTGAAGTGAGAGCTCAGAGCTTTTTAGGGCTCTGTTAAATCATGGGTTGATTTCTGTGCAGTTCTTTTCCTGGTGCTTTGACTGACATAAGTAATTTGACTTGTGATAGATTTTACAGCTCTGCTTGAAACTTCATAGGTAATTGGGGTCATCCTTGTTCTTTTGTTGACCTATTTCTCTGAGCTTATCTCTTTCTTGTCATAAGAAAAGGAACATTTGTCTTCCCTGGCCTTTTATGGCTTGGAGGCCTCACAAGAGAACTCTGATCACCTCCTACAGCAGATCTTCCCTAGAATCCTATAGATCTGGTCTCCAAAAGGGAACGTTTTGCTGTGTTAAGTTGTTGAACAGGCCACAGGGAAGTTATGTGTGGGAGGAAGGATAACGATGATCAGCTTTCATTACAGATTGTGGCCCAGCAGTTTTATGCTCCAGAGCTGACAAACCTGTCCTGCCATTTCATGTTGACATCAGGAAGATCAAACTGTCCTTTTCTGGGATGTCAGCGGCTTAATGGATGTGAACAAAGAAACTTGACAAACTCCAGACCTCCTGTAGGGATAAGGGGCTTTCTGTGTTGTATTGTCTCTCGTCTGTTTCTCTATAAAATCATCTTTTTCCTATCTGTCTTATTGACCTGATGGGTGCCAAACGAAGCAGGCGAGGGAAGGAATTCTGTCGGAACTAGCGGCCCATGTTTTGTGGTGGCTGAGATCAGTTTTGTACATGCCACAGAAGAAAGTGGTCGAGTTTTTGTGGCAGCGAGTTGTGTCATGTCAGACTTTGTTGGAGACTGATGGATGAATGATGGAGGAACAGGGAGATGCTCCCTTAAAGTAGGAATAGGGTTGCCATATGTCCCGGTTTTTCCAGGATTTTCCCGGATTCAAGCTGTCCCGGCCGGTTCAAGAAAAAACATGTAAAAGTCCCGGATTTTTAAATTTGAAAGAAGGAAGCAAGATCATCCCTCACCAATGGATTTTTGCAAAGAGTTAATTCACTGTCTCCCTGCCTTTCTTTCAGTTATCCTGCTTGAAAGCAGTGAAGGCAAAACAGCATCCTGAGAAGCCTGCTTGGGAGAGGAGACACTTGCAAGCAGGATAATTGAAAGAAAGGCACGGAGGCAGTAAAATAAATCTTTGCAAAAATCCCTTGGCTCACCTTGAAGTTTGGGGGACAAGGAGTTGTCCCATATCTAAGAAGCTAAATCTCCACCATACACTGGGACAGAGAATTCCTTCTTCACGTGACCACAAAGGATTAATTGCATAGGGTCGGCATTCCCTGTCTGCCCTGGACAGGGATTCTGCAGGGTCTTAGAGCTGCGGTCTCCCTGACAGCCCCATCTAATGCATGCACAGTTTGAAGAATGCAATGGCTGTCCCGGTTTGGCAGGAGAGAATTATGGCAACCCTAAGTAGGAACCTTAACCTCTCTGGTAGAGAAAGTCTTTAAACAGCCTTTTCCTTTGCTTAGTAGTTTCTGTTTGCTTATTACATAAAGGAGCCTCCAGGAACGTGCAGGTGGGAAGCTGTAGTCTAAAACAGTACACAGTCTTTCCACTTCATTCTCCTACACCAGGGGTGCCCAAAGTTTTTGGGCCATGGGCCGGTCATGTGGTTCAGTGGGCTGGTCACGTGGTTCCTCCCACCAGAAGTGGAAGTAAAACACGCCTTGCAATCTGTTTTGCAACAGGATGAGATAGATTTTAAGCTGCCGTTATCTCTGCTTAAACCAGGGGTGCCCAATCTATGGCCCGTGGGCCAGGGGTGCCCAATCTATGGCCCGTGGGCCAGATCCAGCCCCTGATGCGAATTCATCCAGCCCATGCTGCCCTCGTCGCTCCTGAAAAGGGAGCAACGAGAGCAGCATGGGCAGGAAGAATTGGCGTCAGGGGCTGGATCTAGTCTGCGGACCGTAGTTTGGGCACCCCTGTGCTACATGTTTAGACCGATCAAGACATCATTCCACTTGATCTTTCAAATGGAAGCCTGGCAGAGTCCGTCCAAAAGGCACGGAGATCGTAGTGAGAAATCCGACCCACCCCCCCACCCCCCAATTTTAAAAAAATTGCTAGGGAGACGGATCCCAGTGCCTGTGTCAATCCCATAGGGTTATATAGTGTGTAGAAAGAGAGTGCCTGTCCACAAGTGTATACAGTGGAACCTCATACAACAATCACCCCGTATAGCAACGAAATCGCATAACAATTAGGTTTTGGAAATGGCGTCCCGCATAACAATTTTCCCTATGGAAACAAATCGTACAATATTTTTCAATGGGAAAAACCGCTTAGCAAAAAAATCGTTGTATAATGCATCCCATAGGGGAAATCGCTATACAATGCATGTATCGTATAGTAATTGTTTCGTACAACAACAAGCCCCATGGAACGGATTAAAATCGTTGTATGAGGTACCACTTGTACTTACATATATATATATTTGGCTTTAGGCATCTGCTTTTCTTTTCTGCCACGCAGTTTCAGAGTGGTCCTAGGCTGCTTGCATTGAGCCCAGCAGTGGTTTGTAGCCTTTTCAGCTGCCCCCCAGATTGCTTTCACGTTGTTGCCATTCTCTCATGCTGGGTTGATTATTTTTGTATGCTTCAACTACAGAGTGCACTTATATAAGGATGGTACATTTATGGGAAATTTGCTGGCTGATAGAGTTGTAGACCAGAATGCTTGGAGAAGGCTTTATACACAGCAGCTGCTCTAAACTGTAGCTCTAATGCAGGGGTGCCTAAACTTTTCGGTCTGGTCACGTGCTCCCTCCCACCGGAAGTAGAAGTTTACAACATTTATGACAGCCGTGTGTGCATTTACGGCAGCGTTTTGCTCATGCACTGGCACATCTTACCTCCGCTTCCGGGAGCGGCGCAGGCTGGATGATTGGGCAGCACAGACCGGATCCTGCCCGTGGGCCGTAGCTTGAGCATCCCTGCTCTGGTGTTGTGAAATTTTTCAATGTGATTAATGAGTGTCAGAAGTATTTATGGAAATTCATATCTGTCCACTGACTCCACAGGTAACATAGCTATGTAATTTCAGAACCTCATCATTCATAGTTTCCATAGATTAACAAGTCCACTGTGCACATACATCTTCCTTTCCCGCTGACTCTTCCCCCATCACCCATAGATTTCGGGTCTGTCTGAGCACATTTTCCGCTTACAGGAGCCATGCTCCACTGAAGAACACATCACACTGAAAACTCTGAATATCCTTTCTCAAGGGTGGGTGCTATGGAGTAAGGTCTATTCAATGAGCAAATGACTTGTAGAGGATATTAAAAGTTTGTTAATTAAACATGTAGTGTACCATTTATACTGCTGTGTGTTTTTATTGCAAATGCTTTGTGCAAAATGTCAAAATCTACACCATGGCTGTGCCTTTTTCTCTCTACTTCAGAGTAATTATGATTTTCTGTTTCTCTAGCAGAGCTTTTGTATAGAAACTCTAATTTTCTGAGCTTTTCATTATTGGTACCTAATGCACAACAGCTCCAAATGGATTATGTAATCTTTGACCTGACCCCCTGCCCCCCATGTAATTTTTCCGTAATTCAGATGGCAGACCCCCTTTCAAGGATCACGTAATTGTTGAATGGCCCCCCAAGCAGTTCACTACAAATGAGAAGAAATTGCAAATGAGGGGAATATACAGCTGCTACCTTTAAGAAAAAAAAGCTAAGCTTATTGGAGAGTGGGATGATGGACCTATGGGTATTTTATAAGAGGACAAAACTCTTTACTCCGTTGTTCTGAAATCTTTGGGTTGTACAGTGGTGCTCTGGCAAGCCTTGGATAAGTTGGTTTATTGATGCATCTGTGACCTAAAATCCTTTCACAGCAACTGGTTTTTCATTTGGATTTGCCAGTTGATGCTTCCTCACCTGAAGGAAGAACTTGGCACATTTCTCTACTTGCTCCACTTTGCTGAGATCATGGTTTATGCAGCACAGTTGCCATTGTTAGTGACTGGGAAAGGTTAAAAAGAGCAAGTGTTTTCTCAGCATAGCAGGAAGATGTGAGTTTATAAAGAGGGTGAAGGGGCAAACCCTTGGGGGAAAGTGGTTCACACATGGGGCAAAACTGCAGTTGCCTGCGCCTAGGATATTTTTGTGGAGGTGCTTAAAACAGGACCAGACACTTGGTAGCCCTAATGTAGTTTAGACTATAAATCCCATCGTTACTCATCATTCTGGCTAGAGTTTATGAAAACTAGTCTTAACAATATCTGGAGAACTATGTTCTAACCATTGCTTAAATGGATACTTTCAACATTAACATAACGGGATGGCTTAGCTCAGTGATGGCGAACATTTTAGAGACTGAGTGCGTGAGGAGGAGGAGCAGCACAGGCAGACACTCCACATTCCCAAGCACCCATGTGATGTCGCTGGTCTTGGCAACATCATGTGAGGTGTGCCAGTGATGTCACATGGGCACATGCACATGCCCCTGGGTTTCCCCATGGTTGCATATGCCCCTGTGGGTTCAACACCCCACCCCCACCCCACGGCTACGTATGCACCCCCATGGATTCCTCCTTGTGGCTGTGCATGCCCCTTGCATGTTCACCCACCCACCACGGCTGTGCACGGCTTCACCTCGTCTTTGCTGGGATTTCATCCTCCCCTCTCGCCTCCCCATTGATGGAGGGAGAAGGCTGGGTTGGGAAGCGGCACTGCCATTGGCACTGGCCAGGCTGGGCATGGTGGGGCTTACCTGCGAAGGTGTGTGTGCCCACAGAAAGGTCCCTGCGTGCCATCTCTGACAAATGTGCCACCAGTGGCCTAGCTCGAGGGGCCTACAGACTTGGTTACCTTGGCAACACAGTCCTTTCTTTCTGAAGGTGTGACTGCAATTTCACTTGTGTTCACTTACTGTGAAGTCATACTAGAGATATCTTTGGGATGGGACTTTTACAGCCTAATGTGATTATCCTTTGCCACGAGTTTAATTGGCAAAATTATTTTCTTATCTCTGGTATCTAGTGCAAGCCCCCCCCCCCCTTCTCTTCAGTTTGCTTGCTTCCATTGTCTTTGTTATCACTAGTGTTCCTGTGACCATGCTTCAAGTAGCAAGCATGGGTAGTTCTTTCCAAGCATTGGAGACCTTATATTTCTAGTGACTAAGTAAAGATAGCAACTGTTAGTAAATTTATTTTTTCCACTTTAAATGCTTCTAGACTAATTTTTTTTTACCACACCTCAAACTCTTGAGTTAATGAAAGTTCCCCAAGAAGTTTATAGTTGTTGGATTTACATGCCATATATAGGGATACAGAGTAAAGTAGACCATACTGCCAATTGTCAGGTGGTGGTTAGCTAACCTGACAATCCTGAGGACTAATGGCCTTGGGTGCTGAAGTCTACAGGGAAGTGTGATGGTCCCCAAGTGCATTAAATCCCACTTGAATCCATCTTTATGGAGGGCAGAAGCTTCATCGATATTGGCCTGGGGCTGAGGAGGACTTTGCATGCCAAAAGGGCTCAGGACCAGAAAGTGACTCGCAGAACTGGATCAATAGTACGGGTGTCACACTGCGATGCGGAAGACAAATGAAGGACCACTGTACTATATTGCTCTCAGGACAATCTTCATGGCTGATCGCCAATATTCGGAATCAGATACGGCACTAGAAGGAAGAGGAGGAAGAGGAAAGAAGATAGGGATACAGAAGGAAAGCTTTGTTTGCAGTTTGCTTGCAGTTCTGTGTTTTGTTCTGCAGAGGAACCATTTGCCTTAAGCAATAGCAAGGCTTTCCTTTCTCAATGTCCTCGTCTTGTTTAAATTCTTTCCAAGCAGAGAGAATGTTGTCCATTCTTAAACTGTTAAAAATGAGTCTTGCCAAGAAGAGAGGTGATATTGTAGAAAAGAAAGAACTTTATCTATGGGAAAAAAGTCTTTAAAGTGTGTGTGCTAACATGGGTAGGACGAGCGCTTTTTTGCTTTATGTGTATACATGGCTTATTCTTCCCTTTTCTGCATCAGTTAAAGCAATTATACATCTGAACTGATGTGAATGGATCTGTTGTTGTTTTTTAACTAAAAAATCCCAGCTGCAGATTTGGAGGAGAAATCTACATATTTGGAAAGGAAAAACCCAGGCTGATTTGCAGTTTCCTTTGCCTCATGGAATCAATGGGAAAATGTGAATCAGGTGTTTCCTGCAGTTTTTAAATTTATTTATTTATTTAGCATATTTTTATACCGCTTTCCTCACCTATTGGTGACCCAAAGCGGTTTACAGACAAAGATGGTAAAATACATAAAACTTAAGGCCCATGTCATGGGTAACAGCTGCTTCCACTCCCCTCCAACCAGCTGAGGGGAGGAGCTTAGGGGCCTCTGTGGCAGGGACGTAGGTGGAAAATGTCCTCCTGCCACGGAGCAACTGTCACTCCCCTCCAACCGGCTGAGGGGAGGAGCTTAGGGGGCTCTGTGGCAGGGACGAAGGTGGAAAATGTCCTCCAGCCACGGAGCAACGGTCACTCCCACTCCCCTCCAACCGGCTGAGGGGAGGAGCTAAGGGGCCTCTGTGGCAGGGACGAAGGTGGAAAATGTCCTCCAGCCACGGAGCAACGGTCACTCCCACTCCCCTCCAACCGGCTGAGGGGAGGAGCTAAGGGGCCTCTGTGGCAGGGACGAAGGTGGAAAATGTCCTCCAGCCACGGAGCAACGGTCACTCCCACTCCCCTCCAACCGGCTGAGGGGAGGAGCTAAGGGGCCTCTGTGGCAGGGACGAAGGTGGGAAATGTCCTCCTGCCACGGAGCAACGGTTAAATTAACTGGTGCAGGCCGGAGGTAGTTTTTCAGTGTTTTTAGGAATTTTAAGGGTTTCTATAGTTTAAACGTTGGGGGTTTTATGTACGCCACCCAGAGTCGCATGTCGATTTGGGCGGCTATACAAATGGAATAAATAAATAAAAATGTGGCTGCCTACAGTGATGCACTGCAGCAGGTTCTGCAGAACCGGTAGTGCTGGAAATTCCCCCAGGCCATGCTCACTTGGTTGGCCACGCACACCTCCATAGCCCATAATGCAGGATGTTTGGCCACAGCCACATATTTGGCCAGCCCACAGAGAAGGTAGTAAAAAAATTTGCAGTGCATCAGTGGCCGCCTCCTAAATTTAATCTTGGGCTCCTACAGAACAGAGGTTTGCTGTGCATGTTGCTTTTGATCTAGACAACAAGGGACTTTTTGTTGTTGTCCTGAGTCAGGTTCATTTTTTTAAAAAATCCTGAAATACATAATACAGTACATAAATTAGGAGGCAATTCCCATTTCCTTCAAGTCTGCTTCAGTAGTGAAGATAGCATTTTCCTGCTTTGGCCTAACCTCTTCATTTGAATCAAGAAAGTTTTCCCTTACTAATCTACCTAATTGAAATGAGGGAGTAAATAACCTAAATGTCCCAGTGTGGTCCTACCTTCACATTCCATATGCATGCAAGGATGAAAGAACACATCACAGCTGGCTAGTATTCCAGACTTTTATCTTTAAATAAGTATGATGATCTTGTTTTCCCACAGGCTTTCTTCATTGGTGTGAACTTCTTGAACATACCTTACATGTCGACCTTTTGTTATTACTAATTTCTGTCTAGTCATTCTTACTTCCCCACCCTTGCCTGTAAATGGCTAGAAGTTCAAATTGATGAACTGAACAGTTTGCACAAAATTCAGTTTAATTTAAGCCTCAGTTGGTTGCTTGGTTTATTAACGCCAATCATACCTGCAATCCATTCCTTGCTGCGATGCTACTGAAGGGGAAAAACAACAACTACATGATAATCTGAAGGGAGGGGCACATTACAATCTCTTGTCCAACTGTGCCTGTTTTATTCTAAACAGTTAGAAGACCTTGAATTGTGAAGGCACTACAATTGTAAATCTATTCCCAGAGTGTGTTCTGTGATAGTTGCCTTTTTATGTTCAAATGGAGTTGGTGTCTTCACAGAAAATTCATCCAGTCTAGTTCAAAGTTCAACATGATTAAGTTTAAACCATCTGAAAAACGCCACCCCTAACAACTTTGTAGGGGGTCTGGTGAATGAGTTAGGAATCGCTTATCTTCTAGCACTGGTAAAACCACATGTACTGTATTTGATATATGTATATATAAAATGAGCTATGACAGTCCACTGTGATGTACCATTTCTTGCTTTCTTCTCCATTTGTGGCCAGCATGCAGTCTCTGTATTTAGTTTACCTCTTGCCTTGCAGAGCATTCATATGTATGCATCACGTTGATGCAAAAAATAGTGCATGGACGGCTGCATGAACTGGGGCAGGAAATGAAAATTTAGGATTTATTTTAGAGATCTCCATAATTATCATAACGCAAAGAAGATGTGTGGTGGCTTTGTTAACTGTTCACAGAGCACCTTCACCTGATACTCTCTTGCGAGTAATGTGCTCTAAGTGGGCTCTCTCTGAGGTATCCAAGTCAATCTTGTACTTGGCAAGGACCTTCAAGATGGGACGAAGTTTCAGCCACCACTGCGACTTGGGGATACGATGCCTGTTGGAAAGAGAAAATGTAAGTATCTTGATATGATCCAGGTTGAGGGTTTGCAACCTGAGCGCCACTGCTGTTTAGCCGAAGGTGAGGAGCTCATTCAGGTACAGTAATACCTCGGATAACAATTGCATCAGATAACGCTAAAATCGCATAACGTTAAGCAATCTGGGAAAAATGCATTGCATAACGTTAACATCCTATGGGATGCATCAGATAATGCTCGCTAAAGTCTGTGCCGGTTACAATGTGACGGGAGTTTTAACGTTATGCGATGCATCCCATAGGATTTTAACTATCCAATGCATATATCGGATAACGCTAAGACTTGTGGAACTAAGTTTTAGCGTTATCCGAGGTGTTACTGTATTTGGAAGTCTGCTGTGATTAGTTTCAAAATGTAAAGCAAGAACAACAGGCTAGTCGTTTCGTGTCAGATTACTCTGAGTTGAAAGGATTTTTAGGGGATGCCCAAAAGAGGCTCCTTTCATGTCCCCAAGTGCAACTCTCGGGCATCAAAACCCAACCTTCCAGTCTCCAGCTCAGCACCTTAACCACTAAGCTATCGAGGGAGCTGCTAACAGGCTAGTGATTGTAGTGAAAAATTGAACCGATTATGTCCTCAACATTTGCCTTCGTTACTAGTGCTTTGAATTATGGGACAAATAAAATATGTGATGCCAGACCTTTCTTTGCTTTTTGTATTTTCCCATCAATACACAGAAATGTAGACAGGCTACCTTTGGATTGCAATGTTAGGCAGAATTTAGTCTATTTAAATTCAGGGTAGAAAAGAGATATCAAGAATAAAATCCTATTGCTAGAGAGGAGGCCAGAATATATAAAGTTTGTTTTTATCTAAATGTACTAACTTCAGGAAGCCATCCTGGCCTATTAGTTCATCTACAGTGGTACCTCGCTTAAAGAGCATAATGCATTCCACGGGATTGCTCTTTAATTTTAATTTAATTTAATTTAATTTTTGCACTTGTATGCCGCCCAATCAGGGAACCCAACTCTGGGCGGCTAACATGGTAAATAAACCATATACACAATGTACAATACACAATATACACAGTAAATACACAGTAATACAATATACAAAATTCAATCTGTCTTTAAGTGAATTTGCTCTTTAAGCGAAACACCATTGTAAGTGACCAATTGTGACCTGGCGGGGGGATTGCGAACCCCGATTTAGTTGTTAGGCGGGTTTTTGGTTGGTTTTAGTTAAGTGAGGCGACCATTCAGAGAAAATTCTGCTCTTTAAGCGAGTTAGTCTCTAAGTGAGGCGCTCTTTAAGCAAGGTTTTACTGTATTACATTTCTAGGTACTTGAAATGTCACACAGTTAAACAACTCTCTTAGGCTTCTAACAGAGTTGATGGAATGAAAATAACCCGAAGTTGCCAACATTGAGTTCAAAGCATTATTTACATTCTGCCTGCAGCCACAGGAAATAAACTTACTCAAAATCTGTCTCTTCTTTAAGTTCGGCAAGAGGCTGGAATACGAGGGACCTTCTGCGCATGCCCAGGAGGCAAGCCGAATCGGCAGTGTTGGCAAAGATACGACCTGAGAAACGAAATAGTACAGGTTTGCCATGTAAAACACTGGAATATAGGAGTGGAGCGAGAAAGGCTGATTACACCATGCTGGCTGAGCATTCTAGGGAGAGTTAAAGAGTCTGCACTGCTACAAACTAAAACTCTGCCATAGATCCACAACCCAAGCAAGCCAATGAAGCATTGCATGATCCCAATAGCTCTTGGCAACCAATGATTGCATTATGGACCAGCTACAGTTCCTAGAAAGGTTTTCAATGGTGATCCAGTCGAGACGGGACTCAAAGCAAATTGGCATCACTTCATCACTACTTCTAGTCAAATGATGTTGGGGAAGACAGGCGTTTCCCTATATCTGCAGGGCACCAACTGGGAAAGGCAGGGTTAGCTTTACACTAACCCTGACTGTTCTCATTGTTCTTTTCCAGTTTATACACCGCCCCTTCTGGGATTGTATTTTTGGGACCCCAACTGTGAAACTAAAACTGTACACAGGTCCTAAGGTTTTTGTCATTAACTCAGGGGTTCCCCAACCTAAGGCCTTCAGGCCAGATCCGTCCCACAGCACCATTTCATGTGCCTCCCCCACCCCTCCAAGGGCATTTGAGAAACAAAATGGCCACCCCTTTGAAGCTGTGGGGGAAATGGCTGCCCCATCATACAGGCAGGGCAAAATGGCCATCAAGCCCTCGAAGCTGACTGAGACAGTCCCTGGCTTGAAAAGGTTGGGAGCCTCTGCATTAGGTGGTAAACAATCTACTTGTAAGCCTGAAGAATTATGAGCATTCTCTCCTTTATAGTTCTGATGTTATGTTATATGCCATCAAATTACTTTCAAATGATGGCGATCCTATGAATGAATGCTCTCCCAAAAGTCCTGACATTAATAGGAAATCACAGATAACACCAAACCCTATATTTTACGTTGCAGACACTGGGGCCTCTAGCAACCAACTCTGATAATGTGCTGTAGAAACACATACATATTACGTAGTTCAGGATTTTGACTGAATATTTTTAGATCCACAGATAACTGAAAAGGTGAATACTGAACCTGTGGATGGCCAGGTGGGAGTGTATTCCTTTCTATCATTAATAAACACAGTGCAAGGCAGACACTACTTTATTCCTTTTTCTTCCGTTTGATAATTCCACACACTGCCATCACAGCAACTGTGCAAAACCTAATTATATAATAGGCTATCGGGGGCATTTCTCATACCGTGTCTGGTGCAATCTTTGATCTTGCCAGATATCCATGTCACGGCTTTTGCGCCCATTTTTGTCCCAAAGTTTCTGTCGAAAGGAGTTGGTGTCCCACCCTGTGACAGAGAAAGGGAGATTCAGTTTGATTTTCCTTTAAGAGTGACAACTAAGGGAATCAGAGAGTAAACAAAAGATAAAAAACACTGTGGCACGTTTAAGACTAACTCCTGTATTTTAATGTTAGCTTTCATGGACAAAGTCCACTTCATCAGACATAAGAGTGGATATCATGGAATACATTTATACATTTCTGGTATTGGAGACCCAGAGTAGCTGAGAGAGGTTCATTGGACACAGAGATCAATGAATTATTTACAACCAGTAATAAAAGGTTCTACAGCAGAAAATCTCAGATGGAAGTCAGTTGAGGAGTTATATTTCTAAAATAAACATTTTGACATTGCAATTTTCCTAATTGGTTTATTAAGAAGTTTTTTTGGGTAGGCACAGCAAGGGGTCAACTGCCATGAGAGACATCTCCCTCCCTCCTCCCCACATTTTTAAAAGTCTGTTCTGCAAGGTGAATGTAATATGTTTGCACAGACTAACACAGCTACCACTTCAAAACTAAGGGAATGCGATTCATGGATACATCAGAAGCTAGAAGCTCCTAAAAGGAGGATTATACAGATGCTAAGATCGATTGTGAATCAGTCACAGACACGAAAACGTGAGCCATCCAGTTAAATACAGTAAAACTCCAACTTACAAATGCCTCGAGTTACATAAAATTTGACTTACATAATGATTTTGTGCTAAAACCATGTCCCTATTTACACAATTTCCTATGGGTTTGCTTCGAGTTTCATAAAGATTCTTTTTCCTATGGGTTTGCTTCGAGTTATGTAAAAATTCATTTCCCTATGGGTTTGCTTTGATTTCCATAAAAATGTCATTTTCCCTATGGGTTTGCTTCGAGATACATAAAAAAATTTTTCCCTATGAGTTTGTTTCGAGTTACAAAAATAATCGATTTAAGCAAAAGCCTACGGAACACACTTTTTTCGTAAGTAGGGGTTTTACTATACACTAACTTCTTGGTCCCTAGATGAAAATAATGCTTTCAGGTTTTATTCAAAATGAATAGACAACTAATTTCATCCTGTACAGTAAATAATTCTCCTGCCAACCTAGCAGTTCGAAAGCAAAATGTAGCAAGTAGATCAATAGGGACCACTTTGGTGGGAAGGTAACAGCATTCTGTGCACTCCGGTGTCTAGTCATGCCTGCCACATGACCACAGAAATGTCTGCAGAAGCAGACAGCGCTGGCTCTTCGGCTTTGAAACAGAGATGAGCACTGAACTCTAGAGTCGGATACGACTGGCTTTGGAGCAAGGGAAACCTTTACCTTTACTGTAAACAATTAGAAGTAGTAACATCTCTGAAAGAAACCACCCAGTTAAATCCATAGTCTTGGATCTAGAGTTGCAGGTGACAAGAGAATAATGAGCTGAATGCTACTGTTGGAAGAAGAGACTAGGGCAGGAAGCCTTGGTGATTTTCTTCTCTCTCTGGCAGCTCTCCAGTCCCCTGAAGATTTGCTTTAGAAACTTATGTGAGGTAGTGTTGGGTGATGCAGGAAAAAAAAATAAGGTAGGAAATGAAGCTTTAAAACGGCAGGAATGAGAAGGTGAGATCCGAAACGATTTTGATCTGGTTTGTACTTAAGAACTATCGTTATATAGACAAACCACCCTTCAATATTAGGAAACCTTCCCTGGCATAACAAATGAACATTTATTTAGCAGAAAACTGCTTTTAAACATTATCTGGATCAGGGTTTTCATAATTTCCATGATACCCAAGCAGTTGAGTGGCAGGTGTTTAATTTGAAATGTCACACTAACCAGAGTCCTGCAAAGGGAGCCAGACCTCTGTGGACTTCCTATCTAGCCTATTTGTTTTGTGTCGTGTTCCTTTCTTTTGTCTCCAAACTGCAGACATCTCCAATACGACGTGGCGCTAGCAGCAGAGCAAGGTTCTCATGACTCAGACATACCTGCTGCATGTGTCCCAAAACATTCTTTCTGGCGTCAAAGATGCCTTTTCCTTCCTCAGAATACAGGTTGTATATGAAGTCAGTGGTATAGTGTTCATTGCATTTTTCGTTTCTGGGTGTGAGTGGGAACAGAAAAGAAAGGTCATATAAGACAGAAGTTGGTCTTGAGTGATGACGTGATCCATTTTTGGTGGAAATTGACCCATCCCCATGTAATCCGACCGTAATTTTCGCTTCGAACCCCCCCCCCCCACCTTTTAAAAAAAATTACTTCGGCCTGTGCCGAGTAGGGCGGGATATAAATTAAAACTATTATTATTATTATTATGACAGGAGCACTAGTACAGTGATGGCGAACCTTGGCACTCCAGATGTTCTTGGACTTCAATTCCCAGAAGCCCAAGCCCCCGTAAATCCACACGGATGGGTTTACTGCGATTCATCCGGACCGCAAAGCCCTCGTCACTCCCGTATGGGCGTTTTACTTCCACTTCCGGGAGCAACGAGGGCTGTGTGGTCCGGATGAATCGCAGTAAACCCATCCATGTGGATTCACGGGGGCTTGGTGGTTATTCAACAATTACGTGATCCTCAAGGGGGGGGTGTCTGCCATCTGGATCACAGAAAATTACATGGGGGTGGGGGCAGGTCAAAGATAACGTAATCCATTTGGAGCTGGTGTGGTTTTGAAAATGGCACTTTTTTAGGTTTAAAAATTATCTCTGGCCAGCTATCGAATTTTGATCCGATTTGAGATTATTGAACTGCTTGTGCAGTCTATCTCTATTTCACCATTAGTGAAAAGCTCAAAAAAATAGAGCTTTGCTACAAAAGCTCTGGATTACGTAATATTTTTTTTAAAGGGGGGGTTTCGAAGCGAAAATTACGGTCAGATTACATGGGGACGGGTCAATTTCCACAAAAAATGGATCACATAATTGTTGAATGGCCTCTTGGGCTCCTGGGAATTGAAGTCCAAGAACCTCTGGAGTGCCAAGGTTTGCCATCATGGCACTAGTAGATAAGGTTAATCAGCAAAGGAGCAGTTGGATTGGCACAATAGAAGATTAAAAAAATGTTGTTTTAGAGGTTTGTTGAGAACTCTTGCTTACGCTCTAACCCAGGGTTTCTCAACCTTGAAGGGGGGGGTCTGCCATCTGAATTATGGAAAATTACGTGGGGGCGGGGCGGGGGGGTCAGGTCAAAGATTACATAATCTATTTGGAGCTGTTGTGGTTTCGAAACATGGCGCTTTTTTAGGTTTGAAAATGATCTCTGGGAATTGTGATCCGATTTGAGATTAGTGAATTGCTTGTGCAGTCTATTTCTAACAGACAGAAATTTATAATCCTTATAAAGAAGATAGTGGAAGAACACTATCGGAATTTATCTGACATCCTCATTCCTCCCTGCAAAAAAAAAAAAAAAACACAAAAAAAAACTCTTCACAAAAGGTGTGATGCATCGAGATTCCTCACCGATACGTTCTGCATATAGTGAAAAGCTCTAAAAATTAGAGTTTTGATACAAAAGCTCTGGATTATGTAATTTGAAAGTGGGGGTTCGAAGTGAAAATTACAGTCGGATTACATTGGGGTGGTGGTCAATTTTTCAAAAAAAAAAAAGAAGGGGTCATGTAATTGTTGAATGGCCCCAAGGACAATGTTGGTGTGCATAGTCTACAGAGAATCAGAACTGCTTTCATTGTCCATCCGACAGGAGCGCACGCTTTGTCCTTTTAGGACTGGTCACCAACCTTGGAGCCCCAGTTATTCTTGGACTAAAATTCCCAGGAATATTTGCCCTTGGCTATGCTGGACAAGATTTCTGCCAGCTGTAGACCAAGAACATATGGCGCCCCCAAGATGGGGAACCACAGTTACAGGACAATAAAAACTGCACCCAATTCTCCTTTTGTGTCTCCCAATTAAAAAGATCCAGATACCTCAGTATAAGACCTCTCTTCACCGTGGTCTTCATTTTCTCAGTCAGATGCTCAACATTCATCTGCGAACCCAAGAAATTGACACGTTTTCTTAAAATCCTTATGAAAGGAAGTAGGGAGGGGGACTCTTTTCAAAACTAATGACATAGGAGGAGCATGTGCTATCATTGGATGTGTTACACAAGTTCAACACCCACCCACTAGCTTTTCATGCAACAACATAATTGAGAAGACTTGCAAGATAGCAGGACTATCAGTAGGAGTAGCTGGGGGTAGGCATGAACTTTGCATCAGAAAATAGACTGTCACATTCATGTTTGAAAAATTAGGAATTAACTATCGTTTGGGGTTTGGGAATCTGTGTTCCTATGTTTCTATTTTCCAGTTAGGGAGGGAAACCTAGAGATATGAAAAGAAGCACCTTCTGAAAGCAGGTGACTCCATTGTAATTGCTGTGTTAGAAATGTTTTCCAAAGGCAAGTAGGTATTTATTTGCCTTTCTGTTAGGACCAATAACATACCTGTAGCACTGAAGGCAGAGTCCAGAGAAAACTATCCACTCCCTGTAAAGGGCAGCTGATTGACTGATCAGAATCATGTAGCAATAGCAGCTGGTACTCTCTCCTGTGCCTATTTACTTCCCTTGCAAAATTAATTAAACTCTAATATCCCTACACTCACAGTTTCAGAATTACTATTGTAAAACGTGTACAGAAGTCAACCAGTGGGGCATTTGCAATGCAGGAAGTTGCCTTATACTTTACTAGCTGATTACCCAGCCTTGCCCGGGATATTTATCATAGGCCAGCCTTTCCCATGGAAACCTCATGGGGTGTGTGTGTGTGTGGGTCACACCTGCCTCCCTTCCTCACCCGTCCCTACCTGGGACTGTGACATCCCTTCCTCCGTCTCTCTCTTCCCTCACCCATCCCGCTTCTCTGTCGACGGTCCACCCTTATCCTTCCCATACATGTGTCCCTCTTTGCAGCCCTACCTGCTCAATTACATCATGATGATGTCACAATCGGGTGACCTACCCGGGGCTATGACATTTAGCATCACTATGACACACTATGACACACACACACACCCTTCTGTCGAGCATACTTCCCTTTGCGGATCAATTTAGGGCCATACACCCCGACATGGACTGCCGGCCCCCTGCAGTGGCCATCTCCAACGCACAAGGTACGTTTGTGTGAAGTTTCAGCGGGATCCGTTTAGGGGTGTGGGAGGCCATCGAGGACATACAAGACCACACCTCTGTTTTTTATATATATATATAGATCAGACCATTGGGCCATCTTGTTGAGTATAGTGAATGGCAGGAGTGTGGGACATGTGGCCCTCTGGTCTTGGAGTGCAACTCCTATCATCCATCTTTATTATTACGGTGGGTAGAACTGATAGGAGTTGCATGATTAAAAATTATGGCAGGCTACATATTTCTTCTGCCTGTTCTATGGGGAAAACTTCCCCAGCCCTAGCTAAAGATACCGAAGATTGAACCTGGGACTTTCTATGTACAATGCATTAGATGTGCTCCTATTATTTAAAATACATTCTCTTTTTGGGGATTCACATGAGCTGCTGTCTAGGAGTAGACATACTTCTAGTATGGAAGTCACCCCTGCTATCTGGACTATTTGCAGCAGGTTTTCACCTCTAAGTCGTGGATGGTGAAAGGGTCTTCATAAACGTAGGCTGCATCTGCTCCAGAAGCTAAACCTGCCATTGTAGCCAGGTAGCCACAAAAGCCTCCCATGGTCTCAATGATGAACACCCGTCTCTTCGTGCCAGCTGCAGACTGCTTGATGCGGTCACAAGTCTAGAGGCAACACACACACACACACTCATGTCAGTTGTCAATGAAGTACAGTAATATCAAAAATATTCCTGGATGATGGAAGCTTCCCTGGACCTCCTAACTAGGTTAGGTAATGGAAAAGGTTGCCCTTGCTCGAAAGCCAGTTGTATCCGACTCTAGGGTTCAGTGCTCCTCTCTGATTATAGACAAAGAGCCAGCCTTGTCTGTGTCTGCAAACATTTCCATGGACATGTGGCAGGCATGACTAGACACCGAAATGCATGGAACACTGTTTACCTTCCCACAGAAGTGGAACCTCTTTCCCTACTTGCAATTTCTTGCTTTCGAACTGCTAGGTTGGCTGGAGCTGGGACAGAGACGGGAGCTCATGCCATCACACTTGGGTTTCAAATTGCTGACCTGCCGACCTTTCGGTCATCAAGTTCAGCGTCTTAACCACTAAGCCACCGCAGTCCCACCTTAAGGATTAGACACTTTAAAAAGGCCAACTGAAAGTAAAAGCTGCAGTTGTCCAGATACTAGCTAATGTGGACCACCCTCTCTCTACAGAAGGAGTGTCCTAACCTTTGCACCTTTTAGAGATACTCCTAACCTCTCTGGCCAGCAGAGCCCTGCTGCCTAGGGCTGATGGGAACTGTAGTTCAGCACATCTGGGCAACACCAACTATGGACAGAATCTGTTATTTCTGCAGCATCTGTGGTTGCAGACACACTTTCCCTGTTGCAAAAAGCATCATTTCAGATGGCCTCCAAATCTTGCCCTGTGATACGATAGTTCTTCTCCAGACTGACATTTGCTGACTTAGAACTGGGATGTCAGTAAGCATCTCACCGTCGTAATAGTGTTGAGAGCTGTATCTGCACCGATGCTGAAGTCGGAGCCAGGAACGTTATTGGAAACAGTGGCAGGGATCACACAGATTGGGATACAGAGCTCTTCGTATTTGGCTCGGCCTTCGACCAACTCCAGGCTCCCAGTGAAAGCCTAAGGGAATGAAAGAGACTACGGCTGCATTTGTCTCCAATGCTTTGACACAGAAGGGTAGCATCAGCAGTTACAACATGTCTGAGTCAGGGCCATAGATGTGGGCAGGTGAATATATTTTTCAGGATGGGCAACAAAACAAAGCCTCTTTTCAATGCATTCCTAAGGGAAACGGTGCTTTGCCAGGGTGAGCAAACTGCTAACTCAGGGTGAGCCAAAGCCCACCCTGGCCTCCCTCTGGCTATGGCCCTGGTCTGAATTCAGCTCTTAAAATACCAAGGGAAATTTTAAAACCACAGCTTATTTACAGGTAAATCCTTCAAACTGAACTGCATAATCTCCTTATCTCTGCTCCTAAAGTAACTTGTACATATCCCAATGACTATCGCACCCCGCCAGAAGAGAGCCTATGACCTGGTTTCCATCAGAACCCTCTCTAAGACCAAATGCCCCTATCTTTGAGCAAATTTAAGACTGGGATGTTTGCTTAGAGTACGGTCTGCAACACAGCGCTTGAGGAATGAATTCTTTGGAACACAGAAACTTGCACATTTTGGTATATGTGATTCTTATTTTCGAAAGGGTGGATTAATCCCATTCTCTTTCTGTTTCATATTGAAGGAGCCCAAGCTTCATCCCCGACCTACCTCAAAGCCACCAATGATGATCAGGCCATGAATGTTAAAATCTGCAATGGTGCTGCTAATCTCCTCAAAATGTTTCTTGGGCAGCGTCCTGTAAGAAACCACAGAAAAGATATTAGCACCCCTTTTTTAGGATTATACCCAGTGATGCACTGCAAAAAAATTTACTACCTACTCTGTAGACTGGCCAAATATGTGGGTGGGGCCAAATATGTGGGCAGGGCCAAATATGTTGGCGGGGCCAAACATCCTGCATTATGGGCTATGGAGGTGAGCATGGCCAACCAAGTGGGCATGGCCTGGGGGGAATTTCCGCTACCGGTTCTGCAGAACCTGACAGAACCTGCTGCAGTGCATCACTGATTACACCTCATAAAAAGTACAAGTGCTCTTTACCTTGTGATCACTATGATTCCTAAAAGAAATTACACCAGTCTTTGTGGCAACTGGAGAATTTGGAAGCCTGGAATTATTGTAGGAACAGCTACCGAGAGAATGTCCTCACTTTAGAGGAGGATGTCTGATGTATCTCTTTATGAGTTATATTATTGACTCATTTCCTTCTAATTAGCCTTTGCTGGAGGAAAATAATTCTTCTGTGCCTCAGCGCAACATACAATCGGTGCATACAGAGATTTCCTATACAGAGATATAGTAAAACAACCAGTCGTTAGAGAAGATTGCCCAATAAATATTCCAAGAGTTGCTGTTCTGGGCTCTCTTCCTGGAAACAGAAGGTGTGGATAAATTAGTGGAAATACCGTCTGTCTGTCTGTCTGGACATCCTGCTACCGTACAGCCAGTGACTCAATGCTGAGTGTCCGGTGACGGTTAACTAACCTGACTTCCTAAAGGGGCCAACGGCGGTGGGCGGATGAGCCCCTTTAGGTGGGGTGATGGTCCCCTCAGTGGAGGAAATGCCACTGGAAACCATCACATTGGTCCCAACGGCAAAATGAGTAGAGGAGAATCTCTGATTCCCAATGGTCATGTAGGCGGAAGAGGCCATGCCAGATGGACTGGCTGTGAAGGCGGACCTTGTCCATATCCTCAAAGCTGCGGCAGTCTACTGCAGTCCCGGTGTTATATCCTGCATGTGTCATTTCATATGTGCCACAGGAGATGGCTCTGTGATCATAGTGTGTGGGTCTCTTCATGGCAAGCTGGGATCCACCTTAAACAAATTCATGCCAGTAGCATTTTTCCTGCTTCAGGAAAAGGATGTATTCTTGGATACGCGTTGCAGCCAACGACAACAGTGAATAGCCTTCTATGACTGTGAGAATTCTTATTGCTCCACACTGTAAAAGTCTGCCTCATTAGGCCTTAGGAGCAAAAGGCATGTTTCATGCGAAGGAGGAAACAGTAAATCTCAGAATAATAATGTATTGGTTTGTTTTTACAAACACAGAATAATCCACTGCAGAGATACGCATAGCACTCCAATACCTTTTGGTCCCAAGATTTGATCCACCTTTTCCAGTCCAGCCGCCAACTCCTGACCATCCAATTTCTTCAACCTTTAAGGAGAGAGGTGGAAAGGAGGATTACTTACAGGACAGTTTCTGAAGGGGCTATGTAACGTCAATTGCAGCAAACCTAGGGTCCAATGACACAACCTTCAAGATGGGTGGATTTACTAGTCAAAATCTCTCAGTAAATTGTGTCTGCATAAGGGTGGTGATGTAACTGTCAGGGGAAGCTTGCCATTAATTAAAGAGTTCCCTCTTTAAGCTTGCAATTAGTTTCATAGTGGTGAGTCAGAAAGAAACTCTATCACTCTTACCTATTGCTGCTGATAATGTAATCTTGGAAGGTAAAATCTGTGGTAATTAAAGAGTTCTTGCTTCAATCACAAGATTCACCCAACTCATCTTCACGAGGCCAACTGTGGGCAAAAGCCAGGATTGAAGCAAGAACTCTTTAATTTTTGGCAATCATCCCATCAGTGACATCACCCTCATGCATGAATCAGCAGTGTTTGGGCCATTATAGCATTACCAAAGGATGAGCAATCAGCCTGGGATGGCAGGATAGTTCCCCTTGCCTAATCAGCCTTTTCACCATATGATGTTGGCAGTGATGCACTCTAATTTTTTTTACTACCCACACATTGGCCATGGCTAACTGTGGGCGTGACTATCTGTGAGCATGGCCTCAACCCCGAAAAAAAAAGGGGGTGGGAGAAAAGAAACCTACTTTGCTCTCTTGCTTTGCCCGTTGTCCCGGAGATGAGTAGGAGGTGCTGGTAGGTCAGCCCCTCACCGTCTGGGCACGCTTTCACTGGTGGCGCTGCTGGAAGGTAGGCTGGGCGGCGTGGTGGGCTGGCTGCCTCCCCCTTCCAGCACCGCCGGAAACACTTCCCATTTGCCTCACCCAGCCAGGGCTGAAAGCATGCTTTCACCTCCGTATTTCCCGCACGCTTTCTGCCCTGGGCAAGATTAATGGGAAGCGTTTCCAGCAGCACTGGGAGGGGGAGGCAGCCAGCCCACCACCCCACCCAGCTCACCTTCCAGCAGCGCCAGCAGTAGCTTCTCTGCCTCCTCCTCTTCTTCCTGGCTCCTGGTCGCATTCAGAGTGCAGGGAGAGGGGAGGAGGACCTTCTGCCCGCCTGGCACGAACTCCGCCCGGCAGGCACTGCTGCTGCTGATCCAGATAGCTCCTCCCCCCCCCCATGCCACCACTGGTTCTAGCAGCAGCAACGCCTGCCGGGCAGAGTTCGCACCGGTCGGGCAGAAGGTCGGTCAAGAGCTGAGGCCAAGGTGGTGAAAGCTCCTCTCTCCCCTCCTCCCAGCCACACATACCACCTTGGCCTCAGCCCTCGACCGACCTTCTGCCCGCCCTGCGCGAACTCTGCCTGGCAGGTGCCGCTGCTGCTAGAATCAGCAGCCAGGGGGAGAGGAGCTGCCTGAAGGCCCACCACCGCTGCCGCCACCTCTGAAGGCCCTCCACCGCCACTCTCCGCTGGCTAAGTATAAGTTCATTTCCCACTTCCTGAGTCCTCACCTGGTTTAGTGGTTAAAATGCTGAGCTCAGAGACAGGAAGGTCAGGTTTCGATACCCGAGGGCTGTACTTGGGGACATGAAAGGAGCCTTCTTTGGGTATACCCTGTGTGGAGTTTCTCCAGCAAAAATCCTCTCAACCCAGAGACGTGAAATTATTATTACCTCACCACTCAGATGATTCCTGAAACACAGCCTGAGTGTCTTCCATTTCTCCCTCACCTTTCTCCTGTGAGGAAGAGGAGGGGGAAACACAGCCAGCGACAGCGTTAGCTACCACTGTTTTCCTGCTATAGGAAGAAGAAAAATTATTCAGGAACCTCCAAGAGGTGGAGTGGGGACCATGGGCCAAATTTGGTCTGGAAGCTGGAGGTTTCCCCAACCCAACATAATTCTTCATGGACTACAACCCACTTCACCCCACATGTAATGTTCTAGAGTTTCAGGAACACAGAGACGCTAGGTGGGGTGGGTAACTGTAAGTAGATGCCCTTTTAGGGTAGTGGTTCAGAACACATATTTTGCCAAAAAACACTGTTATGAGGGGGGGGTGTTGAGGGGGGAGAGAAGGTTACATCCTAGAAGAATGAACCACTAAAACTGTGATGGCGAACCTTGGCACTCCAGATATTCTTGGACTTCAATTCCCAGAAGCCCAAGCACCCTGTGAATCCACACAAATGGGTTTACTGCAATTCATCCGGCCCGTGCTGTCTTCGTCACTCCCGGAAGCAGAAGTAAAACGCGCCCATACGGAGGAAGGATTAACCCGGAAGAGCCTTAACCGTACGGGCACGTTTTACTTCCACTTCTGGGAGTGACAAGGGCAGCGCAGGCCGGATGAATTGCAGTAAACCCATTCGTGTGGATTCACAGGCTGCTTGGGCTTCTGGGAATTGAAGTCCAAGAACATCTGGAGTGCCAAGGTTTGCCATCGCGGCCCTAAAATTACCTTTCTTTCAGCAAGTCCTTCAAACCCATCATGAACAGCCAGCATCTTGTGGCCATGGATCAACCCAATTCTGACAGTCGACCTCACTGCTGCATTCATGCCGGCTGCCGGCGCACCCACATTCATCACTGCCAAATTGTAGCCGCTCTGCAGAACAGAAAAGAGATGTGCATAAATCTTGTGGATGGGTTCAGATAGACATCATTCCCTGCCCTTTGGATCCCAGATCATGACAAGAGAGCAAATTATTATATACATGTTATTTTTGTTTATACTTCCAGGGATAAGGATAGGGATTTTTGTATTTTGTACTCCAATGTGGAGGACTGCAGAGGCTTAGTGGTTAAGACGTTAAACTTGACGACTGAAAGGTCGGCAGGTCAGCAGTTCGTGACCTGGGTACTGCATGACAGAGTGAGCTCCCGTTTCTGTCCCAGCTCCTGCCAACCTAGCAGTTTGAAAGCAAGAAATTGCAAGTAGATAAATAGGGACCACTTCGGTGGGAAGGTAACAGCATTCCGTGCGCTCCGTTGTCTAGTCATGCCTGCCACATGACCACGGAAATGTCTGCAGAAGCAGACAGTGCTGGCTCTTCGGCTTTGAAATAGAGATGAGCACTGAACCCTAGAGTCAGATTGGGCTTTCGAGCAAGGGTGACCTTTACCTTTACTCTTATGTGCCAAAACAACTTGGTTGGCTTTGGATAATAAATATTTTGATAGGAATGCATTGACTTTTGCTATTTTGCCTCAGGCTAGCTTGTTTCCCTGTGGAATAGCATAAAGGAAACTCCTCCAAGACTTGGGTGGAACTACCTAAAGCTGCTCCATGTTTGGTTTGACAATATATTAATCTTGTCCAGACAATTGTGTACTTTCCCTGGCGGCAACAGCCTCTGTCCAGTCGTGTGCAAAGGAGCCCCACTCTCCCTGAGAGCTCTCTTTCCCTCCCTCTTGTACATTTCCCCACCTCTTACCTTTGCAGTGGGTGGGTGCACATGGGCCAAAACCTTGTATACATTCCAGTTATTTTGGAAACTCCTGCAAGAAAGAACAGGTTAAAATTCAGCATCATCCAAAAAGGAACCTGCAACCTCTTCCCTTCATCTCACAGGTTTCTATACAAAAGCAAGACAGATGAAGCCACACAAGAGCTAAGACAGGGGTGCTCAAAGTACTATGGCCTGTGGGCCGGATCCAGCCCCCGACGCCAATTCATGTCCCGCGCTGCCCTCATCGCTCCCAGAAGCAGAAGTAAAACGCACCCGTTTGGGCGCGTTTTACTTCCGCTTCTGGGAGTGATGAGGAATTTGCGGGCTGGATGAATTGGCATCGGGGGCTGGATCCGGCCCACAGGCCATAGTAGTTTGAGCACCCCTGGTTGAAGCAGAGAAAATGGCAGCTTGAAATCTATCTCATCCTGTTGTAAAACAGATTGCAAGGCACGTTTTACTTCTGCTTACAGTGGGAAGAACCACGTGACCGGCCCACTGAATCACGTGACCAGCCCACAGCCCAAACAATTTGGGACCCCTGAGCTAAGAGATTGAGCTAAAAACCAGGATTTGCCTTGTTCAAATCTCATTCTAGCCATGAACTCTCATGATGACCTTAGGAAGGCTGCTCTCTGTCAAC
Source organism: Bradypodion ventrale (assembly GCA_035047345.1). Taxonomy (NCBI): domain Eukaryota; kingdom Metazoa; phylum Chordata; class Lepidosauria; order Squamata; family Chamaeleonidae; genus Bradypodion; species Bradypodion ventrale. The sequence goes on along the minus strand of JAWDJE010000002.1, from coordinate 215,754,919 downwards.
CTCAGTCTCTGTTTCTATCTTACACAGCTGTATTTTGGATGCTATAAAATGCTAATTCTGATTAATTATCATTAATCAAAATTCTTATTCTCATAAGGCAACTTCACCTGACTTTTTCCATCTTTGCCCCATTTCTAGAGCCACTCCTAAGTCCTAAAGGTTAATTTTTTGGTATAGTAGCCGTGTTAGTCTTTGTTTCAAGCATATAAGAGAGTAAACAAAACAAAAATGTTGTAGCACTTTAAAGACTTACTGCTGTATTTTAATGTTAGTGTTCGTGGACTTGATTCACAAATGCTAACATGTCAGTTATTTCTGACATGAAACAACAACAACAACTTCTATTATTATTATTATTATTATTATTATTATTATTATTATTATTATTATTATTATTATTATTATTATTATTATTATTATTATTATTATTATTATTATTATAAAATCTTTTGTCTGGCACCTTTGCCAAAGGCATCAGGCACCAGGTGGTACTCTGTGAAGTACATCCCAAGCCACAATAAGTTTTTAAATAGACTAATCAGTTACTTTTCAATATATTTGCATATTACCAAAACCTCAGCAGTAGTACTATCTTGAATACTGAATGGTGAGAATTAAGAACTTCATAAATAAAAGCTAACACTTCATAAAAAGACATCTTCTAAAGATCTATCTTTAATATTGTTTCTTTATCATCATCAAATGATGACATCAAATGAGAAGGGAGGATTCACTTGAGAAGGCCCTGATGTTGGGAAAGGTGGAGGGCAAAAGAAGAAGGGGGAGGCCAAAGATGAGATGGCTAGATGGTATTGTGGACGCAACGGGCACAGAGCTGGGAGTGCTGAGGGGGATGGTGGAGGACAGAGGTGCCTGGAGAACAATGGTCCATAGGGTCGCAAAGGGTCGGAACCGACTGTGCGACTGAACAACAACAAATATTGTCACACACACCAGACTAAAAATGTACAAACATCCCTTTCACCCTGAGGCACAATGACTAAAATTAGGCATTGTAGGCTAATCCAATTATTCAAGCTGTTGTCCTACCTAATTAACAAAACATGCTACACAACAACCATGGAAGGCTTTTATATCCACTCTCTCCATCTCACCTTCCTCTCAGCTTAAGAGCTTCATCGAAGCGTCCTTCATTCATTGCTGTTGTGACGTCTTTTGTCTGTTGAAAGATGTGGCAGAGGTTACCGTGCTCAGAAAAATGGCCCTAGTGGTCTAGACTTTTGAGATTTGAGATTTATTGAGATTTATTTATACCCCGCTCTCCTGGTGCACGCACCACTCAGAGCAGCCCACAACATAAAAAGAAATTTTACAATATAAATGCAGTAAATACAGAAAAATACAATAACACACAATTATCATAAAATACAATATTAAAATCCACATAGCCTGTGCTCGACGACACAGACGGAGCCCAGAGCTCACCCTCGTAAGCAAAGCACAAACAAAACAAATACACCTCCCTGGGCGATGGAGTGGCTCTGGGACGGGCAGGGGAGTCCTCTAGTGTGGCAGCATCAGTGGCGGCTTTTCAGCCCACCGAAGGTGGAGCACGGAGAGCGACGGCAGTGGTGAGCGGGCGCACCTGGCCTCCATCCTGGGCGATGGAATGGCTCTGGGGCGGGCAAGGGAGTCCTCTAGTGCGGTGGCATCAGCATCGGCTTTTCAGCCCTCAGAGCAGGTGGAGCTCGGAAGGTGGTGGCGGCGGTGAGCGGGCGCACCTGGCCTCCATCCTGGGTGATGGAGTGGCTACGGGGCGGGCGGGGGAGTCCTCCGGTGTGGCGGCGTCAGTGGCGGCTTTTCAGCCCTCCGAGCAGGTGGCGCTCAGCGGGCAGCGGCGGCGGCGAGCGGGTGTACCTGGCCTCCATCCCGGGTGATGGAGTGGCTCCGGGGTGGACGGGGGAGTCTTACCAAAGGGCTCCATAAACAGACATGCATGCTAGGGAGCCAAAGCTGTATCCCTGTGGATCATACAGAACCAAACTCATTCTCAGACAGCTGACACAGATGTATTGGACATCAGATTTATTTATTTGATTGCTAGCTGCTTACCCGGCCTTGCCTGAGTTTTTCTTTTCTTTAACGTAGGCCAGCATTTCCTTCTTGGAAACCTTGTGGAGTGTATGTGGGTCACTCCTGCCTCCCTCCCTCCATCTCTCTCCCCTCACCCGTCCCGCTTCCCCATCGACGGTCATACCGCTCTTATCCTCTTATCCTTCCCATACATGTTTCCGGCCACCTGGTGAGATAGCGGCACGCAGCCATTGAGGAGCCCTCGGACCGTCTCTCCCTCCTTGGCTTCGCCCACCATGGCTGCCGCCTCTGTGGCTCCAGAGCTCGGAGGGACCCTCACATGGGGCTTGTGACCCCCACAGTGCTGATCTCGCATGCCCATCTGCCTTCCACCTACTGTGAAAACTAAAGCTGAGCTCAGAGGGCTACAGATGAGCTAGTCAGATGATGTCACTATTTCAACCTACCTGGGGCTATGACATCAGCCAATTACATCACTGGGAAACACACACATTGTATAGATCAATTGGAATGCAATTTGGGGGGCATACGCCCCCCATGGGGCTTGTGACCCCCGCAGTGCTGATCTCGCCAGCTCAAGGTATGTATGTGCCAAATTTCAGCAGGATCGGTCCAGGGTTGTGGATTCCTATAGAACACATACAAACCCATACCTCTGTTTTATAGATATAGATTTGTTTATTTATTCACATTTATACCCTGCCGTTTTGTTATAAGGACATTAGGTGTAATAAAAAGGCAGCAATAGTAATGTATAGCTATGGCTATATTTTTGTCCCTAGAAACGGGGGAGAGCAGCTGGTAAGTTAAACATGTTGATCTGACATTGGGTTCAAGAGGCTGAAGAGAAAAAGGTTTCCAAAACACTCACCACTTGGACACACTCCATGAGAGGAAGACGGATGGCTTGATTACCAGAAAGGCTAACTACACACGCTGGAGTATCTGGTGTTCCTTCCAACAAGGCCATGACTGCTTCCACACCCATCCTGCTTCCCTGCACAATAGCCAGAAAATAACATTGTTATTTGAATTTTTGAAGGCAGAGTAACAGTAGGGTAGGGGCAAGGGCATTTCCAGGTGGCTCTACAATTCTTTCTCCAGATCATACTTCTGAAGATTTGCTTCTGAAGATCTGCCTGCACTATATGTCGCCCTTTCTAGCTCTCTGTAGCTTGTTATTCAAGCAGGTAACTCACCTGTCAGCGTGAGGCTTTTGTAGTGTAATAACCTTTTATCGTCAGGCATCTGACAGTTTTTTGAACCATACCCATCTCCCACCTCTTAATGTGTTGTTCAGTCGCACAGTTGAGTCCGACTCTTTGCGACCCTACGGACCACCGATCTCCAGTCTTAATGTACAGGTGTTTAATTACATTTGCAAACTTATTTTATTTTTACTTTGTTCAAGCCATTCCAGTGCAAGAACAAAATATGTGGTCTTCTAAATAAATGCATTTTGTAGCCCTGGAGTGCCTAATGGAGGTGGACTTCCAAGGCCAATAAAAAGGGCGACTCTATGGAAAGTCCTGCTTATGAAGCTATATAAGAGAAATCTGCTAGGCTTGAGCCAGTCTCAGTTAAAATATTTTTTAAAATATAATGAAAAATTATAGCAGCCAAAATCTTGTTGCTTTATGCAGAGCAGGCCCATTGAATCCTCTGTAAATTCCATTGATTCAAATGGGTCCACAGTAACTGTGACTTATTTTATCATTATAAGCCTTAGCTGGAGTAGGCCCATTTGAATCATTGAAATTTACAGAGTTGGCTCACCAAATCCTCAGTGATTCAATGGTCCTACTCTAGTGTGATTTATAGAGATATGAAGGCCTGAAAAACCCTCAGAAAAAAACCATCCCCACTTCTCCCCCCATTTTCCCCCTGAAGTCTTATTTTTTTCTGAAAAAAAGAAAATCAATTATGGAATATTTTATTTTGATACGATGAATAAAATATTTAAGACAAGGTGTTCATATATTCCCCAAATCATTTCAAAAAATGACATACAGTATAGCTCAGAAAATTAGTCTGATTAAATCTCATGCCTATTCACTGAATCTTAGTCCCTTCCTCAAACCTTTCCCCCCTTCAATTCTTTTTATGGGAATGGGTGCTTTATGTCTATTTGATACTGTACAAAGGAAATATAAATAATCTTCTTTGTTATTAATGTTGATGGTTTCTTCTGGGTTTTTAAAAATTGTTTTTTCCCATGGCTTCAAAATTTCCAGAAGTTTTACATCTCTAGTGATTTACTGTGTGAAGCAATAGGATGTTAGCCATTGTGTCTGAGCATATACAGAGAGCCCCTTGCACAGTACTGGAGGGACTGCAATTATTGCCTAGCTCTCTGAAACTTGTAAGAAAAACTTCTGCACTGGATGTTTATGTTTATTTGATTTATACCCCGCCGTACTCAGCACAGGCCGACTCAGGGCAGCTACAACATGTCAAAACGTGCCATTACCAGTGCCATAGACAGTGGGACTCCACCTTGAGAAACGTACTTCCAGCAGCCAACACAGCTGAAAGCATATCAGCTATATATACCAGGGATTCCCAACCTTTTCAAGCCGGGGGCTGGGTCACACACTCTCAGTCAGTTTCGAGGGCCAGATGGCCATTTTGCCCTGCCTGCATGATGGGGTGGCTATTTTGTCCCAACAGCTTCAAATGGGTGGCCATTTTGTTTCTCAAATGCCCTTGGAGGAGCAGGGGGCACATGAATGGTGCCGGGGACAGGATCCGGCCTGCGGGCCTTAGGTTGGGAACCCCTGACCTATAAAAAGAACTGTATTGCTCTCTTACAAGGATACGGTCAAAGGCGGAGGGGGTCCCACCCCGCTGCACGTGCCCCAGGATGGTGACTCTCGTGTCATAGCCCAGACGTTTCACCACCAACTGCAGAGAGAAGAACAAGACAAAAACAGGATTAGCGCTTCAAAGTCAGGCATCTTCTCTTTGCCAAAGGAGAGGGAAACCCACAGTTCCATTACTATGTCACTGCAGGAAGGTGTAATGAAGGGTTGATTGTGTCTTCTCCTATCAGCCTGTCTGGGCTTTAAGATGTTCAGAAGCCTTTCTCTCTGCCCCACCAACTTCACAGGCACAAGAGAGGGCCCATTTGGTTGCTGCTGCCAAACTAGGGAATCCATACCTGTCAACCCGCGGCTCCGGAAAAACGGGACCTGCGCAGATCACTTGTGCGCAGGTTGCTTTCCACACATGTGTGGAAGGGTTTTACACTTGTGTAGAACCCTTCCACGCATGCGTAGAAGCGCTCCGCCACTTGCGTAGGGGCTGTGCAAGCGGCGTAGCGCTTCCACGCATGCGTGGAAAACGTTTCCCCCTCTCCCAAATTACGGGGTTTTGGCAGCACGGGGCGGGTTATGACGTCAATCGGCGGCAAATTACGGGGTAATCCCGGCCAAATCGGGATGGTTGACAGGTATGATGGAATCCCCTTCCAAGATAATTTAAGCTGCTCCCCACCTTGCAGACTTTCTATTGGCAGGCCAAGCCATTTTTATGTAGGTAGGCCAGTGGTGTTGAACCTATGGCATGCGTGCCCACAGAGAGGGGGCACTCAGAGCCCTCTCTGTGGGCACGTGTGCCGTCGCCCCAGCACAGAGTTCACCCCACCCTCTGCCAAGCAGCCCAATGGGAGCGCTTCCTCCTTCTCCCAGCATAGAGTTCACCCCATCTCTCTTTCCTCCCCCAACACAGAGTATGCTCTGCCCCTCTACCGAGCGGCCCAATGGGAGCGCTTCTTCTCCCAAGCACAGAGTTTGCCCTACCCCTCTGTTTGGGCACTCGGTCACTAAAAGGTTTGCCATCACTGAGGTAAGCCTTTGGTCATTGACTGACTGACTTCACCTGAACTGTGTGAATGACATTTTATTTAATTAATGTATATTTAACTAACTTACTGTACTATCATGTCTTTTTCTCTTGCAGAACCCAAAGCAGTTCATACATTAATTAAATAAATTTTAAAAACCCCAACCCAGATGCAACCAAAACACACAATTCATTGTAGTATTAAAACACTGTCAGTTAAACTGTTACGTTAATCCCAGCTCTGAATTTATACAATTTATTTGTATTGAATTGCTTTTGTTTTAAATTATTGCTGTTCAGAATTATTTTTAAATCGCCTGGCATCTGGACGAACTGCTTAGGATCACAGTAACCCAAGGACGTTCTGCTAATATTTCCCTTTACTGGGATTGGCATTTCCTTTGGGCAGGAAACCACACTGGGAGTTGGAGGACAAAACATACATGCAAATTCCCATAACAAATGGGTTGCATCAACCAGTCAGGAAAAGCAGAAGACCCTGAAATAGGCAAGAAGCCTCTGTCACCGGGCTTGGAGCATAGGCAAGGTTCAAGGTCTTTACGGTGAGGCTTGTCTGCTTCAAGAGTCTTCTGTTGTGGTTTTTAAAACTCATTGCACTTAGGAAACCAGAAGTCATAAAGACAGCTAGGTTGGTAATCACTCTTGGCACATGGTAATTATTTTATTTATTTATTTCAGGAGTTCTCAACCTTTTAAAGCCGGGGGCCGGGTCATGCTTCCTCAGACAGCTTCAGGGGCTGGACAGACATTCTGCCCTTCCTCCACCATGTGGCACTTCCTGGTGTGATGGAGATAGTGGGGGGCCACATGAAATGGTGCCATGGACCGCAGGTTGAGAATCCCTTATTTATTTATTTATTTCTAATATTTTATATCACCTGACCCAAAGCAGCCAACCGACATCTAAAACTAGATACAACAGTGAACTCTATCATAAATCAAAGCAAAATTGAAATTAAATAGAGAGCACCAATAATACATTAAGACACAATCAGAAAACCTCCTACTGAAGAAGGATATAAAAAGGCCGCTATAAAGGATAGATTTGAGTATTAGCCTGAAGGGCTTGAAGCGAGGAAGCTTGCTAGACCTTGACAGGCAAATTGTTCCAAACTGAAGGGGTCACCACCGAGAAAGCTCTCTTCTGTTTATCCAATGGCACACACCATTCCATGTCCAGCCTGATGTAATATTAAAAAGATGGAATGCTCCATTCTTCTTCTGATGATATACCCTTGCCCTTTTATTTTAACAAATGAGTAAACTGGAAATTTTGATCTCCCACCAAGGTTCCTCACGAGCTCATTCATCTTCAGCAAAATACTGACTAGTTCCCATGAGCCAAATAGACGTAGGATGACATGCACAATTTTGTCACTTACATTTTTAATGTCCTCCGAGGTGATGGGTTTGCCATTTTTGTCTATCGCCCCTTCAGCCACGATTATGATGTTCAACCTGGAGCCTCGAGTTCTTGTCTGTGAGAGAAGGAAAAGAGAGAGAAAACGTTTCAAATTGGGCCCCACAACCAGCTCTGAAAAGGAAGCAGCCTTGGTCATTCTGTGGGAAGATGTTCACCAAGAGAAAGCTGTCTTACCCACAATTCCACATCAACCAAGGTGTGTGTGTGTTTGATTTTTAAGGAGGGGGCAATTTGAGAGCCAGTTGTTAACAGTTAATGGCCTTTTAGGCTTCCTCCATGTGAATAGGAGTTCACTTTTTGAATAATAACCAGGATTTTAGAGATGCTTAGGTGGAGCATGGCCCAAAAAAGGTTGGGAAACTACTGCTGTAGAGCCAGATTGAGGAATTCTGGATCCCGATTCTCAGCCTCAGGGCCAAAGCAGACTTGGCCTTTCCTGCTCTTACAGTGTTTTATTTTCAGCAAGTGCTCTGTTTTGTTATCTCTGGAATTTAGACATGGGGACACCTTTGTTTACATTCCAGAGGTAATCTGACAGGACTGACCGACCTTTCTCCTTTTAATCTACTTTCACAATTACATCCACTTTGCCGCTGGAGGGAGCACATGTTCTAGACAGAGGAGGTTAGGAAGTCTGTAGATTCATCTGAGTTTCCTGTTGGTTTTTTGGAGACCTCTCATCAGTAGCTTTCAGCACCATCAGAAAGTAGTAAAGGTAAAGGTTTCCCTTGCTCGAAAACCAGTCGTATCCGACTCTAGGGTTCAGTGCTCATCTCTGTTTCAAAGCTGAAGAGCCAGCGCTGTCTGCTTCTGCAGATGTTTCCGTGGTCATGTGGCAGGCATGACTAGACACCGGAGCGCACGGAATGCTGTTTCCTTCCCACCTAAGTGGTCCCTGTTTATCTACTTGCAATTTCTTGCTTTCGAACTGCTAGGTTGGCAGGAGCTGCGACAAAGACGGGAGCTCATTCCGTCCTGCAGTACTCGGGAATTGAACTGCTGACCTCCCACCTTCCAGTCAGCGTCTTAGCCACTTGAGCCACTGCAGTACTGTACTAGATATGCCTCTAAAGAAGCCATCCAAATTGGCTGTTGGAAACGGTGCTTTTCAGCAGTTCCTTTCTTACAAAAACGGCCAGTTCCAGAAGGTGGTGCTGTTGTTGTTCAGTCGCAGTCGAGTCCAACCCGTTGCGACCCCATGGACCATGGCACGCCAGGCTCCTCTGCCATCTGCCAACCTCCATAGCCCGCCCAGATCTACACCCACTGTGCCATCTAGCCATCTCATCCTCTGCCGGCCCCTTCTCCTTTTGCCTTCGATCTTTCCCAGCATCAGGGCCTTCTCCAGTGAGTCCTCTCTTCTCATTTGGTGGCCAAAGTACTTTAGCTTCAGCTTCAATATTTGTCTTTCCAAAGAGTAGTCAGGGTTGATCTCCTTCAGGATTGATTGATTTGATCTCCTCGCAGTATTATTTGATTCTTTAGCATCAGCTTCTGGAGGCTTGCTATTCCTTTCTCCTTGCTATTCAACATCTGCACCAATAGCCAAGCTGACTTCATCGGAAGATTCTGACTGAGCCAAAGTGCCAATACATAGATAACTTCCAACTCTTTTTCTTATTCACTGCTATCAGTCAAGGTAAAACGGGTGCTAAACCACAGTGCCTGGCTTTACTAATGGAACAGAAGAGAGCCAGAGATGCAGAGGTGAGAAATCTGTGGCTCTGGCGTTCAACAACAAATCCCATTCATCCAAGTCCCATTCAACGGTCATGTTTGTTGGGGATGATGGGAAATGGAGTCCAACAACATCTGCAGGTTAATGTGCTTCCCACTGCTATCTTAATGGCTTGAGAATTTGCCCTTAAAAGTGGGCACTTAGAGTTTTTTTGGTTACCTCTGTCAGCCTCCTGCACAAGTGATCCTCCCAGTCAACTTCTGGTGGAGATTCGGGAATGAAAACCCAATCTGCCCCACTTGCCAAGGCTGTTACTAGGGCAAGGTAACTAAAGGAAAAGAGAAAAAGGTGGATGATTATTCAGTTGTCTAGAAAAGGTGGCTGATTATCCAGGATTATCTAAAGAAGATTATATAAGGTTAGGTTTCACTACACACTAAGGCAGGGGTTCTCAACCTTTCTAAGCCATGGGCCAGGCCATGTTCCCTCAGACAGTTGAGTGGGCTGGACTGGTAGCCCACCCACCCCCGCCATAAACACTGCAGTAAAACATATCAGTGGCTGTTAGAAATGCGTTTATGACAGCCACGTCTGCATTTATGGCTGTTTCTGCTGCTTCTGCATCTTCTGGCAGCAGCAGGAGCAAGGGCAGAGGGCCACATGAAATGGTACTGTGGGCCAGATACAGATAAAACTTATTATAATTATAAAACAGAGCAGATACTGTATGTCCTGATGGAAACAGACATACCAACAGAAAGAAGAAAATATGGTTCTAGTTTTTCCTGGGGTTTTAAGGCAGGAAAATTTTTACCAATATTCAACTCTATAGGCCAGGGGTTCTCAATGCATTTTAGCTGAGAGCCAGACCATGCCCCCTCAAACAGCTGAGCAGTCCAGAGTGGTGCCTTAAAACGCGTCCATGCCTGTCGTAAATGCATTACAATAGCTGCGGGCTCATTTGCGGCTGTCATAAATGCATTTACCCGGCGGTAAATGAGTCCACGGCCAATTCTAGCAGCAGTGGCAACAGCTGTGGGGGCAGCTGGAGCGAGGTCAGGGGCCGTATTATTTGGCACCGCGAGCCATAGGTTGCGAGCCCTTGCTATAGGTTGAAATGGTTTGACTATTTAAATAAGTCCTAGAAGTAAATACTGTACTGTATTACAAGAGATATGATCTGTGTATCTATGCAGGAATTTGTTCCATTGGCTCTTGGGATCCAGGTAATTCACAGGATGTTTTCCAATAACAAATCCACAGATATTTGCATATCATGGCAAGCTATGGTTTGTTACTTAAACCATTAATGTACGTCAGACTACAAAACAAACTGTGATTTATCTTCCTCATTTGAGGTTCGTTTCTCTCCTCCTGTTCTTTCAGCTCTTTCTCTAAGGTGGGCAGGTGGAGAAACAAATCATGGGGAAGCCTTGCCTTCAGGTTCAAACATCAAAATAAGCCACGATTTCAACAATCCAGATGTTTAAATGAATTTCAATTCAGATTTCTGGCTGCTTAACAAACCATGGCTTGTTAGCCCAGTTGAGATCACACCTTACAACAAACTGCGCCACAGCTTGTCAAAGTCATACTGAGTTCTTCATAGGTAAAGGTTTCCCTTGCTCGAAAGCCAGTCATATCTGACTCTAGGGTTCAGTGCTCATCTGTTTCAAAGCTGAAGAGCCAGCACTGTCTGCTTCTGCAGACGTTTCCGTGGTCATGTGGCAGGTATGACTGGACACTGGAGCGCACGGAATGCTGTTACCTTCCCACTGAAGTGGTCCCTATTTATTTACTTGCAATTTCTTGCTTTCGAACTGCTAGATTGGCAGAAGGAGGTTTTCATACTGGACAGCAAACCTTGGGCTCTTATACTCCCTCTTATACTCTTCTCCAGGATAAATTATGAGGACTTCCAGAGCTTTTGTTTCTTTTTGATTAATCACAGCTACCTGTGTTCTAAACTGAAGTTAATATTAACCATGGTTTGTGGAAGCAAGCAAACATCAACTGTATATTTTGCGCATCTGGGTTATTTCCGAGAATGACAACCGAGATTAACATATTATGGGTCTGAACAATGTGTTGGATGGTGGCTAATCTACAATGTCAGCAGAAGGTCCCAGTCTCTTCCTCCGACCCATGTTGGAGAAGGAGAAGGAAGGAATGAGTAGGAAAGAAGGAAGGAGTAGAACTAGAAGGAGGCTAGGTTCATTCTTATAACACTACAGAGTGGCCTGTAAGTCCCTACCTGCCCACAAAGAAAGTATGGCTCTGCTGGGGGAGGGAGGAAGTGTTCCCATTGGTCTGCTGGGCAGAGGGGCGGGGTGAACTCTGTGCTGGGAGGAGGAAGGAAGCACTCCCATTGGACTGCTGGGCAGAAGGGCGGGTGCGTGCCCATGAAGAAGACGGGTAGGGACTTGCGAGCCACCCTGTATAATGGGGTTTAGTGTCTATGTCCAAATGCAGGCAGTGTTGTATTTAAGAAAATGACATTACTTCCTACCCGCAGTGACGGCCCATCACTTCCAGCACAAATGTCCTCTGGTGGCTGTAAGACAAAATCCACATTAAACACAGTAATCATTTCTGAGCTGCTTTGGATCACTACACCAGGAGAATGGTGATATAGCAACAAAACAAGAGAAACCAAAGGGAAAGGAAGGAATACTGACAGTTTTCGAATGCATTTTCTTGCACTGCTTTATTTAGCTTGCTCCTGCACAGAGCTTTTGAGCTATTTTCAGCTATTGCCCGGACACCTTCAATCCCAAGATGGGGAAGGTTGTTGTTGTTGTTGTTGTTGTTGTTGTTGGTGGTGGTGGTGGTGGTGAGCTCTCTATCAGAAAATTATTCTGAAGATGAGTTTCCTACAATGCTGAAGAATGGCTCCAACACCACATGTCCATGCACCATCCAGGAACTGCAGGATATAATCAGGCCAGCATAGCACCCTTGCGGTTTACCTTTGGGCAGTTGTTGTGATGGCATCCACAATCTCCATGATTCGGTGGAGGGCTGAGTCTGTGCCAATGGTCATGTCAGTGCCACAGAAGTCGTTGTCAATAGAGCCAACCATGCCAACAATGTTCAGGTGGCTAGACTTATTTGCTTCTTCTATTGTAATGGCACCTGAAGAGGTTTTGGGCAAAGAAGGAACAGAACATCATCAGATGTTAAAGTTATACCACAGTGACAAGTTGACGGAATGTGAATTTAACTTTTTAAAGCTTTGTTCAAAGCAGTGCCTTGTCTAGTTCAATGATGATTACTGGGTCAGGCCTCATGGTACTGCTCCTCTTAGGCAAACAAGATCGAATTCACAGGTAAAATGCAAATGCAGTTGCTTATATACCACCCCATAGAATTGAAGCACTCTCTGGATGGTTTACAAAGTAATTATGCAAACTACAGTTTGCCCCCCAACAAGCTAGGTACTTTTATTGCTCTCAGAAGAATGGAAGATTGACTCAACCTTGAGCCAGCTGGGTTGAGTGCAGCAATGCAATTTTTTGTGGGCTAATCTTGGTAGCTGAATACATATTTAAACATTTGTTAAGACTTCATTGTTTAGAAAATAGGGCTTGTGTACAGTAGTTATCTCTTGACAGAAGAACAGGAGCCATCAGAATAGTGTTCTGGAACATTCTGAATCACTTGCGCATGCACAGAAATGAACTATTTGTGTGAATCGCAAAGACCACGACAAAGAAAGAAATTTTGTTGTACAAATATGTGTCTGCTTGTACAATGTTAGAATTATGTTTAGTTGTTTATATTTTCCAGAAGAGGGGAAGCAATCATATCATTCATTTAAAAATGGATAAATAAATATGGGACTATCTTCTGGAATTTCTGAACCATAAATTGGTATTTAATTAAGAAGAAAAAAGACCAAAAGTTCACTTGTAAAGAGTGTTCTACATTTTTAGCAGATAGCTGCCACAATATACTGATTTCCTCTTGCAGACGTCACATTATAAACTTGCCTTTTGGACTAATACTTTTTGTTCCTTCCTTATAGAAAAAGCGTTGCAATGTATTTGCCCCATTACATCCCCCATTTTTGCAAGAAGTACCAGTGGTGGATGTCACTGTCTTGCCCAAGGCCACATAAGAAAGCCATGGCTGTGGTGAGACTCAAACCCAGCTCATCCCAGTCCAAAGTAAACCATCCACTGGACCATATTTTATTTTTCTATTTTCTCTCTCACACACACTAAGTTGATCTTAACGGGGTCCAGAAGTCACTTTCAAGCTACTGTCAAATATCACATTGAGACACCCACCCAATCCCATCTTTCTTAATCATAGCACAGAACACAAACTATATCTAATGTATGGATAAAGAAAATTTGATCCGCAGAGGCTTTGGACTAAAATTACTACAATCACTTCTTGTTGCTCACAGCATGTACAGCTAATGTAGGGTTGCCATATGTCCTGGAAAACCTGAATTGTCCTGGATTCAAGGTTAGAAAAAATGTCCTGGACAGTTCAATAAAAATCATGTTAAAGTCCCAGATTTTTAAAACTTACTGATTGTGTTTTATAACACACCATTAAAATAAATTCAAACTCTCACCATCAAATGAGCAATTTCCTGCCACATTGGAGTTGGAGTATACCTCGCCTCACACCACTATGTGTGCATCCATATGTGTGACCAGTGTGTTTCTTGGAACTGAGAACATTAAGAGTTGACTGTGAGGTGACAGTAAGAATTAACTGTTGTAAATAAATTCATTTATGTATTGATATATTTAATGTGAAAGTGTTTTATAGCTGACATTATATTATGTTTGTTTAAAAAAGGCTATTTTGTAGATAACCCACCCATTTTTGTCAAGTATACTTCTGTCCCGGTTTTCTGGGAGAGAATTATGGTAACTCTAAGCTAATGGGAATTATAGACCAAAACATTTGGGGTGTAAAATGTCCTCCCTGTTCTAATGGGAGCCTCTGCCTGGATCATGGTCAAAGGAAGATGAGGTCCACTAAGACACTGGTTTAAGTAACTCCACTGAAATTGACTCACTATTGATAACTGGATCATCTTTGGAAGTAGGAGTCTCACAGTGCCATAAAGGGGGTCAAGGATCCAGTCACACAAACATTGTATGTGAGTTTCAATCCTACACGTGTGCAGGACATCTATTTCACATTGATGGAAGGAACCATCCTTAGGATTCAGTGTGGGGCCACTGCCTTTGCCCTCTCACCCTTGTTTTGTATTTAGACCCCATTTTTTGACTCTCCCACTCACAACCATGATACCTGTCTTCACCAGGTCCTGCAGCAAACCACTCCACTCTGCTCGGAAAGTATCCGCTCCAGTCAAACTACCATCGCCTCCAATCACACACAGGTTTGTTATTCCTCTCTTTACCAGGTTGCGAGCAGCTTTCAGGCGTCCTTCCCGTGTGCGGAAATCCTTGCATCTGGCACTCCCAATCACTGTGCCACCCTGGGTAGGGACAAAGCAGGTGAGAGTCTGAGCCAGGTGTAGGAAGTCAACATTATGGCCATCTGATCAAGGAACTTCTGGGTTCAAGGAAGTCTCCAGTATGTGGACATAAAGGTTGTGGTGGATGCATAGCTGTCAAGTATCCCATATTGGCCGTGAAACTCCCGTATTTTATCCTCTTTCCCGCTGTCCTCCCGTATTAGTTAGCCTGCAATGCCCTAATGCCGCCACTGGAGGGCTGCACAGGATAAGCATAGCTGTCGTTTTCTGTTTTGGCGGGGGAAATTTCCCTTATTTTCAAATCCAAAACTTGACAGGTATGGGTGGATGGAGAAGAAGAAAAATCCTTAAAGTTTTAAGTACCATCACTGGACAACTGATCCACATAAAACATGGACAGGAGAGCAGATAGTCCTTCTCTATAAAGACCATATTTCTTTATGCTGTTTTTGGAGAGGCCACCCATGACCTATGGTTGCACCCTGGTTCAGGAAGGCTGGGGGCTGGCCAAATAAACTTCCCAAATAAAATTTAAAAATCCCATAAAGTCATCTAACTTCTATTCCCCAGCTGACTTCCATTTCTGGTCTATATGGATGGGACTCAATCAGATGGGATAGCTCATGCAAACTTAGTGTACTGATAAAATATATAATACCATCATACCTCACAAAGTCCTAGATGGAATTCTGAGGTGCCAATAAAATCATTTTTAAAAAGATCAATAAAGAGTAATGTTGAGGGACCAGCCCTTAGTCTGCCATGACATGGCAGTAAATCTATGCACATAGACTAGAGCAGGAGTTCTCAACCTTTTTAAGCCAGGGGCCGAGTCATGTTCCCTCAGACAGCTTTGGGGTCCGGATGGCCATTTTGCTCTTCCTCCACCACATGGCACTTCCTGGTGTGGTGGAGGCCACATGGAATGGTGCCACGAGCCGCATCCATCCTATGGGCTGCAGGTTGAGAATTCCTGGACTAGAGTCTTATTGTGCTAGTTCCCAAGGAAAGTTCCCTATCGAAGACAATAAAAAAATATGCATGTGATAGGTCAGTCTCTATCAACAAATGAAAAGGAGGTAGACGTTTGTAAGGTTAATGACTCTTAACTTTCCATTCAAGACCAAGTTGCCTTCAAATACTTTTCATTACAGTAAAGATAGTTCATCACAATAAGCTGCTCTGCTCCTTGGAGAATATCAGTTTTAACTGTTTATTTAATGGTGCTTTATGCAACTATTTTAAAAAGCTATCCTATGTATTTTGAAATTGGACTTTCATTACTGTCATACCTTATGGCAGTGATGGTGAACCTTGGCCCTCCAGGTGTTCTCAGACTTCAATTCCCAGAAGCCCAAGTCAGCACTCCTGCTGATCAGGGCTTCTGGGAATTGAAGTTCAAGAACACCCTGGAGTGCCAAGGTTCACCATCACTGCCTTATGGTGTGTGTGTATTTATTTCCCTTTCTAGTATTAATGAACACTTCCCTTCCGGCAGAGTTTCCAAAAGAAAACGTCTCCAGTGCTAAACACATTTGCCTCGATTTTCAGATGATCACCAGAAGGCTTGTATCAAAAGAAATTTGTATTTGGGCATCTAATAACATGATATTGTATGCCCATAAACACATTTCTGTCCCTACCTATGCCTTGTAAATATCTTACGTCATAGGCCCAACTCTCCGACAGAATTAGTCTCCAGAATCTATCAAATCCCTTCTGCTTTGATTGGTTACAATACAACCTTTATAATCATATTGTTGAGGGCCAGTGGTTAACCTGCAGTATTGAAGCCAAAACACTGCTCACAATCTGAGTTCAATCCCAACAGACTCTGGGTTGACCCAGTCTTCCATCTTTCCATGGTTGGTAAAATGAGTACCCAGTGTTTGTGGGTCAAAATGGTAATTACATTGTGAACTGGCCAGAAAGTCTACGTGCTATGGGGTAGTTTATAAGTGTAATTGCCATTACTATGATCTGATCTTTCCACTATTCGTGACAGAGAAGTTATTTTCCTCCCTGAAATCTCCAGAGAAGTAGCCTTGTCAAACTATTGCAAAATACACAAAGACTACAAAGTTCTATTTAGAATAAGATTTTGTGGAACACAGACCACTTCTTAAAAATTTGTCACCTGCTAATGACAGTTCTTAACCATCGTCAAGACTATAATCATCCTGGTTCCTTCTGCATTTCTGTCACATTTCCCTCCTCTTCCGGTCCCACCAGTATGCTCATCTACTAGTCAACATTCCATACATCCGGAAGAAGTAAGCAACCATGAACAAAAGTTGGTCCCAAATACAACTTCTCAGGCCATGGTCCTATTGAGTCCTGACATTTCTGGAGTCGATCCATTAAATACCAGATCTCCCCTTTTCATGTAGACCAGGGGTTCCCAACCGGTTCTGGCCCATGGCACAATTTCATGTGGCCCCACCCCCTCCAAAAGCATTTGAGAAACAAAATGGCCACCCCTTTGAAGCTGTTGGGACAAAATGGCCACCCCCATTGTGCAGGCAGGGCAAAATGGCCATCCAGCCCTCGAAGCGGACTGAGAGAGTGTGACCTGGCCCCCCGACTTGAAAAGGTTGGGAACCCCTGATGTAGACCATGCATGCTCCTAATACCTATTCAAGAGGACTGCAAATATAGCCAGAACAGAAGGATAGAAGGAAAGCATCCCATTATAATTATGGAGGACCTGCATGGAAGTCACCTCCTCCAAGATCCGTTTGCAAACCTCTTCCATCCATGCAAGGATCCAATATTGTTACCCCATTTTCAGGTAACAATATGGTGCCCCAAGACTATTTATCTCCCCCACAACCCCTCCCCTCTAAATTCTGCTCACTACAGATTATGGCAGTGATGGCGAACCTTTTAGAGATCGAGTGCCCAAACCGTAACCCAAAACCCACTTATTTATCGCAAAGGGCCAACATGGCAACAGGGGAGGGAGGAAACTCTCCCACCGGGCAGAGGGTCAGGCATGCTCTGTGCTGGGGGAGGGAGAAAGCGCTCCCATTGGGCTGCTGGGCAGAGTGGCATGGCAAGCTCTGTGCTGGGGCAACTGCATGGGTGCCCACAGAGAGGGCTCCGAGTGCCACCTCTGGCACGTATGCCATAGGTTTGCCACCACTGGATTATGGCATCCTTATGACCACCAAAATCCACTTGTTATATCTGGGTGCTATATCAAAGAGGATTTATGAACTCCACTAAGGAGGCAATTAAATTTAGGCATTGGGGAAGAAATGATAATATTTATGTTCCATGTGATCTAGTGTGGTGCGCTTGATTGGAATGTAAAACTGAGATTTCTTCCTAAATATAAAACGTAGTGGTTGGCCTTGACCCAAGTGTTCTCTCTCTCTCTCTGAGTTGTTGTGATTGTAAAGTAGGGAGGAGAAGAGCCATGCTTACCACTTTGAGCCCACTGGAAGAAATCTGGGATGGAAATTTAACTCACAGCAGAAAGGTACGCATGGTTAGAGACAAACCCAGCTAAACCAGAATCCTCATCAGTTCTTGTTTATGAAATCCACACATGTCCCCTCTCAACACTCCCAAGGCAAGCATGGTTACAGGCAAAGGTCAGCTCCAGTTTCAACTTATTTTGGGTCTCAAGACCTTCACTGTGACCCCAGCGGCAGTGGTATCATTACACATAAGGCACATGACCTCGGCAGCAAACCCAACCACCGAAAAGGTCAAGATGATATGATAACCGTCTCCCTGACAGGAACAGCCGATGATCTCTTATGAACCTCAGGAGGGGAAATGTCATCTCTCAGGAAGCAAACAATAACAATTTCAAAATCTTGAGCTAGAATTGTGCTATTTTCAGAGCTTTTACAATAATTTTGGCTAGGTTTAACATAAAATCTTATTCAGCAGATGAAATATTTTCTAAGAAAGGAGTTCAAGAGAAAGTAAACAAATAAAAGGAAATTATAAATGAGGGTAAGATTGAGCTGGGACTGCAGCGGCTCAAGTAGCTAAGACGCTGACTGGGAAGCGGAAGGTCAGCAGTTCGATTCCCGAGTACTGCAGGATGGAATGAGCTCCCGTCTTTGTCCCAGCTCCTGCCAACCTAGCAGTTCGAAAGCAAGAAATTGCAAGTAGATAAACAGGGACCACTTTGGTGGGCAGGTAAATAGCGTTCGGTGCGCTCCGGTGTCTAGTCATGCCTGCCACACATACCTGTCAACCTTCCCAGATTGGCCAGGATTTTCCGATTTTTGACGCCGATTTGCGCCATTTCCCGCCCGCAGCTGCCAAAACCCCAGAATTGGCAGCAGGTGGAAAAGAGGTACTGAACATCCCTTCTGTGCAGATCGCCATCTACGCATGCATAGAAGGCTTTTACGCTTGCGTAGAACCCTTCTATGCATGCGTAGAAGGCGATCTGCGCAGAAGGGGATCGTAGAAGCCTTTTACGCATGCGTAGAAAGTTTCTACGCAAGCGTAGAAGGGTTCTATGCAAGCATAAAAGCCTTCTACGCATGCGTAGGTGATCTGCGCAGAACCATTCTGCGCAAGTCCTGTATTTTCTGAAGCCGCGGTTGACAGGTATGCTGCCACATGACCATGGAAATGTCTGCAGAAGCAGACAGCTCTGGCTCTTCGGCTTTGAAACAGAAATGAGCACTGAACCCTAGAGTCGGATACGACTGGCTTTTGAGCAAGTGAAACCTTTACCTTTACCTTAGGTTGAGCTAATGCCTCCTCACATATCCTTGCCTGTTTCTTTTATCAAACAAGAAGGAAGGAGATAAAGGAAATGAATTCCAAACAGTTTTCTCAAGATATTCTGTCCAACAACAACAAATTTCACTCCAACCTTCTTCAGCATTTCTGTTACTTGGGGCAGATATTATTCTCTCTGTTTCACAGGCAGTTTATGGTCCGAACACCTTAATCCCTAAAGTGTTGACTGCAGGCTGCCTTGGTCTATTTTATCACAGTTACGGACAGTACAGAGAGGTAACAGTCTTTCACTGAGTAAAATCAGAACAGTTTTTTAAAAAGAAGTTAGTGAATTCACTGCGCACTGTAATTAGTTACCTGTAGAGGAAATCCTTGAGTTGTAACAGCAAGCTAATAGTACAGTTCTTGGAATCAATTCCATGATTCACCACCTGCTTTGGTAAGTAATTTTGGACTGTTGTGTCTATTCTTGAGGCACAGTTTAAAGTTTTAAGAAGGAAACAATCTATAAGCCAACGTCATAATCTTAACCTATAAAACCAAGTGTTCACCGTTGGAACTGGCTATAGGTTGCTATGCGTCGCCCTACTGACCCGCACCCACCCTTCGTGCGCACGGCCGAATTGCCTACGCAGGTCAACGAAGGATTTAAAAATCCGGCACGGGGGCCTCAGCCCCACAAACGGCAAGAAAGGGAAAGAACTTCACTTCCCAACATTCCTTGCGCTGCGCCGCGCCAGAGCCAATCACGCTGAGAGGCTCTCGCACGGCGCAGCGTTCGGACACGCGCCTCAGCCAATCGAAAGAAACGCATTTTTAAAAAACCCAGCAAAAACACAAACCACCAACCCATAACTACAAGCCCCAGCGTCCTGCACGCCCACGCAGAACGCTGAGGAAAATGGCGCCTGGAAAATTAAAAAGAAAAACAGCTCACAGGCAAGCAAACACCAGCCGGCTTTCTTTTACTCACCCGCGGCGCCTGAAGCTCCCGAATGGAGTTTCCCCTTTAACATCAGTGGGAGGGGGTGGCGATCCCCCTCTCCGCTGCCTAGCCTAGTGTTGGGAGGTTTGTGGGGATAAAAGGACTATATTGCCCCAACCCATCTGGAAACAAAAGATGAGGCAGAGAGGATCGATCCCCCACCACCCCTCCTTAAAAAAACTCCGTCTTTTCTTCTCTTTAAAAACGGAGTTGTTTTAAGGAGGGGGGGTGGGGATTGATCCTCTCTGCCTGTTCCTCTGTGTCCAGAAGTGTAGGACCAATATACTCCTTTTATCCCAAAAAACCACCCAACACTAGGGTAGCCAGCGGGGAGG
Source organism: Bradypodion ventrale (assembly GCA_035047345.1). NCBI lineage: Eukaryota > Metazoa > Chordata > Lepidosauria > Squamata > Chamaeleonidae > Bradypodion > Bradypodion ventrale. Next base: position 215,734,393 of record JAWDJE010000002.1, on the reverse strand, counting down.
GGGATCGCAGCCCCCACCCACTGATATTAAAGGGGAAAAACGATCTACTTTCACGATTCCACAAAAACAAAGCACGACTCCACAAAAACAAAGCACCATAACACACTACAGCTCCCCTCCCCACCACCTAGCCCACCCTTCCTAACCCCCAATGACCATGCCCCCATCCCCACCACGGGCCGGCAGCGTAGATAATCCAACGAGTCCGGCCTGCGAAAAAAACCCAAGCCTAACACCACATGGTATTTCAATGGGCCACCCAGCCACCGAGGCCGGCCCACAGAAATACCCACACCAAAAACACAAACAACAACATTAAAAAAAAAGCAAAAACAATACTAAACATAAACATTACAAGGAAAATCTTCCACAAACAATCCAAAAAAAACAAGGACAAACACAACCCCCCACAAATCACAACAAAACCACCCCTAACAAAACAGAGATCACAACTTACCAAGACACGTGCAGCCTCACCGAGAATCAGAATTGAAATGAGAAAAGAACAGGAAAAATACACAGGCCAGGACAAAGTCAACATTAAAACATTACGCAACAGCACCACCAAGTGGCCACAGGAAATATTACACTCAATGAATTCAAATTGATCTCCAACCATCTACAAAAAACATACACTTACACATTTTAAAAAAAATCTTATCCAAAGTACACCTATCACCAAAAACCACATAGGAACACATTATTTTTAAAAATGCAATTATTGGGGGAAAAATACATCAACCTTATCTCTTTTTAAAATCCAAATTTTTTAATAACAGTTTAAAACACTACCTACGTATAAAAAAACAATATATTTTAAAAATAACATAACTAATTTAAATACACATACAACAAAAAACATCCAACACCATTTCTCATATTTTTAAAAAAACAAAACCCCAAAAAAAGCCCGGCAACGCCGGGCAACCCTTGCTAGTAAGTGATAAATCTAACAATGCCTTGATATTGCCAAGATAATTGGTTTGGCTTTGATCCAATAATAAGATCCTCATGTGAATCTTCTAACAAGGCTACATTTTGTAACCAAGATGTCCATAGGCTACTATCGCTCTAGGTCTGTCCAGACACCAGTTCTATTTAGGGTACCTCTGCATTAAGGTATAGCCTAGGGGTGAAAGTGAAGATGGGAGGGAAGAAGCCTGCGACCCCTGTCCTCGTCTTCCTATCTCTATCTGTGGAGCATCTCGACACAATTGGGAACCTTGATTTCTGATGCTTGCAGAGATCTGGGATGGGGATATGTGGGACTAGGCCTCTCCTTCCCTCCTGTGTCTATCTGAATTTCTTTATAGAACAGTGGAAGGAGTTTCACAAGACGGGTCTCATAATCTCTTAAGAACACCAAGTGGGACATTTTACACTTCACTTTTTTCTGAGGAAGCATTCAAATTAAGGATCCAATTCTGGCAACATTCAGTGGTGTTTGCATCAAAAGGGCAGGGTAGAAATGTGAATGAATGAATGAATGAATGGATAAAAGAGCTGCTACATTTCTTGCTGTGCTCTTTGGAATTGCCTGGATAGGCACAGTCGTCTTCAAACATCACCTTGCAGACCTGCCTACATATAGCTTTCATCAAGAGTAGCTTGCCCAAGCGACCATTCCATGTTCTCCCATGTACATTGTCTTTTACGGTTTAAGCAGATTCATTTATCCCTCACAGTCACCTTCTTTTTTCCTCCTCAAAGTACACAGCAAACAGAATAGAAAAAAATTGGAAAAAAATGAGAAGTAATTCAAACAGGACTATGAAGTGCAATACTACGGCAACAGGCAAAGCTGCCAGAAATTCTATTTCAGAGTATTTCATAAGCCACAAGCGAGTGATGGGTGGACTGAAGCTAGCTGCAGCTGATGACCAGATGCAAAACAGGTAAATCCACCATTCTTCTTTCTCTCTGTTCTCAGGGGTTTGCCCGCACCCGCCCTAGCGTCCCAATGCTTTTATTGCCAATTGTGGACCCACCTAGACGGAGCGGCCCCGCTGGTCTATGTGTGATTGTGCTAAGAAAGCCCCCTCTGTGCCAACCCGTTAGGATGGCAGGGCATTCTTCTGTCCAGTTTGAACTGGCTCATAAGTAGAAGGATGGCACCCCCGCTTATGTCATAGGTGTCTTGGTAGCTATTTGGGACATGCCGCCCTGAGTCGGGTTCTACCTGAGTGGGCGGCATATATAAATATGACTATTAAATTAAATGGCCAATTAAAAAGTGTTGTCCAGCCACCTACTATAGCATAACCTCTCACTTCTTGGTGAAGATCAAAGCCCTGCTAAAGGGATTTTTAGGGGTTATAAGGATGGTACCTTCCACTTTCGAAACCTTTCCTTGCTGGTAACACCTTCAAGGTGAGAAAATGAAACCTAAGGAAGCTCCACTCCTGTTAGCATCCCAAACAAAGCAGACTTTTTACACTGTAATTCCTTTGTAGAGCCGATACTCTTTATCAGCATTCCACCTTCTCCAAAAGAGCTAAGAAAAACCGCTGGAAATAATATCCATTAGTAGGCTTTATTGTGCATAATTTTTAATCCAACGAATAAAGGAAAATAAACCCAGTTGTAAATCCATATTGGAAATCCCATTTGTATTCCAAATTCTAAGTCCAAATTGTAATTCCAAATTCCAAGTCCACGCGGACATGTTTGCCCTAATGCAGCTGTAGAATGGATCATGAGTCCAGGTGAGAAGGCTTATCTGAAGATCTTTGTAATCCCCAAATGATGTAGTAGTGGATGTCTCAATCTACCGGACCCCAGATTTGATGTCAGTTTATATAGCATCTTGGGGTTTCTGCTCCCTCCCACTGGATTTCTAAGGATGTTCTTAAATATTTGTGATATCTGGTTTTTATGCCAACCAAAAATCTCAGGTGTTACTTATCTGATTAAGATACCATCACCTGTCTGGTATTTTAGAATGTGACATTGACATTGGCATGCTATCTGAAAAGATGAAGTACTTCAGTGGAATGTGAATGCTTGGGGAAATGCAAAATGGAGTCACAATTGCTTTTCCTTAACTAAGTGTTAGACTAGTTAAAAAGATGATAGAAAGAAATCTCACCACCTTGCATAGATGAATATAAAATAACTTAATAAAAAGTAACTTCCCACAAGGTTCCCTGACATCTGTACCTGTCTCCTTTCTCTCTGTCTTTTGTGTTCAGGGAATGAAGAAGCAGATGAGTCAAGTAGCGGTGCGGAAGGGGACTTTCCTGCGGTCATGCCAGGCTCCGCAGCCATCACACTTGCAAAGGAATTTCTTCTCCCGATCGTCACAGTGCTCTCAGTGCTTTTGTCGGACCGCTCGGACATCTCCCTCTGCGTCGCTGGATTCCGATGAAGAGGTGGAACCAGGCGATGCTGAGGAGGATGAAGATGAATTTTGCTGAGCTTGCACAGCTGAGTCGGTGGCACTGGTGATGAAGTGGCGATGCCGGAAAAGCTTGATGCCAGACCGTGCGGCCTCAGACGCTACCGCCTCTTCTAGGACAGCCTTGAAAGTTAGCATCTTCCTGATCATGAGGCGACATTGAGCATCTTCGTCCCTCATGCCGGCCAGCAGACGGTCCTGGAGTGCTTCTTTGATGTTGGCCCACTTGCACGGGGCGGCAGCAATGCGCAGAGCGGCGGCGTAGTCTGCAATGGACTCCCCAGGTCGCTGCTCCCTTCTGTGGAAGGCCACCCTGGCCGGGAATTTTATTTAATTATTTATATTCAAATTTATATGCCGCCCAATCAGGTAAACCTGACTCTGGGCAGCTCACAACAAGTTAAAACACACATAAAACAATACAACCAATTAAAACCCAACATACCCACCCACCTACCCCATTCCTCTTAAAAAACCCACATTAAAAACTGCCTTCATTGACAATTAAAAGAAATGGGGGCTTAATTTATAAGCCAACAGGCGGGGGCCACTCTTCCATCTGGGCCCCACACCTGCCCCGCCAACCAGGTTTTTAGGTATTTTCTGAAAGGTAGCAGCTCCATCTGCTCCCACAACTCTACTGGCAGGAGGTTCCACAAGGCCACGGAAAAGGCCCTCCTTCGTGTACCAGAGAGACGGGCCCCTCTGGCAGATGGAACAATTAGGGAGCCCCTCCGATCCGCTCTGGTTGGACGGGCGGACACTCTTGGGACGATGCGGTCTCTAAGGTATCCTGGCCCACTACCATGAAGGGCTTTAAAGGTCAAAACCAGCACCTTGAACTGCACCCGGAGGCAAACTGGTAGCCAGTGCAGCTCCCGAAGTAATGGTGAGGCACGAGCACAACGCCCACGCCCCATCACCACCCGGGCTGCCGCATTCTAGACCAACTGCAGCCTCCGAATGGTTGACAAGGGCAGCCCCATGTAGAGCGCATTGCAATAATCTATCCTGGAGGTGACCAGAACATGTGTGACCCTGAGCAGAGAGTCCCGGTCCAGGAGCGAACGCAACTGATGGATGACGCGAAGCTGTGAGAAAGCCCTCCTGGCCACAGCCACCACCTGACTTGCTAGTAGCAGCCCCGAATCCAGGAGGACCCCTAAGTTGCGTACCGGGACTGTCTGGGGCAAAACAGCCCCATCCAAGACCAAAGTTGGCAGCTTCCTGGATAACGCGGGACCCCCCATCCAAAGCCACTCAGTCTTGGAGGGATTCAATGGTAGCCCATTGTCCCCCATCCAGACCCCAACCACTTCTAGACATCTGGATAGGACATTGATTGCATCACTGGGGCCCCCATGGGCCGAGATATATAACTGGGTATCATCAGCATACTGATGATGATACCTTACCCCATGGAAACGGATAACCTCACCCAACGGCTTCATGTATATGTTAAATAGGAGAGGAGAGAGCACCGAGCCCTGAGGCATCCCATACTGTAGGGGCCTAGCGCTGGAAAAACCTTTGAGCCGTTCCAGAAGGATACCGTGGTCAACAGTATCGAAGGCCGCTGAGAGATCCAGAAGAGCCAGGACGGATGGATGACCCCCATCCCGCTCCCGCAAGAGGTCGTCAACCAGTGCGACCAATGCAGTCTCAGTACCATATCCAGGCCTGAAACCCGATTGAAAGGGGTCCAGATAATCCGCTTCATCCAGGACCCCCTGCAACTGCCGCATCACCACCTTCTCCAATACCTTCCCTAAGAAAGGGAGGTTGGAGACCGGCCTATAATTAGCTGGAACCGCTGGGTCAAGAGATTGTTTCTACAGGAGGGGGCACACCAGAGCATGTTTTAAAGGTGCAGGAAACACCCCCTCCGGCAGTGAAGCATTTATTATAGCCCCGACCCAGCCTCCCGTCACCCCCTTGGAGGCTTTCACCAACCAAGTGGGACAGGGATCCAAAGGGCAGGACGTGGTGCGAACAGCTGCAAGAAGCCTGTCCACTTCCTCAGGGACAACTGGATCGAACTGATCCCAGATAACACTGCTAGACTGAGCTCTGATCCCCTCCGGACCCTCCCCATCCATGCTGGGATTAAACCCACGAGCGATTCCGAGCGATTTTCTCCACCAGATAGTCTGCAAAAACCTCAGCCGAACCCTGCCAACCGGGAAGATCGAGACCTCTGGCTGCAGGTGTTTCCTCAGTGCAGACATGATTTCTGCGAGCGGCACCACATCCACGTCCCTTGAGAGAACAAGGTGGGCTGCCAGCTCAAGCGTCTCAGAACCGCACTGAGCGAGGAAACAGGAGCGCTTCTGGTCTTCGTCGGTGATCTTCTGCAAGGCCATTGCGTGGCGGAATCAGCGTTCGTATGTTGCCCATTTCTCTGGACATGCTGGGTCAAATGGGCCGATGTTGCTGCCATGTGGGGACGCCATCCCATCCTCGTCGCCAGTTTCGTGTTCAGGGAATGAAGAAGCAGACGAGTGAAGTAGTGAAATTTAGCTTTTTAATAGTGGGGTTTGAATACAGTTTGGATGGGGCAAAACTCGGACTTATATACACTATAAACAGTAACAGTAACAATAATACAACAAGCCCATTGGCTAACAGAGTGTTTTGTTGTTCAGTCGCACAGTCGACTCCGACCCTTTGCGACCCCATGGACCATTTTCCTCCAGGCGCCTCTGTCCTCCACCATCCCCTTCAGCCCTCCCAGCTCTGTGCCCATTGTGTCTACAATGCCATCTAGCCATCTCATCCTTGGCCTCCCTCTTCTTCTTTTGCCCTCCACCTTTCCCAACATCAATGCCTTCTCAAGTGAATCCTCCCTTCTCATTTGATGTCCAAAGTACTTTAGCTTCATCTTTACTATTTGACCTTCCAATGAGCAGTCAGGGTTAATTTCTTCTAAGATTGACCTATTTGTTCTCCTCGCTGTCCAGGGGACTCTCAAAACCCTCCTCCAACACCACATTTCAAAGGCATCTATTCTTCTACGTTCAGCCTTCCTAATTGTCCAGCTCTCACATCCATACATTACTACTGGGAAAACCATTGCTTTGACTATTCTAATTTTTGTTTGCAATGTGATGTCTCTGCTTTTCACTATGTTCCCCAGGTTTCTCATCGCTTGTCTCCCAAGAATCAGTCGCCTTTTTATTTCATGGCTACAATCCCCATCTGCAGTGATCTTTGATCCTAAGAAAGTAAAATCTGTCACTGCTTCTACTTCTTCCCCGTCTATTTTCCAGGAACTGATTGGGCCTGTTGCCATTATCTTGGTTTTCTTGATATTGAGTCTCAAGCCAGCTTTTGCACTTTCCTCCTTCAGCCCAATCAATCCACTTATTTGCATAAGAATAGATACATGAGAAAAGATACATTCCGCTCCTGTCAGAAAACACAGTTAACATACATAACACTGTCTCTTCTTGCTTCTCATCCCGTTGGCAAAAGGGGTGCATTGCTATTACAGAGATCCCCAGTCATTTATTTGCACAGGGAATTTGAAATTAGGCTGAAGAAGGGAACAGCTTCCCATACCATCATGCCAACCTGACTTTTCAAAAAAAAAAAAAGTCTGAGCACTTGGCTCTACTTTTAATGGGGAGGCCAGCTCCCAGAAAATGTAATGAATGAAATCCAGGTGATTTGCTTACCAGTTGCAGCATCATAGACACACTTTCCCATGTTGCTTCCTTAATGTTGTCTCCACCATCCACAAGTCCCTGGTAGCCCTGGGGGTGGGTGAGGGAATACAAAAAGTTTTTTCAGACCATCCTTCAAAGTCCTTTCTGATCAAGAGGGAGACAGCATAAAATAAGTAGATACATTTACTGATGCTGATTTCTGCTAACTGAGGATACAACTTTCCATAGATTGGTGCTATAATCTTTGATAGCAATGTGGTTTCCAACTGCTTTTAATTCAATTGTGCTTTGAGATTGTAATTTGTTCTACTTTGTTTAGTTTTTGTTTATTACATGTGCCTGTTATTAATCGTCTTGTGAGCGGCCTTGAGTTCCAATTTTAGAAGAAAGGAGGGGACATAAAATATCTATCCATCAATTTACCTATCGACATATCAATCAAACTATTGCTCGATCTACCAGTTGATCAATCAGTTGGTCGGTCGGTCTCAATTAAGTACAACAGGTCTGACCTGGAGAGGCCCGAGCTATTAGGAAGAGAAAATTGCATCGACGTACCTCATGAACAAAGTATACTTTGGCACCAGTATATATTCCCACTCGGACCACTGCCCGAACAGCAGCATTCATACCTGTTCAAAGCCAAAGAAGAAGAAAGAGAACTCTGAGACCCGTGGTTAAAAAAGTTTCCAGAAAACAACAGTAAATAAGATGTAACCAAAGAGACAGAGGTTGGCCTTTGTCTTGACATGAACTTCAAGGCAGACAATGGGAAATGGGGGAGAGATTTCCTGTAAAAACTCTAGAATTGCAATCACACTGCCTCCAACATCTAGCCAACATCAATGTGGTCTTCCTTTTGTAACCCTCCTGAGCAGGGGTTGCCAACCTAAGGCCCATGGGCCAGATCTGGCCCATGGTGGCAGTTCATGTGCCCCCCACCCCCTCCAAGGGCATTCAAGAAACAAAATGACCACCCTTTTGAAGCTGTTGGGACAAAATGGCCACTCCATCTTGGAGGCAAGGGAAAATGGCCATCCGGCCCTCGAAGCTGAGAGAGCTTGACCTAACCCCCGGTTTGAAAAGGTTGGGAACCCCTGTTCTTGAGGTTTCTCACTGCTTTCCCTTACCACCCCCTTTAACCACAAAAAATATATGAAGGAGAAATAGACAAATAAAAGAAAGGAGAACAGAACAGTTGTACAATTCCTTGTGACTGGACGTACCCATGATAATCTAGTACTGTATATACTATATGCATTGCAGGTACCATAATTACCAATAATGCATTATTTCCAAGTAGTGATATTTCTACAGCACAGTGTCCTATTTGTATGGCAAATTAAAAATGCTGTAAATAGTGACATTCAATATTTAACCAGTCTACAAGACTGAGGTGCCTTTAATAGGTGATATCTATAAGGAAGGACGTTAACCGTTGGAATGTAACAAAGGCTCCCGCACCAGTCCCTACTATCCTGTACCGAGCTGCCTACACTCGCCTTTACCCGGCCTGCCCATCACCGCAAGGGTCTGGCAGTTGCCAGTGGGGCAGCCGCCCCACAAAGTCAAACAAAAAAACCTACATTTCCCAGCCTCCTTCACGCCACGCCACCCCTCAGTCAATGAGGCTGAAGAGCGTGAGCGTGGAGGAGACTGGGCAGATGGCACGGCGGTTTAAAAATAAAAACCACGCCAAAACCCAGCTGGCAAAAGGTAAGTGTGGTCGATGGGGGTTGGGGGGAGGCATGGCCCCGGTAACCACACCACCTCCCCTGCCCCCCCCACTCCCTAACCTCCACTGACCGCACTTACCTTTCACCGGCTCCAGCTGGGTCTTCGAAAGTCTTTCCCTCCCGGCGCGGCCTTCTGCATTGGGAGGCACACCGGCCTTTCCTTTCGACCCAGCAGGCATGGAGGCCTCCATGCTCGCAGAGACGAAGGACAGGCCGGTGCTTCTCCCAACGCAGAAGGCCACGCTTGTGGGGCAAGACCCAGCCAGGCCAGTTGGCAAAAAGTAAGTGGGGGTTAGGGAGTGGGGGGGAGGCATGGCCACGGTAACCACGCTGCCCTCCCCCCGCTCCACCACCTTGCCCCTCCAATCCCTCCCCCCTTACCTTTTGTCGGCTGGTCCGTTAGCCTGGGGAGGAGATCATGGCCGAATCGTTCAGCCATGCATCCTCCCCGGGCAGTGGAAAATGTAAGGGCGCCAAAAGCGCCCGCAGCACACTCCCCATTTGCCCAGGAACACAGGGCAGAAGGATCCGGCCACTGCCTCTTCCACAGGCAGCGGGGAACGCAAGGGCGCCCAAGGTGCATGCAGTGAACCTTCCGTTCGCCCGGGAAGGAGACAGTGGTCGGGTCCTTCGGCTCTGCGTCCACCCCAGGTGCCAGCCAAACAGCCCTACCCTAAAAGAAACACCCAAAGTACAAAAAAAACACAAGTAAACAAACAAACCAAATAAGTAAACAACAAAACAATAAATCACAAACACAACAAAACACATCCAAAATACAAAAAAGAAACAGGAACACATGAAAAACTCACTGAAACCACCTATCTACAGCAAAATAACACCACAAAAACCCTTACTAAAAATAAAAAGCAACACAATGAACAAAAATAAATGCTAACAAATTCAAAATAAGAAATAACCAGAAAACTAAAAAACACATAAAAATCCAAACAAAATACAATGAACCAAACGAACGCACTAAATTAAATCAACAAATACTCTACTTAAACCCCGCAGCCCAACACCCCAAAATCAAAACAAAATAAAAACAGAATAAATAATCAAGAGCACTCACCAAACACGTCCTCCCTCCATGCCTCGGGAACAGAACTGAAGAAAGAAAGAAAGATGTAGTATTCTTAAACACAGCCCCACCTAGAGGCCGGAAGAGTAAAAAACAGCCAAGAAAATTATGAAAAATCAAAATAAAGAATAAATAAACAGCCCACCTAGAGGCCAGAAGAGTAAAAAAAAAACAGCCAAAAAAATGAAAATCAAAATAAACAATAAATAGCCCCACCTAGAGGCCAGAAGAGTAAAAAAAGCCAAAAATATGAAAAATAAAAGTAAACAATTAAAAAAATAAAAAAATAAATACATTCAAAAGCCACAAAATCAAATCACCACCACCCAAACCACCCCTAACCTAAAAAACACACACACACACAAACCTGCCCGTCTGGCCAGGCACGATTATGCTAGTCTATATCTATAAAACAGAGGTGTGTTCTTGTATGTGCTCTAAAGGCTCCCACACTCCTGGACCAATCCCGCTGAAATTTGGCACATACGTACCTTGGGCCAGAGAGATCAGTACTGCAGGGGTCACAAGCCGCATGGGGGGGCACATGCCCCCAAATTATGTCCCAATTGATCTATGCAATGTGTGTGTTTCTCAGTGATGTAATTGGCTGATGTCATAGTCCCAGGTAGATTGAGATTGTGACATCACCTGACTAGCTCAGCCTTAGCCCTCTGAGCTCAGCTGTAGTTTTCACAGTAGGTGGAAGGCAAATGGGCATGTGAGATCAGCACTGTGGGGGTCACAAATCCCATGTGGGGGTGTATGCCGTTGGGCACCGCTGTTGGAGACTTCTGGTCTGCCAGGTGGCCAGACACATGCATGGGAAGGAGAAGGGCGGTAAGTAACCATCGATGGAGAAGTGGGACGGGTAAGAGATGGAGGAAGGGAGGCAGGAGTGACTCACATACACCCCATAAGGTTTCCAAGTGGGAAAGGCTGGCCTACATTAAAAGAAAAACCTGAGCGAAGCTGGGTAATCAGCTAGTAGGTGATATATAGCTTTGCTTTCTCTGTGCTGGTGAAGGATATTGTGATCCTTTCTTATTGCATCACATTAAAAAAATAGTGGATGTAGACTTTGTGGCAACATAAGATATAAAAGAAAGAACAGGAGTAGGATAAAAAGAAAATAACCTGAGACTCAAATATTGCTTGGTTATATGAAGGCACAGGTGTTTCTGATGGAAAATTGAAATATGGCTGCCTTCCAAGAATGCTGATCACTGAGGTTCATTGATGGGATCACATCTCCAGGGCAAAGGTGAAAGCAAGAAACATCAAAAGTGGGGAAGAGGAAGTGAGGACCTGATCATATCCTTCGAAACTTCAGAAATGAATGATAAGCAGAGAGGATGATGGTGAAAGACGGGTCAGTGAAATTTACCTATGAACAAATACATCAGAAATGAGGAACATATGGCCATCCAGATGCTCTTGGACTGAGATTCCCATTTTCCTTCCCCAATGGCTACACAAGCCAGGACTAGAAGGAGTCTCCCTGAATAGTGAAATGTTTCCTGAATACACTCAAGTGTCCCCTGGACAATGACATAGAACTAGACAATCCTTCCAATCCAGAAGTGTTGTACTGAACTGTGCAAGATTCTGGTATGAAGAAAGAAAACCTAACAAAATCTGGTAGACTACGGTATATATTCCCCTAAACTATCATGCCTGTGACAGAAAAATGACTGGAGCATGGGTAAACCCATGTCTTCATAGTCAGAGAGCAGCCTATGGTGTGCATCTGGCAAAACTTGAACAACTGTAACTTAGTCTCTTATACAATTCCATTGATTAGGCAGAATTGATTGTGAAATAGATGTCTTGTATGTAAGCATGCCCATATTATACTTCACACAACTGCTGATGTGGGAGAATGATCAGTGTTGGCCTAAAGAGAGTCATATTCCAATTACAGTACTGCTGTTACAATTTATCCCCATCTTCATCCTATCTTTCTTACGAGTTGCTCAAGGGGGTATCTGTGGTTTTCTTCCCCAAGTCCATTTACTGCTCTAAGTCAGTCTGCAGTCAGACACAAAAGTCTCTTGGGTATCTGATCTTACCCTCAGATGATTTGCACATTTATTTTTGAAATGCTGACATTTAAAGTAAATGCCTGTGGCGCTCACAGCCATACTGGCTCCAAACGGTTCCATGCTGGGGAAAGGGATGTAATACCACACCCCTGCATGGCCCCCCAAAATCCCCTCCAGTCATGTGACAAAATGAACCTAGGAAGAGAGCTGACGCTGCTGCTTGTTTTACAGGAAGAGTGAGAAGGCAAAGTAAGCCATTAGCAACTATTTTTATACCACCTCACAGTGGTCAGTGCCCTCTCTAGGTCTGTGATGGCGAACCTTGGCACTCCAGATGTTCTTGGACTTCAATTCCCAGAAGCCCCTGTGTATCCACACAAATGGGTTTACTGCAATTCATCCAGCCCACACCGCCCTCATCGCTGCTGGAAGCAGAAGTAAAATGCACCTGTACGAGCACGTTTACTTCCGCTTCCAGGAGCGACGAGGGTGGCATGGGCCGAATGAATCGCAGTAAACCCATTCGTGTGGATTCATGGGGGCTTAGGTGTCTGGGATTTGAAGTCCAAGAACATCTGGAATGCCAAGGTTCACCATCACGGACCTAGGTGGTTCACAAAATAATTAGCATTTTGCCCCCAACATGGTGGGTGCTCATTTTACTGACCTTGGAAGGATGAAAGTCTGAGTCAACCTTTGATTTCCGTTGGGATCGAACTCACATTGTTTTGGCTGCAGTACAGTAGTTTAACCATTGCACCACTCGGGCTCGTCGAAAGTATACTCCGCTTTAAAAACAGTTTGGAAAAGATATATTTATGGATGGCAACTCATAGCGAATGTGGGCAATGGCACCCTGAGATGTGTAGTTGAAACATATAAAGTTTCCAAGCTGCGCTTAAAAGCGAATCTTTGCAAAATTCCCAAGATGCAGAAAAATGACATTATAAGGGGACTTTCCCTTCCTAGGAAAAGGAGAGACCTACCCACTTATCACTCTGCAGTGTTTTTGGATAAAGGTTTGCCTTGAATCTTAAAAAAACTGAGTATCCAATTGGGTTTTTAAAAAACAAGTTAGAGTCATGTGGCTATTGTGTCGGTTTGCACGTCCTTAAACCCTGCCTCCACTGTCACCAAACAGCTTCTATTGTGGAAGGGGGAATCTAATTGTGATGTCCTCCTTCCCCTCCAGTCCCCCATAGGGTTTTTCTTTTCTTGTATTTACCCTGGTTGCCACCACCAGTCAGCTGTTAGGCAGCTGACCATCAGAGTCACCACTTCTATCTCCACCTCTGTTGCACACTTTGTAGCTGCATCATCTTTGGGGGCAGCCCCTGTTACCACTGAAGTAGCTCCTACTCTTCCACTACTCACGAGAAAGGACCTCCAGCCACTAGTCAGATGCTACTCATGGCAGCAATAGCCTCCTGGGAGGTTACCTGGGAGGTTATCTCTCTTGGAACAAACCATTTTTTTAAAAACTGAAGTATAACTATTATATTTTTGACATGATATTAAATGAACATTAAATTAACCTAAGCTGAACTGTCATGGGGAAGCCATTGCTGAGCTTTGGGGGAACCTGTAGCCCCAAATCTGCAAATTTTATGGGGCAACCAAGACACAATATGTACTGACACATGGCATGCACACACCTTTATCCAAACTAGAATACAACAATTCAAGAATCAGTACAAAATAAACAACCCCCGATGGATGGTTTAAAACAACCCCCATTTTGGCAAGCTAGTGTGCATCTCAACTGTGTGTCGTTTATTCCCCAATCTTGAAATCGATTTCAAACCTGGCAAAACTGAAACAAATGTAGAACTTTTAAATAATGTAGATGTACCATAAGGAAATGCAAAACCCAACCCTGCTGAAAAGATAATATAAAGCATTCTGGCCCTTGCACATCCCCTTAAGAGAACCAGTGTAAACTGAAACCTTGTTTAACGTAATTAATGTGTACTGCCAAAATGAAGCCACTTTAATTTAAATTTAATTTAATTTTCATGCTTATATACCACTCACTCAGGCGAACCCGACTCAGGGCGGTTTACATAGCGGACAATAAATACAAAAATACAATATCATAACATACAATGAATACAGTAAAAAATCAATCACCAAAAGTACAATTACAAAATCTCTGTCCACAAAATATAACTACAAAAATATATACTACAGTCTGCACTTACACGTGCACTACAAGGGAGCTCAGGTGCTCGCTGTCCCCCCGCGGCAAATGCCGGACCGGAGGGAGGCGGGGCCGGTTGCCGCAGGTGGCTCCCATCCTGGGCTGATGGCGGGGCCCAGGAGAGCTTCGGCGCGGTGTCCCGGCTGTGGTGCGGCGTCTTTTTATCCCTCTGGTCAAGGCAGGGCCGGAGGGAGGCGGGGCCGGTTGCCACAGGTGGCTCCCATCCTGGGCCGATGGCAGAGGCCCAGGAGAGCTTCGGCGCGGCGTCCCGGCTGCAGCGCGGCGTCTTTTTATCTCTCCGGTCGAGGCAGGGCCGGAGAGAGGCGGGGCTGGTTGCCGCAGGTGGCTCCCATCCTGGGCTGATGGTGGGGGCCCAGGAGAGCTTCGGCGTGGCGTCCCGGCTGCGGAACTGTCAAGCCACTTTCTTTGCTTTGCTGTTGCCTAAACCTAAGTCCTCATTGGTGCATGTCTTTGGAAGCAATTGGCAGACCAGTAAATGACCCGGACTCTGTCTCTCCACATTCACACCGTGTATTGTTGTCCACCAGCATTCCCCACTTGAGCATGTTTGTCTTGCATTTAGGGACTTCGACTCTCAACCTATTCAGGGTCCTCCAAGTGATGTAGGGGAGACTGAGATCTTCAGCTATATCCTCCTTTAATGATGTTTCTTGCCCAGTGAGCTCCATCTTCTAATTTGGTTTTGCTCTTGTGTACCCTCAAGATTTGTCAGATTTAACACCTTGCTGTTAAAATCATTATTTTGGCATTAAGAAGAGGACAAGTCAATGGATGCATCCCAAGAATCACATTTTGAAAGCAGCATTTTAAAAATATTTTCACACTAGTTTTGAAACATGATTTCTAAAAATTTTAAAAGGACGTGTTCTTCTAGTTTGAAGTGAAAGTTAAAAACTGTAATGTTGACACGGAGAATCATTCTAACACTTGATTTTCTAGCTCTGGACTGGCTTCACAGGGTTGTTGTCAAAAAAAGAAGAGTGAGAACCAAGGCAGCCATGTACATTGCCATAAACTCACAGGAGGGAAAGTCAGGCTATATGTCAGGGGTTCCCAGCCTTTTCAAGCCGGGGGTTGTGGGTTGCCCGTGTGAATAACTGGCCAAACCTTTTCCAAGGGGTTTGCCCGGTCTTAAACACATCTGGGTACTAACCGGACTTTGCTGGGAAGGCAATTGGGGTTCGGGCTAGTTAGATAGTTTGGGGGGCAGTTCATAAGGCCTTGGCTGATGGCTACGATAGAAATAGGGCAAAAGTCAAAGGTGATGACTCTAATGGAAATACACAATCCTCCACTTCTGGCTGCAAATTAGGTTGGGCAAACAAGCCGCACTAGACAGCAGAAGAATAAGGCACCCGGAGTCAATACACATGAACTCCGAGATTAGGGCAGGAACAATGGGGTTCGCCAGCCCAAGATAATCAGGTGCGAGTTGTCCAATTAACACCTAGGTACCTTCCTAAGAACTGGCATGGCAGCTGGGCCACCGGAAGAAGTCACGTATGCAAGCCTTCTGTATTAGGGGGTCACACGCATCCTAGGCACGCATCACCCCAAGGCAGGGTAATAAATACGTGCCACCCGACCCAGATCGGGGCTGGACTTCACTGCATGATTGTCTCGCGTGTCTTCCTTGCGGCCAGCCACTCCAACACCTGGGAGCCATTGCAACAGGGGATCATGCTCTCTCTGTTAGCTTCGAGGGTTGGATGGCCATTTTGCCCTGCCTGCACAATGGGGTGGCCATTTTGTCCCAACAGCTTCAAAGAGGAGCCCCTTTCTCTCCCCTTTTGAGCTCCCTTGCATGACATGGCTTGGTGGTTAAGACGCTAAACGTGATGACTGGGAGGTCGGCAGGCCAGCAGTTTGAAACCCGAGTGCTGCGTGATGGAGTGAGCTTGCCAACCGAACAGTTTGAAAGCATGAAATTGCAAGTAAACAGGTACCACTTGGGCGGGAAAGGTAACAGCATTCCATGTCAGAATTCACAACCTGAACCGGTGAGAGAAATTTGTAATTGGTAGGGCTGTGAGCAAAAGCATACTTTTTAGAACCTATTTTGGTTGTAGAGTTTTGCCTCTTGTAATAGAGAATTAAAATCTCGTAACATAAGCCAAGCAAAGGTGGGGAGCGCCAACTCATCATCTGTCAATGCCAACTTTTAACCCATTTTACCATTTACTCGTATTAAACGTTTCCATGAAGTTCTTTGTTGGAAGCAGCAGTATATTTGGGTGTTAATGATTTTTAAATTATTTTATTAATTATAAATAAAATATTTGTATTTATAATTATTTTATTTTCCCATTGCATCTCCCCTCTAAGGACTTCAAAGGACTGTATAGGACAGTGATGGTGAACCTTGGCACTCCAGATGTTCTTGGACTTCAATTCCCAGAAGCCCTGATCAGCAGGAGTGTTGACTTTGGCTTCTGGTAACTGAAGTCCAAGAACACCTGGAGTGCCAAGGTCGGCCATCCCTGGTATAGGATCTTCATCTTCATTATTATCTTCTCAACAACCCTGTGCGGTAGATCTGGCTGACAAGGAATGACTGACCCTAATTCACCCAATGAACTCCTTAGCCTAATGGAAGTCCAAATATAGGCTCTCCCCACTCTAAGTACTGTACCCCACTCTTGCCTGCTGAACCGTAGAAAATGTTCCAAATCTCCAGTGCCATAACATACTATGCTGAGCAGTGATGCACTCCAATTTTTTTTACTACCACCTCTGTGGGCGGGCCCAAATCTGTGTGCGGGCCCAAATCTGTGGGCATGGCCAACGCAATGGGATATGGAGGTGGGCGTGGCCAGCCAGGTGGGCATGGCTTGGGGGAATTTCCGCTACCAGTTCTCCCAAACAGGACAGAACCTGCTTCAGTGCATCACTGATGCTGAGTTAACTTGAGCAGCACTGTTTTGCATCTATCCGTGCTCTCCTACCCCTTATTTGATAAAATAACTGTGCACAATTTCCAGAAGACATTATCTAGAAATGTATGCCTACAGCTGAAGTTTTTGCTAAACCACCAGCAGACTGCTTTCCTTCTTCAGATCTGTACTCTTGAGCATGTTTATAGGCTGATTCTGCAAACAGAGTGTGTTGTGCAATTCAACAACTGCTAGCCCTCCAGCTGGTGTTGGACTTCAACTCCCACCATCAGTAGCAACTGCCGGTGATGGCTTAGCAAATGGAAGCTGCAATCCAAAAACCTCTGGTTTGCCATGCAATGCCTCAAGCCAGTGATGGCCAACCTTGGCACTCCAGATGTTCTTGGACTTCAATTACCAGAAGCCCAAGTTAGCACTTGCTGATCTAGAGTGGCAAGGTTCGTCATCACTGCCTTAAGCAAAAAATGGTTCAACTTCAGATTATAATTTTCCCCAAAAAAGTTTTCATATGCATCAAAAATCCTAAAATACATTGGGCAGCACATTTTTAAGTGCTCCCTGTTAATCAATAGACACAGATGCAGGTACAAACAAATCAGGAACAGATGGTGCAAATTCCACATTTTGCAAAAATAAAGGAGGAACAACAAAGACATAATGGTTCAAGGTATCAACAGATGTAAAAGAGATTTTGTTAAGTACAACAATTGGAAAAGGAGAGAAAACTAGGACTGATAAACCATAAGCAACTTTCAGAGCTGCAACAGGAATAAGAGGGAGGGAAACTGAGCAAGAAGACAGAGGAGGGATGTTGAGAAAAAGATATATGGGAAGCAAAAGAGAATGGAAAGAAGGGAAATGCAGCAGAAGCAAAGGAAAGACTATAGAAACTGGCTTGCTACATTAGAGCAGAAAATTAATCTGGTCTATCAGTTGCTATTTGCATTGGACACCAGTTCAGTTCAAACCATCTTAAAGTTAAAGTTAAAGTAAATTTAGGGGTGCCCAAAAACATCTGAACAACTGATATCCTTTTCATGGTGATTCCTCGTGTAACAGTCATTTTTGCTACTAGCTTTTCAGGAATCCCAGACAGACAGACAGACAGACAGACATGAAGATCTGTAGAACAAGCCACCACTTGTTCAGCTTACCCTGGGCATCTCCTCCAGATGTCAAGACGGCAATGGCCTTACCGATCCCCATTGTGTCAACATGCTCGTGTTTTACCACCGACTGTGATGACATTCTCCGGGCTGAAAAATCAACAACAACAATTTCTTATGAGAGCCTGATGGCAAGAAATGCTCTCGGTCTTCAGCACTGCCCTGGGTTCCCTCCTGCACTGCCCGCAAGATCCAGAGTGTTTCCTGCAGCCTTCTGCTGTTGCCTCTCAAAGTGAATGCCTTACCCACCCTCCAATAAAGGACAAGTGGAAATGTCACTCTGTAAGTGGATCTTGGGTGCAGCATCAGCCACAACTAATCCTAAAGTGGCACCAGGCCAGCTGTCACAAGTACCAATGAACAGCAGCAATTTCAGGTCAGGAGCTACGCAATCATCCCTTGATGCCGTCGGACAGGGTTCCCTGTTTAGCCGTCGGTCACCCAGTGCATGTGCTGAAGGCTTGCGCTTGCCAGGTTCAAAGAAAACATGGGTAATTCAAAAAAGAAGTGATCAAAGCACATGCCCTCCAGAAGTTGTAGGACAGCAACAGGCTAAGTATGAGGAATAAAGGCAGCTGCCCTCCAGGAATGTCTGGAACGCCACACATGGCCCACCTGTTTTAATAGGCAGCTCAGACTGCAATCTGGAGCCCAAGTCCTTGGGAGTAAACCTCACCAAAGTCAGGGTGGCTTGCATCTGCCTAGCTATACACATGACCACACTGGTAGAAATGCATTCTTGGCTATGAGTTGCAGTCGACACTAGTAAAGTTATGACGCTTCGGCTCAATGTTTAGCATATCACTGGTTCCAAAATACCAACTCCTAGATCAAAGTGCTTTGGTTTGCTGGATTTTAGGACTTCCAGACGTCCTAGCAACTAATATGCCCCATGTTAAAAGACTGTGGGAATTGGAGTCCAAAGTATTTGGCAGACAAAGGGTTTTTGCCCTTGATAGTAATGGAATCTGACATGAGATCTGAAATGTTAAATGTCTTTATTAGGACATCTGAATTATTAAATAAATCCTTAAGTATTGAGCTGTCTATTCAGTTAAAAAGATGATTTATTAAAGATATTTATGATCAGCTAAAAAAGCAAGTCCTTAATAATCAGCCACCAGACTTGAGACTGCTAACATCAATTTTAAATATACAACTACTCATTAAAGTAGCTGTCTGGAGTATTGAGAGGCATCAGTGTGAAACAGAAGGATTTGACAGGTATGGGGGAGGGAGAGAATTGATCTTCCAGATATTTTGGACTTCAAATCCCATAAGTCTAACTGAGAGGCGGGGATACTAACGTTAAACAATTGAAGGAGTAACATCTGGAGGGCTAGACGTTGTCAGTCCCTGCGCCAAGAAGACATTTACTGTTAATACATCAAGAAATCCCGTAGGGAAAAGAACACTTTCCCTTACAAAGATAATTCATTTTTATCACAGGCAGATTTTACCAACTAATAGTCCTTCCATTGTGCAGCTAATCAACTCTTTAATCACAGAATCATAGAACTATGGAGTTGGAAGGGGCTTTTTAGGCCATTCCTCAATGCAGGAATCTGAATCAAAGCAGATCATCTGATGGTGGTTCAATTCTCTCTTGAAAGCCTCTGTCGCTCGAGGTAATTGATTCAACTGTTGTACTGCTCTCAGTTAAGATCTTCCTGATATTCAGGTTGTATCTGCCTTCCAGGAATTTGAGCAAATTATTATGTGTTCCAACGTCTGCAAAATGTGGATGAATGGAGCTTGGACCTACTCCCAAGAACTAAACGCCTGTCTGGACATGTTCTATGTTGCACCAGTTGGGCCTATAGAGGCACTACTGGCAACTCTTGAAAGCTTCAGATTTTCAATTAAAGATGGCATATGTAAACACCGTCAAACTCTCAGGCAATAATTTATAAAAATTCAGTATGATCTAGAATAATAACTACTGTCACATGAGCAAAGGGCAGGGAAAACTTAGCATAGATGTTTGAGGCGCATGTGCTTAAGACGCTGACTGGAAGGCAGGTTAGCAGTTCAATTCTGAGTACTGCAGAACAGAATAAGCTCCCGTCTTTGGCCCAGCTCCTGCCAACCTAGCAGTTCGAAAGCAAGAAATTGCAAGTAGATAAATAGGGACCACTTTGGTGGGAAGGTAAACAGCATTCTGTGAGCTCCGGTGTCTAGTTATGCTTGCCACATGACCATAGAAACGTCTGTAGAAGCAGACAGCACTGGCTCTTCGGCTTTGAAACAGAGGATGAGCACTGAACCCTAGAGTCGGATACGACTGACTTTCAAGCAAAGGAAACCTTTACCTTACTAGGAATCCATACCTATATTCTCCAATCAGCTGGAACCAGTCCCTGCTGATCAGTGCCTGTTGTTTGCTGTAGCAATGGAGAAGAGGTCCAGCTGATTGGGGGAAAGAGTATCCCTAGCCTATCTGTGGTGTCTCCACTGCGACTGTGGATCCCTCTGTCAATTCCTGCTGATCAGCTGATAGGTGGTGAGGATCTGCTATGGCAGTAGAGACATAGTGGATCAGCTGGAAAACAAATCTCCCCCAATCAATAAGAACCCCTCTCTGCTGCCACTGAATAAATATTTTTAAAAAATAGATCACCAAAGTGTTGTAATGCTATGATGCTTTGAATACATATATTTAGAAATGATTGCCAGCAGCATTGGAAAAGGGCTCCAGATGATCGGTGGAGGCAGGTCCCAGATGATCAGCCATGACAATTTGCAGCTGCAGCAGAGATGTTGCAGATCAAGTGCGGCTATCTGCATTATTTAGCTCAGGGGTTCCCAAACTAAAGCCTGTGGGCCGGATGTGCCCCCACAGGTATTTATGAAACAAAATGGCCACCCCTTTGAAGCTGTTGGAACAAAATGGCCACCACCACCCCTCATGCAGGCAGGGCAAAATGGCTGTCCAGCCCTCGAAGCTGACTGAGAGTGCGATCCAGCCTCCAGTTTGAAAAGGTTGGGAACCCCTGATTTAGCTGGAGCCTTCCTCCTGCTGGACATCTATCAGCGAAAACCCCAGACAAATAATAATAGGAGCAGCCACAGAGGCCAAATCAATTTACTTTGCACTAATTCAAGTACTGGAGTAAAATAATTGACACACACACACCGCCAGCAGTTTCACATTAACTGCTTAGCAACCAAAATAAATCAATTTTGGCTGTGCATCGTGTAATTTCTGATCTTTAAACTAATCAAGAACTAATGCACACGTGGGTGTTTTTTTTTAAATGTAGGCACACCCATAATCCATCAGCTTTGACTCCTTCAGCACCAATTGTTATTCTAGTTGTAAATAACTACACTAATCTTGTTATTATTAGTTGTAAATAGCTGTTATACTAGCCAATAATTGTGCATCTCTGTACATGATATGCAAAAAATAATGCCACGATGACTCTTATGTCTGATGAAGTGGACTTGATCCACGAAAGCTAACATCAACATACAGGAGTTAAGTCTTTAAGGTGCCACAACGTTATTCCTTATTTTGTTTCATTTACTCTCTGTTCTGCTTTCTTGACATCCCTAAAGCATGCTAGCCTCAGTGTTGCAATTTTAGTCTCTAATTAATTAATTCAGGCTTGATTTGATCTAGGACACAGTCCACAGAATCCATAAAACCCTCCTCCAAATTTCAAATGAATTAATTTTCTCCCATCGATGTCCTTTTTCTAAACTTGAGCTGCCCAAGGAAAAATTGATTTATTATTATTGAGCAAACAGTTATGGCTAGGTCTAGTAGACAACAGACCTCTGGTTCTCAGCGTGGGGCACACAACCCATAGGAGCGCAATTTGAATTTTAAGGGGGCAATTTGAGAATGGGTTAGATCAAGTTAATGGTTTTTTAGGCTTCCTCCGTGTGAATAGGAGCTTGCTTTTTGATTATAAGAATTATATGTCAAGATTTTAGAAATGCTTAGGTGGGGCATGGCCAAAAAAAGGTTGGGAACCACTGGCCTAGACATCTTCCTCTTCAAGTGCCAGATTCATTTTGGATATTGGCTATCATCATGGTGATATTCTTCCTGTTCTTAACTTCTCAGAACAGTTCTTCTGACGACATGCCACACCAGTCTCTCAGATTATTTAGCCATGAAGTCCTTCTACATCTAGGGCCTCTCTTCCCAGGAATAGCGAGTTGGAGTACTGTATTCTATACTTTATGTCATTCCTCATATGTCCAAGGTACAGGAGCTTTCTTTATTTAATGGTCTTAAACAGTTCTTGTTCTTTAGCCATGTGGCACAACACTTCCATATTAGTCACATGGTCAACCCATGATATCCTTAGCAGCCGTCTGTAGATCCACATTCAAAAGCTTTGATTTTCTTTTCAGATGCTTTAGTCAATGCCCAAGAATCAACTCCATATAGCAACACTGGGAATACATAACATCTCACTATTCAAATCTTTGTAGCAAGTCAGATCTCTACTGCATAACAAATGTCACATTTTTTATGAAGGTGGGTTTTTCTTTTTCTACTCATATTTTAATCTCTACCACAGGACCCCAATTTTCATTTACCATACTCCCCAAATAATCAATTTTATCTATTTCTCCCCAATTTCCTCTGTTCCTGCCATTAGCTTGCCTTGAGTTGGTGTTCGGCTTATAACAAGATATTTAGTCTTCTTGGTGTTGCGATCTAAACCATATTCTGCACTTGAAACTCTAACTCAATCCAGCATCAACTGAAGATCTGCAAGGTTTGTGTCATCAGCATATTGGATGTTATTCAAGGCCTAGACTAGGGGTGCCCAAACTTTTTGGGCTGTGCGCAGGTCACGTGGTTCAGTGGACCTGTCACTATGGCCTGGGGGCCGGATTCATCAGGCCCATGAAGCCCTCATCACTCCTGGAAGCAGAAGTAAAATGCACCCATATGAGGGCTTTGCAGGCCGGATGAATTGGTGCTGGGGGCCAGATCCAAAGGTTGCCAGACTCCAACTCTCATCATCCTGTGCCAGTGACCATGCTGGCTATGGCTAGGAGAAACTGGAGCCCAGTAACTTATGGAACATTGTAAGTTCCTCAGTCACAGACTAGGACACCCATTTCATGTTCACACCTCTTATAAGGTGAACACACCCACCCTCCCCAGCTTAGCCTGTTACCTAGCATCAGCCATCGTGCCTCCCATGTTCCTGGTCTAGCATCTTCCAGGAGAAAGCTTAACTCAGGAGCTATATCCATCATTGAGGCTAGTACCTTTGTGTTTGCCACATCTCCAACTCTGGGGGAGAGGAGACATCTGTCACAGAACATTCACTATGACATTGCTAGGAAACCAAGACAGCTAATCCTTATTTCCAGGTCACAACTACCAGGCTGTGGAGGATTCACTATAGATTGTTACAGTTTGGCCAGAAGATACTCTTTGTGGTCATTTAGCCTCAGCACATGGTATCAATGCATCAACTAGATGAAGCAGGAAGCTCTCTTTATGAATGACAATCCATCCTCATGAGACTCACATTGTTTTTATTACAGACGGCACCAGATTGCCATCTGGCAGATCCTGGCTTGTGGTGTATCTAGTAGACCAGTGCTGGTGAACCTTCTAGAGACCGCGTGCACAAACAGAGGGGTGGGGCAAACTCTGTGCTGGGGAAGGGAGGAAGCACTCCCATTGGGCTGCTGAGCAGAGGGGCGGGGCAAACTGTGTTGAAAGGAGGGAGAAGTGCTCCCATTTAGCTGCTGGGCAGAGGGACGGGGTGAACTCTGTGCTGGGGGAGGAAGGAAGTGCTCTCACTGGGCTACTGGGCAGAGGGACATCATGAACTCTGTGCTTAGGAGAGGGAGAAAGTGACAGTATGTGTGCCAACAGAGAGGGCTAGGAGTGCCCTCTCTGGCACGCATGCCACAGGTTCACCACCACTGTAGTAGACTGAAAAGATGTCTGTTTTAAATCTGAAATTTTTTTTTGCTTTCATGGTAGAAGATACAGGGGCTACCTTGCCTTCTTGATTTCAATTGCTAGCACATTCATCAGGTTTAAATTTAATGTTCCAAATGACCTCTCTCCACTGGATAGCTCAGTGATTTAGTTATCTGGCTGCAGAACCCAAAGTCAGGAGTTCAATTCCCCACTGTGCCTCCCAATAGAAGAGCCAGCCTATGTAGCCTTGCACAAGCTGCACACAGGGGTGCGCAGGGCACCATGGGAAGGCGCTGGGCAGGGAGTGGTGGGGGCACCTATTGGGGGGTTGGGGGGAATCCCATACATTGCAATTGACGCCCCAGGGCTGCAGAGGCGAGGGTGGGACGGGACAAAGCCCGATTGCCTGATATACCAGCATGCACCTTCAGAAGAAGGGGAGGAACCATTTCTTCATATTCTCTACCTAGAAAACCTTGTAAAATGTTGCCATAAGTCAGAATTGACTTGAGAACAAATTAGTAATATTATTGCTATACAGTATTGTGAATATGCTAAAATATAAGGGCAGGCAGCACTGTTGCACAAACCATGAACCTTTTTGGTGAAATCTGTTTCTAGTATGACTTACTTGTCAGATCAAGCAACACTTGTTTAAATTGTGCAATGTTTGTAACTTTATCACTACGAAGTCATTTGGTTTCCCAGTTCACAGAATGTGATGCCTGGTTATCTTCACACCCTTGATATTGCTTTCGGCCATGCCTTTTATTTTTCTAGTTGCAAATCAATCTGAATTATGTGATCTAATCTGTGTGAAGCTAAGTGCATGGCAGCCTCTCTCTTCTGCACCTATGTCATATTCCAAGAATGTGACATTGTTGGCACAAGGCACATTCAGCTGACTCCTAATCCATGGTTGTGACATTTTGTATGCAACCACCTTTTAACCTGGCAGTCTCCACATGTGCTGAACTTCCATTTCCATCCAAGTCAGCCACCCTTAGCTAGGGAAAAATTCAAAAATTTCACAATTGGGAGAAACAGTCACGAATGAAAGGCAATGTTAGGTAAAAGTCTCCTTGCTCAAAAGTGAGTCGTATCTAACTCTAGGGTGTGGTGCTCATCTCCATTTATAGTCAAGATGCCGGTGCTGTCTGCATCTGCAGACATTTCCATGGTCAATTGGCAGGCATAACTAGATGCCAATGCTGTTACCTTTCCTGCTGAAGCGGTGCCTATTTATCTACCTGTAATTTCTTGCCTTTGAACTGCTAGGTTGGCAGGAGCTGGGGCAATGACAGGAGCTCACTCCCTCGTGCAGCACTAGGGTCTTGAATTGCTGATCTGCAGAATTTCTATTCGTCAAGCGTGTTAACCATTAAGCCACTGCAGCCTTAGAAGGCAATGTTATGTTTATAATTACACTGAAGAAAAATGCTGCGGTCACAGTCTGGCTGCAATATAAACTCAAATTCTGGAATGACCTGTTATTAGAAGCTACCTTGGATTGCTTGAGGTTTCTATTTAAGATGAGCTTCTAAGTCAATTATTACCAAGTTATGTCTCTGAGACTACTATTAGTGTGTTGTAAGAAAGATGCATCTTGCAAAACTATTGTTGCTCCCTTATATCAAAGCAATCCCATGTAGCATTGGTCAGCAATTCACTTGGCAACTACACAGGTGCCACCATCTGGAAAGGAACAATGATGCACTGGGCTTCCTGAAACATCCAGGATTATCTAGCTTCAAAGTGCAAGGAGATCCCAGGAGCACCATCACTGCCCAGAAATTTCAGTACCATATCTGAGCATTTACTGAACAAACAAAAGGAAGCAGGACGAACTGATCCACCTTCTGACTGCAAAGATGACACATGCTCCTTGTACCGGGAGAACAGATGAGAAACGAAGAGTCCTGTAGGGCCACAGTGGAGTGCCAAGGTTCACCACCATTGCTAGGGTGTTGTTGGACCGTAATGCCAGTCAATTCTAACCAATAAAGCTGATGGTGAGGGATTATGGGCCCAACCAAAAGGGGCATCTGTTTCCCCTTGCAACCTTTGCATTCAAGAATAAGGCTGTATGCCTCCACATTTTAAATGGAGAAAAAGAACAAAACTCAGTGATCCCTCCATGATCAAAAATTTGGAGTGTTTATCTCAGCAGATGGATCTAAGTAATTTCAACTGTTAATTTTTCCAAAAATACTCAGGATTCTCAAACTCAGGAACTACATAAAATAATGAGATATTCTTTATATAGCATTCCATCAGAGCTAAATGTGAAGGCCAAAAGTACAGGAGAAAGATGTACCTGCTGCCATCTCTGAGTTGCTGCGAATGCCAGAAAATTTAAGAAAAGCTTATAAACACCCACTTAGATACCCTAGGAAACAACCAAACTTTCACAGGCAGGAAGAGACTCTTCTGGTCCATTCCCCATCCCTATTAAGAAACTGGTGCTGTTTTTTCTCAATACAGCATGAGGAAGATGTGTGATGTGGTACACAAGCAGAGGGGAAAAGTGACATTTACACTAATTAAGTCATCCCAGTGTTAAATATGTGACAGAATGTTGGCCACCATCAATTAGAACCACAGCCAGAGCCAGAGTTTATTATATGGACCAGTGGGCTGGCTTAATTCAAGTATAGTATCTCATTTTCTTAAATGTTTCCAGTCACTTTGGGTCCTAAGGGTCCCAACACTGAGAGAGGGGTATGATATAAATTAAATAGTAAAATTCCATGTGGCTAAACAGGCAATAATACAGCATTCCTTATCTTGGAGCCAATCATTCTCTGACAACAGCTTCACTGGCTGGAGATTGCAAGAGTTTCAATAATAATTTCATGTCAGAAACTATTCTGGGGGGAAAGGTTTTTTGCGGAAGAAACTCCACTCAGAGATGGAGGATCCTTTCATGTCCCCAAAAACTGGGACAGAGATGGGCGCTCAATCTGTCATGCAGTACCCGGGTCTCAAACTGCCAACTTGCCAGCCTTTCAGCTAACAAGACAAGCTTCTTAAACAATGAAGCTCAGCAGCCCCAAGAGTTTCAATGAATCCCATCCACTGGATATGAGATCAGGAAAGGCCTAAATTAGTAGGAAGAAAGGCCTGATCATCTATTTTGTAGTCTTTTTCAAAATAAGCAACAATTCCACCCTGACTTTAATTAGCTTGTATAGCTACTAAGACACTTGACCAAACCACTCAGCAACTAAAATCCACATTGTCATACATGGGCAAAGATTGCCATGCTGCATTCTTAAATACAATATTAGACAAGTCTGCATGCTCCCTCCTCAAGCATTAATAACAGGGCAGACTGTAGCACTTTGTATCCCCTCTGGAAAGGCTTTAGTACCACTAATAGGACATTTGGAAAAAAAGAAAAAGCATGGCTAAGATAAGCATTAGAGGGGAAAATTCATGATAGTGATTACTATTTTTCTGTGTCTAACTAAACATTTTAGAGTGGCTTTTCCATTAGTTCACTAAACATATCAAACAAGTACAGAGTTTGGAATATTTGTTTTGTGATTTCTTCCTGTAGTAGCCTTTTCTCCCCATCACAAACTCCTTCACCTGCTGTACAAGGTAGCTTCGGCTCAAACCATTAGTAAATGGCCCAGATGTTGAACATATTTTCCCTGTGTGAAATCTAACATCACACAAGTGTGTTTCTGTGGACACTGTAAATTTCCCTTCCTCTCAACCCTAGTTTTTCCATTGAGTTATAACCTGCTATAGGACTTTGATAACTTAAAAAGACATTTTAAACAGACAAACTAAACAAATCTCAACTATGAATCTATACCAACCTGCTTGCTCTTCTTTTTCTTCTGAAAATGAGCAGAAACGGAAGATGATTATAACGGCTGCAAATGTGAGTGAGACTGAAATGAAGAGACCAGACCCTACCACCGAGAAGTCCAGCAGAGTCCACATAACCAGAAGATGTGTGCTTCCTTGCCTGATATTTATAGATGCTATGCCAGCCGTCTAGGCAGCTGCCTGTGCTGTAATCTCTCTCTTATTGGCGGGTATAAAAGTCAGAGTCTTACATTGAAAATGTTCCAGGCAAGTTGGTTTCCAGTTGCAAGTCAATATAAAGATTTATATTCAAGATTACATTGTGACAAACTAGTTTCCTTTGCAAGCCTATACAGCATACATACAAGTGACTTTCTAACTAGTCTATGGATCAAAAGGTGGGAAAGAAATGACATATTTGCAACAAGGAAGGTAGGCATATTTTACTATGATGTCTTAAAAGGTGTCTATCGGTTACTTTCACTCAAAAGCCATTCTGATTGGTTGCTTTGACTTTTTATGATGACACAAAGCTGTCTGGTGTCACTTTTTTCTTACTTTTGTAATTTAAGATGTACCATATATTGTTGTTATGTGCCATCAAGTATTCTCCAGCTCATGGCAAACCTATGTGTAGGAGAGCTCCAGAATGTCTTGTCCTCAACATCCCCACTCAGGTCTTATAAAAACAGGCCTATGGCTTCTTTCATGAAGTTAATTCATCTCATGTTTAGTCTTCCTCTTTTTCTACTACCTTCCACTTTTCCCAGTATTGTCTTTTCCAGAGAATCTTGCTTTTTGAATGATGTGCCTGAAAGTAGGACAGCCTCAGCTTCAAGAGACAGCTCAGGCTTGAATTGCTCTAGGACTCACTTATATGTCTTTCTGTCAGTCCAGAATATCCGCAGAGATCTCCTCCAGCCCTATATTTCAGATTAATCTTTTTTTTTTCCTGTCAACTTTCTTTACAGTCCAGCGTTTGCATCCACACATTGATTGCAAAATGAATAGCATGGATGGTCTTGCTCTCTAGTGAAACATCCTTACACTTGATGATCTTTTCTAATTCCTTCATTGCTACACCTCCTAGTGTCAGTTTTCTTTATATTTCTGATGCCATATGTACAAATTTTAAAACTGTACTAAAAAGCTGCCTACTTAAATCCTAAAAGGATGGCTTCAACTATTCTGATGATATCATAAAAGGTTTAAATAATCAATCAGGATGGGCTGTCATGTGAAAATATAATACCTTTCAAAACACCTTTCAAACCAATATAATGAAAATTTGCACACTTCATTTAGTTACAGTATGTGCCCTCAAGTTGGAACTGACTTATAACAGCCATAATAGGGCTTTCAAGGTAAGTAAGATATTTAAGGGGTGAATTTACCAGTTTCACAACCCTAGTGAACTTCCATGGCTGATCGGGGATTTTAGGACTTGGGTCTTTGTCCGTCACACTGCCCACTACATCACATTGGGTACCTTTGCTATTTCATTTGTTACTGATTTTCAATCTAGCCGGTGGATTAAATATTAGGAAATACAATGTAAAAGTAAATCTCTGATATAAAAATATGAGTTGAAGATGGAGCAAACTGTAATGCATAAAGAAAACTATAGCAATACAGTATCTACAAAAACAACTCAATTACCGGTAATCATGTGTTTGAAGAACTGGTGTTGAAAATATAAGATAGTGGACCACAGCACACAGCACACACCCAAGTAATACAAAAGATTCAAACATGTAATAAGACCCATCTTGCTAAATATGAAGATAAAGCATCACCAAAACAACTGAACATGTACCTACAAAGGCTATAACAGAGAACAATCTTTGATTGTTATGAAAAATTGTGTGGAAAAACCATTTCAGTCCAGCTTTAAGACCTTGTCCTTCCCAAATCAAACTACTTGGAAGCAAAATCCCAATGAAACCTTTTTATTTTTTCTCTTCCAAACAATCTCTTCCCCTACTTACGTACATACCTACTATGGCAATGACACTCCACTTTCAATTGTGTATTTGCTACTGTCTCCAAACCGGTAGCATTACTGCATTCTACCTTAACAGAGTGAGAAGCTCAGGTGTGCAGACTGACAGGTCTGCGCACCCACCATGGAAGCCATAACTTTCATCACAACTGCTAAAAGTGATAGAGGTTGCTTTCCAAGACTTGGAGATTCTTTGTTACGCAGCTACTGTACTTTGTACAAAGAGAAAACTTCCTGTATTTAACAGGGCCAACTTTCAGGCCCCATATGAAGGAGTGCAATCTTAAATATTCTTTGAAAAGGAATTGATCAAAAGGACAGGGCATCCAGATCTTTGAATGGGAAAAACACTATCAACCATTTGAAGGCTAACCTGAGCAAGACTCAAGTGTATGCATTCCACCTATGAAACCAAGAGGCAGGGGTTGAGTTGGACGTTACATGACAAGGGAATTGATTACAGCATTGTTCAGCCCTTAGGTGTGACACTTGACAGGATGCTCTCTTCTAAGCAGAAATGCTGAATACCAAGGATAAAGTTAGTACTGTACAAGGAATAATACAATCAGGAAACTCACAAACTATACATGAGGAACTCAACCGTCCACACTGTGTACACCAGCATCTCTGCAACAGGGTAAGCTGCTCCAGTATGGAGTGCATCCGCACATGTGAAACAAGTAGTCATCACTGTTAATGAAACAATGCATATAGTGACAGGATGCCTCAAACCTACATCAGCTGAGAAACTATATCCTCTTGTTGGTATCACTCAAGGTAAGATAAGGAGAGAAGTAGAAGTCAACGCTGAGAGAATTCAGCAAGAGAATGACCCTGGGCATGCTCTGAATGGATACGAGCCTCAAGTCAGCCAGCTCAGATCCAGGAAGAGCTTTATGGCAAGAACAAACATACTGGAAGATACACAAGAGCAAAACCAAATTAGAAGATGGAGGAAGAAGCTCACTGGACAAAGAATAACATTAAAGGAGGATATGGCTGAGGAACTCAATCTCCCCTACATCACTTGGAGGACCCTAAATAGGCTGAGTGTTGAAGTATCTAAATAAAAGACCTATATCCTCAAGTGGGGGCTGCTGGCAAACAACAATGCTCTATGTGAATGTGGTGAGATACGAAATCCGGCTCATTTACTAGTCTGCCGGTTACTGCCACAAACATTTATGGATGAAGATTTAATTTTAGCCAATGACAAGGCCAAGACAGTGGCTTCATTTTGGCAGTCAAAAGTTCAATCTGGCTGTGAAAGAAGAATGGGGAAAACACTGTCCTTAGGGAAAAGGCTATCTGATAATTTGTCCCTTACAGATAGTGTTTTCTATAGAAGAGATGCCCATATTCCATCCTTGGCTTCTCAAAAGAAAAGATAGCAACTGCCATGTGACAGAGGCAGTGCTGAGTTCAGGAGAGCTAAAATCCCCTCTTCCTAATAGGCACCAGCCCTGAGTCAGGTTTCCCCGAGTGGGCGGCATAAAAATCTAAGAATAACTTTTTTAAAAAATAAAATAAAAAATACTGCAGCCAAAACTGTACTCTCGATCTTGAGTTCGATCCTGACGGGTACTCTGGGTTGACTCAGCCTCCCAATCCTTCCAAGGTCGGTAAAACGAGGACCCAACATGTTGGAGGGGTGTGTGGCAAAAAAAAGACTAATAACCTTGTGAACCGCCCACTTGTAAAGGTTTCCCTTGCTCGAAAGCCAGTCGTATCCGATTCTAGGGTTCAGTGCTCATCTGTTTCAAAGCCGAAGAGCCAGCGCAGTCTGCTGCTTCTGCAGACGTTTCCGTGGTCATGTGGCAGGCATGACTAGACACCGGAATGCTGTTTACCTTCCCACCGAAGTGGTCCCTATTTATCTACTTGCAATTTCTTGCTTTAGAACTGCTAGGCTGGCAGGACCTGGGCCAAAGACGGGAGCTCATTCCGTCCTGCAGTACTCAGAATTGAACTGCTGACCTTCTGCCTTCCAGTCAGCATCTTAACCACAGGTTTCGCTTGCTCGAAAACCAGTCGTATCTGACTCTAGGGTTCAGTGCTCATCTGTTTCAAAGCCGAAGAGCCAGCGCTGTCTGCTGCTTCTGCAGACGTTTCCATGGTCATGTGGCAGGCATGACAAGAAAACCGGAGGGGCACGGAACGCTGTTACCTTTCCCACCGAAGTGGTCTCTATTTATCTACTTGCAATTAGAGATTACTCTGGGTTGAAAGGGTTTTTTCTTTCTTTCTTGGAGAAACTCTGCTCAGGGGACGCCCGAATAAGGCTCCTTTCATATCCCCCAAGTGCAGCCCTCGGGTATCGAAACCTGACCCTTCCATGCCAGTCTTCCAAGCTCAGCGTTTGAACCCCTCTAGCCACCGAGGGAGCTGCATATAGACAAGTGGAATGGCTAATTGCTTTAATTAGCACTACAACTCCTCTAAGCAACAAAGGGGGCTGCGGGGAAGTGAGACAAGGGGCGAGGGGGTGCGAGAGGGGGGCAGGGAAAAGCCGCCCTTTCCCTCACGCCCAAAACCTTCCACGCGGGACGGAGCCTCCTCTGAAGGGTCCCGAGCGAGCGCCCGACGACGCTCTCTCAGCCCACGAATCTGTCTCCCCAGCGCGCACGCGCTCCCTCTCTCCACGCGCGCGCTTCCAACCGACGACCCCTTCCACCACAGAGAAACCCCCGCTCCGCGACGCGCGTGCACGCACGCAACGCACGCGGCACCCCATTGTTCCTCCAGCGCGCGCAGGCTCTCGCGGAGGCGCATGCGCAGCCCGCCTTCCTTCTTCCTACCCAGTCCCTGCGAAGACTCGGAGTCGGCTTGAATGCTGCGTCTCTGAGGAGGCGCGTGGCTTGGAGGCTGTTTTGTGTGTGTGTGTGTGTGTGTGTGTGTGTGAAGGGTTTTGTTTTTTTTTGCTCCCGCCCCTCTCAGCCAGACCGCCGCCTCTTCCTCCTCCTCCTCCTCCTCAACCGGCGCCTCTCTGGTCCGGAAGAGGGCGAGAGGCCAACACAGCCAGGCGAGGCAAGGCAAGGCAAGGGAGGCAAGAGAGGCGAGGCAAAAGGGGTTCCGCTTCCGCTTCCGCTCGCGTTGACATTCCCGCCTCTTCGAATCCGGGCCGGAAAGAAAGAAAGAAAGAAAGAAAGGAGCGAAGAAGAAGAGGCAAGAAGGGGAAAAGGGAGGAGGAGAGAGGCTGGTGGCGAAGGGAGGAGGCTGAGAGGGAGACGGAGAGGAGCCAGCCGTGCCGCCTGCTTTCCATTCCTACTACAGGTCGCGGCGTCGGTTTAGGTTGCCGGTAGGGGTCCGGGCTTGGTAGTCATGGGAACAAGCTCTCTCTCTCTCTCTCTCCCGCCGCCTCCGAGGCCCGAACCAGGTCCCTTGGGAGCCTCTCTTTTTAAAGCCACAACACCCCCCCCTCCCCCGCGCGGAGTTCCTCTTCGTCAGGCGGCGTTAGAGGAGGAGGGCGTCCGTCTTTCTCCCTCTGTGTGTGAGAGAAAGTGAGTGTGTGTGTGTGTCAGAGTTGAGTGTGTGAGAGAGAAGGGTGAGTGCGTGTGTGAGAGAGGGTGCATGTATGTGAGAAAGAGTATGTGTGTGTGTGAGAGAGAGTGCGTGTGTGAAAGAGTGCATGTGAGAGATGAAGAGTGAGAGTGTGAGAAAGTAAGTGTGCGAGTGACTGTAAGAGGAAAAGAGTGAGTGTATGTGAGAGTGTGTGTGTGCATGCGAGAGAAAGTGTGTGAGAGATGAAGAGCGAGAGTGAGTAAGAATGAGTGAGTGAGAAAGAGAATAAGAGTGTGAGAGAATTATTATGTGTGAGAGTAAGTTTGTGTGTGAGAGTGAGTGTATGAGAGAATGAATGTGTGAGAATAAGTGACTGTGTGTGTGTGTGTGTGAGAGAGAGAGAGAGATGTATGTATGTGTGGGAGAGATATTGGCCAGCTGAGCTGGAAAGTTCCCAGTTCAAACAATCCCCTCTGAGAGAGAGGGGGGGGGGATTTGGCCTCTCTGAAAAGAGAGAGAACCTCTCCAAGGGGTCGGGAGATCCTCTCTGGCCTTCTTGCTTTGGGGAGGGTTTGGACGCACATCACACCAAGTAGAATCTCATCTCCTCTCTTGATTTTAGCTCCCTTTTAAAATATGATGCTTCTTTCTCAAAAAGATAAGAAAGCTTATATTCTGTTAAGTCTAAGAAGGAAAAGTCCCCGTCCCCCAATCAGAGATCGAGGCAGTTCCCTCAGTTTGGCAGTTATCGTCGTCTGTCTTGCCTGTTGTACTCCTACCTCTACCCACCCCGTCTGACAGGCATAACATCTCTTAGGTTGTCCTCTTCCTGCTCTAGGAAAAGACTATTTCCCCTTGTCTCAGGTTGTGAACTCTCAAGGTCCCTTCTGTGAATTCACCAGAAGACTGAAGACAAGACATTACTTTTCCCTTTTAAAGCTGTAGCTCCTCTATCTGCTAGGGGTGGGTGGGGACAGGGACCTATAATACCAGACTGTTACAAAATGCTTGAATGACTGGAGCCCATATGTGCCAGCAATGCTTTGAATGGTCATTCACAATATAAATGCTGAGAGAAGGGCACGTTGCAAATTTGGGGTGGGGGTGAGGGCTTGCATTGGTCTGTAACTGATGCTTACTTCTCCCCACCATCAGCTTCCATCTTCACTTTTCTTTACCATTGTCATCAGTGTTGTACTATATAAAATAAATTAGGTTAAACCTGTGAAAGGTCAGCAGGAACTTACTTCTTGAACAATGGCACTTGTGGACAAGTGACCTGCTGCATTTCAGTGCAATGAGAAGCACTTGCCAAAATTTCTTCTTTTTTATAGCTTTTAAACCCAAAACTCTGGTGTTGTGCCTCATCCTACAGTGAATTCAACTGGAAGCGTAAACATATACATCAGATATAGTATAGTCATAGCAGGGTGTCCCTAACTCCCATGTCATGCTCCCATGCTTCGTTTTGACATTCTTAGTTATACTAACAGTTGTCATACCAAACAACAGCAAGTGGGTTTTTATCATCTTAATTTTTCACTTTGACTATTAAATCTGCTCAACACTTTCTGACCTATGCTTTTATTAGGTTTTTTTGTAAATTCATATGAACATCTCTTCCTGCTCTAGGGGAAAAATATAAAGTAGGCATTTTGTAATTTCTAAACTTGTTATTTATATTAGGGTTACTTAAATAATGTATCTTTTTAGCAGAAACAAAATGCACTTTTACAGCCTCCAAGTAAATAAAGAAAATGAGTCATATAACACACTTATCTCAGGGGGTGCCAACCTTTTAAGTTTGGGGGCCAGGCCACACTCCTTCAGACAGTTGAGGAGGGTGGACTGGTGTCCCTCTCCCCATGAACGCTGTTGTAAATGATTCTGTGGCTATCATAAACCAGATTGTGGCTGCTTCTGGCAGCAGCGGCTGTTAGAGCAAGGGCAGATTATTGGGCACCGTGGGCTGTAGATTGCTGACCCCTGATTTATCTGCTCTCGTGTATGATTGTAATTTTCTATATCGTTTTTAATTTTCTTCCATCATTAGAAAGACTGCAGAAGTGCAAAAACAAGACTTTTGACAGAAGTTGCTGAGAGTATCTCAACTGTTCTTAGAGGAATCTGCTGTATGTCAGGTCAGACTATTTGCATGTCTAATCAGTTTTGTTCAGGGATTCTCAACCTCTAGCCTGTGGCAGCATTTCATGTGCCCCCACCCCACCGCCTCCACCTCACCAAGAAGTGCCATGTGGTGGAGGAAGGGCAAAATGGCTGTCCGGTCCCTGAATCTATCTGAGAGAGTGTAACCCGACCCCCAGCTTTAAAAGGTTGAGAACTCCTGGTTTTGTTTCTTCTGACTAGAGACAGCTTTCCACAGGCTAACACCCTTGCTGTCCATCTCTTGCTATATGCTTCCTTAAGTTGAAGGTACCAGAGATTGAATTCTTTGTCTCTTACATGTGAAGCTTGTGCTCTGCTAATCTTGTTTGTTCTGTTCTCAATTGATGAAGAAAAAACAATTTCTCTTCACATTCATATTATATCTTATTTGGAGTCAAATGTCTTCTTATTTAGTTCACTAGAAGTTTTCTGTTGGTATTTTGCTGTTTAGTCCTTTTTTTTGTTAAGGTAAAGGTAAAGGTTTCCCTTGCTCGAAAGCCAGTCGTATCCAACTCTAGGGTTCAGTGCTCATCTCTGTTTCAAAGCCAAAGACCCAGCGCTTTCTGCTTCTACAGATGTTTCCGTGGTCATGTGGCAGGCATGACTAGATATCGGAGTGCACGGAACGCTGTTACCTTCCCACTGAAGGGGTCCCTAGTAATCTACTTGCAATTTGCATTTGTATCAGAGGGTAAGCAAAACAACAAAAAAGATTGTGGCACCTTAAAGACTAACTCCTGTATTTAAATGTGCACTTTCGTCCACTTCGTCAGACAGATATGCTTGCACAGACTAACATGGCTGCCGCTTCAACAATTTACATTTGTGTGTTTCCTGCACTTTAAACTATGATTTGTTTTTAACTTTGTTGTAATATGGCTGCTAAAATTTTGCTTTCTTGTTATATTTATATCCAGATTTTCCTTATTTTTGCTCAGGGGTTCTCAACCTTTCTAAGCTGGAGGCCAGATCACGCACCCTCAGACTGTTGGCGGGCCGGACGAGAGTCCCCCCCACACCACAAGAACCACCCTGAACTCCCATCATTCCCCCACACCGCTGCCAACACTCCCCCATGCCACCAGTTCGGCCCGCCATCACCCCCATGCTGCTGCCACAACCACACACATAAACACACACCAAATGCTGCCGCCGCTGCTTCACTACTTCCAGTCTGCTGTGGGTGAAGGAGAGGTCCTGACTGTCCTTGCCTGCACTCGGCCAGAGCGGCCCTCGGGAAAGACAGGTGGCAGCGGATGTCTTCCGCCACCGCCTCCATTCTTTTCTCCTCTGCCTGGCTTGGTGTGTCCCTAACGCTGCTCCGTAGGAGGGTGGGTGGATGTTGTAAGCCTTCTTACAACATCCACCATGCTATGGAGCGGTGTTAGGGACACAGCAAGCCAGGCGAGGGGACTAGGATGGCAGTGGCGGGAGCAAGGGTGCAGGCTGGATGTTCTCCAGGCTTCAATTTAGAAAGCACTTTCATTTCCAGAGCTACTCACTCTACACTCCCTGTAATTCTTTTAGCACTCTGTACATGTTCCATAGCACACCGTGACATCAACTACCTTGTGAAGTAGGTCATGTTGAGAGTGAGACTTCTAGCATGGTTCATGACCAAATGGAAACACAAATGGTACCTAACACCAATAAAGTTGAGTAGTTATAATTCAAAATAATCAAAAAAGGTGACAGAATTCCTCTGTTTTACTATTCTTCCATGTTTGTAAAAGTGAAATAGGAAAATAGCCTGGTAGGGAGAGGTGACATTGGAAAACTGCAAATATCTGTCTTCCTTATTCTGACTAATAACATTTTCAGTTGTAAAGTAGTCAACTTATTTGCAAAATCATAATAAAGAGCAACCAGATGAATCATCAGATCCTGAAAAACTAGTTCCATTGTTAATTTCTAGTTGCATCAGAGAGCACATGAAAAGAAATGTGCAGGATAGATATTAATCTTTTTTTAATGATGTGAGTGTAAGTAAGTTGTATTTCACAGGCAGTATATATCCAGGAATCTGACTGGTTTTGGTTTAGCTTTATAAAGTTATTTAGTGATGCCAATCAACGTGGTAGCCTATACTGGCCTGTTGTACAGTAGTGGTAAAAACATAACGTAACTTGACTGTCTCTTCTAGTTAGCCATGAGAGTAACTTCAGACTGCAACATGCTTACCTGAGAATACTTTCAAGTTGTTTATACTGTACTCACAAAAATACTCATCAGCATTATTGTAGGTAAAAAAAACATAATAGACTAGGGGAAGTAGAAGTCATATGACTATCAGGATAATTTCAACAAGTCCTATGAGGGTCTATAGAAGTATAGTACTTCTGTTTCTGGAGGGTTCTAATTGGGGTTTTCTTTTTCAGAAGGGGAAAAAGCTGGAAAAATACTAAGTTTCCCCTCCCTTCAGAATGTTTGTTTGCTGTGTTTGTATATCACTTCATATTATAGAATCTCTATAGCTGGCTGGATAGCCCAGTGGCTTAGGTATCTGGTTGTGGAGTTAGAGGTTGGGAGTTTCCTTCCCTAATATGCCTCCTGAAAGAAGAGACAATCTTTGCAGCCTTGGGCAAGCTGCATGGTCCCAGGACCACCAGAAAAAGGGAATGGTAAACCACTTCTTAGTACTGTGTACCTAGAAAACCCTGAAAAGGATTTGATGGCACACAATTATTAAGGGATTTATATTGAAGTATACATGTCAATCAGTATAAAACCAGTCTAAGAACAATCTTAGAATAAAAATTGAAATCACTCAAATAACCAATGCAGAAGACTGGCAGTCATAATAATTATTTTAATGGAAACATTACTGTTTTTGCTTAACTATTACATAACAGTACCTTTTTAATTTTCCAATTATTAAGTAATGCGGTTATTAACAACACTGTCTAATATTTTCTTCAATTGTAAAAGGAAATAATAGAATAACTGATTTGCAAGAGGCCTATGAGGCCAACCCCCTGCTCAATGCAGGAAATCCAGATCAAAGCATCTGACAGATGGTTGTTCAGTTTTCTCTTGAATGCATCTAGTTAGAGTGCTCACCACCTCCTGAGCTAATAGTTTCCACTGTCATACTGTTTGAACTGTAAGAAGTTTTTCCTGATATTCAGCCTAACAGGTCACCATCCATGTTTTCAGTTACTCAGCATTGCTCGCATCTGGGGGGCCTCAGTCTGCAACGCAATGTTTACAAGGAATGGAAGCAGACATTTTGGAAGTTCTCGTGGAAAATAATATACTGTATTTTCTGGCATATAAGACTACTTTTTAACCCTGAAAAATCTGTGCCAAAGTCGGTGGTCGTCTTATAGGACAGGTACTTAACTGCAGCTTGTTTCCCCTTGCTTCATATGTCCGGCGCATATGGTGGGGGGTGCCGCGGCTGAGTCCCTGCTCTGTTCGGGGAGTATGAAGCAAGGGGAAGCAAGCTGCACACATCTTCCTGTACCTCGAGGAGGAGAACGTGAGCATGGATTGGCTCTCCACCAGAACCTTCCCATTCGACTCAGAGGGCTGCGCGTCTTCGGGTTGAGTGTGGGTTAATTTTTATTTGGTGTGCATTGGAAGAGAGGTAGTCTTATACGGCAAGTATATTCCAAACTCTATATTTTAACTGGAAAACTTGGGGGTCGTCTTATACGCCCAGTCGTTTTATACTCCGGAAAATACGGGTAATTTAAGATTATAAGCTAAACGTGTGAAGTTCACCTTTGCAAAGCGAGATATGTCATGCCTTAATTCGTTATAATTGTGATGATTATGGCGTGCAGCGTACATGAGATATGATTATGGGGTACATGAGATTGGGGGGTTGGGGTTTTCATAAGCTGTAAGCCATAAGCATCAATATTATAACAAAGTAAGGCTTGAACTATCTTGCTTTGCATGCAATGAGTCTATCTTATATATTAAGTTGCATTACTGAACTGAATGAACATTTGCATGATATTCTAATTTTCCGAGTTTCTCTTGTTTGTGGAGAATATTTTGTGGATATCTGAAGGTGAGGATAACAGCCCTATATTTAACACATATATCTGAGTCATAGAAGCAGGGGAGGGGTTTCAAATATACATTGTGTTGTTCTCAGACATGAAGAAAAACACTGGACACACCTTGAGAGTCACTACCACTGTAGAAATGTCTTATTTTTATATAAAGCTCGGTAACAGTGCTTTCCATGCAATCCTTACTGAAGCTAGAGGGGATATAGAACTGATTGTCAAAGCTTTACTGGTACACAGTGATTGATTAGGACAGGAGATTTGGGAAATTTTACTGTTTTCCCCCCACATGCAGATCTTCCCTTTTTTACATGCTTTCCTCAAGTAGTTATAATTGAGGGAATGATTTATGCCAGCTCTAAGATGGGATTGGGTTGTAACCCTAACACTTTCTTGTTGAATAAAGAGGCTTTAGGTCTAGCAGCAGCCTTTTCTTTGGTATAACTGATACCTCCAGGATGGATGGTCAGCCTCCATTGGAGGGACAATTCTGTTGCATCTTAACTCCTGTGTTCAAATCTGACAGGAGCAGTTAGGATTGTTCTGTCTGTTCTAAGTTTTTCAAGAAGCTCTCTGTCCATTCTTATATCCTCAGTAAGTGGAGCACTTGTAGCAGGCAAAATGAAAGAGGTTGAGTTGAAGTCTTTGTAAAACACAGTGCAGAATTTAAAATGTATGCAAAACTGTATTTTCCTGCTCTCTTCTTAGGCAATTGAAGCTTTCTTCTGAATCAGTTATGTGAACAGTGTAGTAATGGGTGAGTCTCTGCCTGTTATCTATGCTACATTTTATGTAATTTATGTCTTTGCACCTGTATTGTTTTTAGCAAAGGTAAACCATGGGATTTTTTTAAATGAAAAATTATATTGCCATGTAAATTTAGACTTAACTGTACAAATCTGAAGAGCCCTTGTGATGGCAGATGTGGATATAGGATTGGGGTCTGGTTCAGCTAATGCTATTGGTTTAATTTTGAGTTCCTCAGGTTGAATTCTGGGATTACAGTCCCCGGACAGACACCTAAGTTTCATTCAAGTGGAATGAGACCTACCTCAGACCTTGCTTCCTGTTAAAAAAAAACTGCTCTGGTATATCCTGAGAAGGGTCATTCCTTGGGAAGAGCCTAATGTGCAGTGTTACTACATTTCCCATAAGGAATTGGACTTCCAGGAAGCATTGTGTCAGTTTTATTTTTGAACAGAAAACACATCCTGAGGTAAGCTTTGGTCCAGGTGAGTGAAATATAAGTACTGTATCTATCTGGGCTGGAATTCCTATAATTCTGCCTGGAAAATTCTTCAAGAATTCTGGAAGTTGGAATCAGAAATAAATAAATGACACCCCTCATAATTATATTGGGGATGTTCTCCCATACAGAAACGGGAGTAATAGTTTGGGGAGTAACCTTCAAAACAGTTGAGGGGGAAATGCAAACGCGGCAGCCAACGATTCGTCAGGGGAGGCGCTCTCCCTGCTGGATCGCTGGCTACCTCCTTTGTATTTCCCCCACCGCTGTTTCGAGAGCTAACACGTAACAGTGGAGGGGGTAATACAAAGGTGGCAGCGCGTCGGCCTTTTTTTTTTACACGCCGCCGGCTGTCCCGCCTCCTCTGCGCTCGCATCCTCCTGCCTGATTGGCTGAGGGGTGGCGCGGCGTGGAGGATGCTGGGAAGCGTAGGGTTTTTTTGTTCGGGTTCGTGGGGCGTTGGCCCCACTCTCGACTTCCGGACCCTTGCGGGAGTGTTCTTCGGGAGTGTGGCCAGCTCATTACGGGATTGGCTGGACGTGTGCGGACACGCATTCAGGACACGCACGGCCACATCCAATTCTTATAGATAAAGATAGTTAGCCTTTTAAAGAATGTCATTGTTCTTTTTAAGAAGCAAAAAAGCAAGGTAATGAGACAGGTGAACGACTTTGGTGGGTCAATTTCTCATTGCTGCTACAAACTAGCAGCAACTAGGGAAAGCCCATTTACAGCAAATTTGTTTGTTTGCTTTAAATTAAGATTTCCTTGTTGGTTGCAAAGTTTCAGCAGCAAAGTGATATAAAACATTTAAAGCAAACAAAACATCCCCCCCTATGTTGCCTATCACTGCAGTCTGGGGATCTTTTTAGGGACCTGCTAAATTTTTAATTTATATTTTGGTTTTTGAATCACCCTTTTGGGACATTTCTTCTTTCAGCACAGGGCATATAGTCTCTATGTCCTTTGATAAGTCCTAATGAGCTCATAACACTGAAAAAACTTGTGTTTATGTATTATTGCTTTTGAGCAATCAAGCACTAAGATACTTTTTCTTTCAGATGAATCTGCAGATTGTATGACAATGGATGCTGGAGATTCAGTGTTAACTAACCACACCCCTATGTTCGAGACTTTTTCTCTACAACAAAATGCTGTTTCTGGAGATCCACTTCCATCAACTGGCAACACGGTTTGAGAATTATTTGCTTTCTCACCCATGCAATGTTTTTTTCTTAATTCCATGTGTTTCTTTAGAAATAAGTTCCTTATTTTCTGCCATGCCAGTATTAAAAGTAATGTTAGCTTTTTGAAGTCTAGGAAATGTCAAGTACTTTTATATATTATAATCTTTTACACATAGCTCCATACTCAGGTCCCCTAGGATTATCTTCATTCTTATCATCTTGAAACTGAGATTTATCCTGCTGGTTGGGAGAAATATTGGTAGTATCCTGTCAATTAGATTTTACTCTATTTCCTTTAAGCAGGTTGAGGCATCTCTGAAACCTCCTCAACCTTCCCCAAACCAAGAATCAATAATGGAAGTAGCTTTCCAGATAGTTCTGGCTTTATTTTGTTTTTCTGTTTTGAAACCATTTCTGGGTCTGCAAGAGTCTATGGCAGGCTCAGAT
Organism: Bradypodion ventrale; assembly: GCA_035047345.1. Lineage (NCBI taxonomy): Eukaryota > Metazoa > Chordata > Lepidosauria > Squamata > Chamaeleonidae > Bradypodion > Bradypodion ventrale. Next base: position 215,691,881 of record JAWDJE010000002.1, on the reverse strand, counting down.
ATTAGATTCTCAGCCCTGGTGAAGTTGCCCAGTCCTGCTCTAAAATAATATAATTTTCATATACTGCATGCTATCTAAATGTGTTATTCTTGCATTTTTTCATAACCAGTTTTGGGAATGGGTTCACACTGAAAATTTCTAGAGGTCCTGATATATTGCAGCTTCTGTTTTACTTGTATTGCTGTGCCTCCCAATTTATTTATTTATCATATGATGAACTTCAGTTGTCTACATTAATGTTGATATATACAGTAAGAACCAATTGTCCATCTCAAGTTCCTAGCTAGAGTTCCACGTCTAGGTTTGAAAGCCATTGAAGGGCTTCATCTGTGGCACTGTGCTCGTCCTCCAATGTGCCTCAACACATGTAAAGGAACCTAAATATAATGTGGTCCATGGTTTGGTCTTCTTCATCATAGTCACATTGGGGAGAGGACTTCCATCCCTATGTGAACAGAGTGGCTCCACATCTACCATAGCCGGTCCTCACTCTGTTCAGCATCCTCCACTGCCATCTTGGAAGGGAAAATTCAGCTGACCATTCACAGAGGTTCTTGATAATGTGATGATGGGGAATCGGAGATAGAGGTGTGCTTCCAAATTGTTTTAAATAAAGCAATTTTTATGCTTGAATGTAATTTTTAAAACTTCCTTTGATTTTTGTTCCTTCTCTTTAGTTTCTATCAAACAAGTTTAGCAATTTGGAGAGACCTTTCACTTGCCCAACTAGACATGCTTCCTCTAGCTTCACTTATTGCTCAGGTAAGGATGCCTGTTTTAGCATCAGTTGAAAAGACTGAATAAGACTCTTTAGAATATGTGAAGGTTATAGTGCTGCATTGTTGGTTCATATATTGGAAATGAAGCATTAATTCTATAATTTATGCTTACGGCTTAAATATCTTTTATATAGGACAATGCATTTCACTGAAGCAAATGCATTGCTTTATTTGAATTGGAATTTGAGAGAAATTGAAATGTTCTTTAAGTTTTTAGTAAATATGGCTGCTCTTTGGTTCAGGTCTGCAACTAGAATTGACTTGCAATAAGAATGTTAATTCATCACATGGAAAGCCATTTTCTGTATTCTTGGAATGCACTTTGTTCTTTGGAGCATAAGCCAGAGTTCTGCAGCAGAGACTGAACTCTTGCCCTGTCATAAAAGTGATGCCACCTACAGAATAATGGATTCCTCATTATGGAGCACCTGTATTTGGAAGTCTTGTACTTAAATCCACAACACACACTTCACAAATGTATCTCTTTGAAACTTCTATTTAATGTTAAAATGTTGTATGGTTCTGTTTCTTTATCACCATGCACAAAATCCAGCCAATATTTTGCCATATTTCTGTCCAAAAGTTACTATGTATAATCAAGATTGCATAGCAAGCTACCATGCAAGTATTCCTAAAAATATATATCTAGCATCCATATCTAGAATATTCCATCTGGTTTAAATATAAGACAAATTGATTGTGATTATGGAAGCTAAATTGTATTGATTTTTCCATGAAGCTTCTATAGATTTTCTCAAAAGGTTCATGTGTACTGACTCCCTTAAAGAGATAGTTGTGTGCACACCAAACACAATTAAAGTCTGGGGATGCTTGAGGCAACTGGATTGTTCTGCAGTTGATAATGAATGGAAGTCGATTGGTGTCTTACAGTTATTGTTCAATCTTCTGTTCTAGTAGAAGCTACTTCATCTGATCAAGCTGCAGGCACGCTAAGAACATTTGGAACAAGTGCGAATGGGCAGTGGAGAAGTTCCAGTTCTTCCTTAGGTCCCTTTTCACAGAAAACTAGACCAAGTCGCAGTGTGTATTTTGAAATGCGCAAAGGTTCAAGGTACATAAGGTTTAACTGGATTTTTTTGTTTTCTATTTAACATTGTCAGTTTTAGTTTGTTATAGCCCAAGGACAATAATACTTTGAAAGTGAAAATCCTATTGTGAAGTAATGGCATGTCTTTTGCCAGGGCTGTTGCCAGGATTCTAGATGGGGGGGTTTCAGGTGGGGCAACAATGGCGCACGCACACACATGCGCACACACACTCCCCGGGCTTCCTCTGTATCCCCCCCTCCCCTGGGGCTGCAGGTTTGATCCCCGGCTCCTTCCATGCCCTGGAGGATTCATTTCACCTGGTCACCCTCCTCCTCCCCCCCCCCCAGGCAATTGGAGAAAGGTGGAGGAAAAGGAAACCGCGAGAAGCTGAAAGGGAGACTTTACAGTCTGTCCCCCCTCGGACGGAAGGGGGCCGGAGCTGGGTGATCGAACGCTACACCTTGATTGGGGGAGGCAGGCTGTTAGCTCAGGGGGGTTCAGCCCCCACCCTGCCCCCTAGCTATAGCCCTGGTTTTTGCACTTTACTAGTGGTGAAATAGCAATGTGGTTTTTACAATTTGCTGGCCATGGGTGCTAAGCCAGATCATTCAACTGGTTGCACACCCCATTCCACAAGTAGAAAATTATGGGACACTAGCATAGGTTGCCCGGCATTGCCGGGTTGTTATAAACTGTGTTTAGATGTTTTGGGGGGGGGGGGGTTTGAGTAAAAAATAAACAGAGGATGCTACAAATGTTTATTTTTTTATTTAACATATTTTTTATTCTGTAAACTTTTGGTTTATTGTTATTTTTTTGAGTTGCTTTTATTCTTGTGGTCTCTAGGTGGGGCTGTTAGCAAGAGGGCTGCTTTGAATCTTTTTGACTTGTTTTTACTCTTCCGGCCTGAAGGTGGGGCTGTTAGTAATAGTGTTGGATTCTTTTTTTGTTTCACTTGTTTATTCTCTCCTTGCCTCTAGGTGGGGCTTCTTCCAGTAAGTAGTCTTTGTTTCTTTATTTCTGTTCCGGTCTTGTGGAGGGAGGACGTGTTGGTGAGTTGTCTGGTTTTCTTCTGGGTTTTTTCTTTGTTTTATTTTTGTGGTGGTGGGCTGGGAGGTGTTTCTGTTTGTTCTTTTGTGGTTTGGTTGGGTTTTAGATTTGTTTAATTGGTTTGTTTATTTCTGGTTTGTTTCATTTTTGTGATTTTGTTGCTGTTTATTTGTGTAATTTGTGGTAGATGTGTTGTTAGAGTTAGGTATTCTCGTGCTGTAGTTGGGTGTTTTTTCTGTTCTTTTCTGGTATTGTGGATGTTTTTGTTTGTGGATTTTGTTGTTTACTTTTTTGTTTATTGCATTTATTTATTTATTTGTGTTTTATTAATTTTGGTGCTTTGCATTTTGGTTTACTGTTGGGTTTTGTTGTTGTTGTGTTTTGTTGTGTGAAGAACGGCCTCTCTGTTGTTTCTTCTTTTTCCCCATTACTGCTTCGAAATTAAGTTTTGATGCAGCAATGGGGAAAAAGAGGAGCCGGCAGTCAGCTGGCTCTTCATCCGGTAAGGTTCGTTAGGTAGGTTGGGGAAGAAGGAGGCAGAGAAGAGCTATCTGCCTGACGATGGTTCTCTCCTCTCTGTCTCCTTTTTCTCCTGGCTTACTTAACCAGAGATCGGCAGGCATCGATCAGTAAGGGGTAGTGCTCTTCCTTGCGGATTGCTGGCTGCTGCTTTTGTATTACCTCCACCGCTGTTTCATGCTAGTTCTTGAAACAGTATTGTCGGTAGTACAATGGCAGCATCCAGTCATTCGCCAGGGAGTGTGCTTCCCCTGACGAACTGCTGCCTGCTGCTGGTTTCCCCCCCCACTCCGGCTCAACTTACCTTGAGGCTGGTGGTGATCTCGCTGTGTCTTTGGCGGGGTAGCGTGGAGGAGAGGGAGTCCCTCTTCTCCCCATTGCGCCAGGAAAGAAGGCTGGTGGGTGTCTTGACGTGATATTTTGGGGGTTTTGTTTTGCGATGCCGTGAGGCGCTGCATCTGCCTGTGGCAGATTTGCGCTCCCGTTGCGGGAGGCCGTCGTGTTTTTATTTTATTTTTCATGTGCCAGCTTTTTCAGCATTCTGCGTGCTCGTGACCTTCAGTCTGATTGGCTGAAGTGCTCACGGCGCGTAGCACGCTGGGACTTGGAGTTTTGTTTGTTTTGTTTGCATTCGTGTGGCAGTTTTTTTCTGTAGCTCGATTTCAATTGGGCGCACCACGTTTCCCAACGTTCTTTTTGCTCGCGCCTCTCAGCCTGACTGGCTGAAGCGTGGCACGGCGCAGAGGACATTGGCAATTGAAGTTGTTTTCCTTTGTTCGCGTTCGTTGGGCTCTTGCCCCACTGCCGGCTTCGGCAACCCTGCAGTACTCAGCAGGTCAGGTTCGGGTGAGTGCAGGAGGCTCGGTATGGGATAGTGTGGACGGGTGCAGAAGCGTATGCCGAATTACAACGGTTAACATCTGGATTTATAGGTATAGATGTAATTGCCTTTCAGTAAACTGTCTCCTATTAGTTGTGCCACTGCTGTTAAACTAGCATGTAATGCACTAGGATTCTAGTCAGTATGTACGATAACAATACTGTCAGTGATAACAGTTGCTTTTTCAATAGACAGCATTTTAACATTTGTGAACCAGTACTTTACAAAAGAATTATATATCAGTATTGAATACTATTAATTTTATGCCACCAGATTGATCTAAGAGAAGCTGAAAACAAATTGAATGAACAGCAATAAATATACCATATATACTCGAGTATAAGTTGGTTTTTTTAGCCCCAAAAATAAGGTCCAAAAATGTAAACACTCGTAAACACACAAATACATACCCACACAAATGTCTAAATTAATTAATTTTACCGTATTTTCATGAATTTTAATTATTGAAACACACTAGCAGCTGTTGCATTTTCCACCCCCGACTTATACTCGGGTCAATCTATTTTCCTAGTTTTAGAGGTCCAAATTAGGTACTTCGACTTATATTCGGGACGACTTATAGTTGAGTATATATAGTAACAATTCAGGAGGAAAGCCATTGAAATAAATGAGAATTATGTTAGTTGTAATTTCACTAGTCTGAGCACAACTCAGTGGGTATAGGATGTTGGCCTGAAGTATGTTCCCAGCACCCTGCTTGAGTAGTAGGATACATCTGAAGACAAACTAAACTCCCAACTGTCCAGGAAGACAAAAATCAATGTCTTGTATGATCATTGGCACCTTCATCGGTTCATTTTTATCTTTGCTGTCTCTGCAAGCTCCTTATTCTCTTAGTTAAACAGCTGCTTCAACTTATCCTAATTTTTTCTTTTGAACTGCCTGTACTGGCCTAATGGCCTTTAAGATCACCATATGCATATGCTACAACCACCCTGCAAAACCAGCCCATGGTTATAGCCCATTGCCCATGGAGTGCAACATCCTCTAAGGCAGGATTTCCCAACCTCAGGGCTACTGGGAATTGAAGTCCAAGAACAGCTGGGACCCCAAGATTGGGAAACTGCTCTATGGAGTTTAATACCAGCACTCCTTTAGTCACAATCTGTTGGGCTGCCCTAAAGTCTAAAGTCTAAAGAGCTTTTGTTCTCTTGTCAGACGTTCAATCCTTCTTGCCAAGTATTGTCAAACATCAATGTCAACAGCTCTCCAAATGGCCCAGGCACGATTCTTTCCTACCTGAAGTTCACTAATATTCCATAGTGGTCTCCAATCTATTCACTTGCCAGGCTTACTTCTGCCTAACTTTTGAAATCAGACAAGATGGGATATGTTTAATGACTGTACAATATAATTATCTGATTAACCAAACATTATAAAATTGGCACTTGTGCTTTCACAAATGATGCCTTTGGTGGATGTTTCTTACAAAGAGTACCGTATATATTTGAGTATAAGCCGATTTTTTAGCCCCAAAAATGAGCCCCCAAAAGGGGACTCAGCTTATACTCAGGTCAATGACCACAAGGGTCCCAAGACTGCGTCGGTTTGAGATGTGCTAACTATTTATTTAATTTTACCATATTTTCATGTTTTTTAATTATTGAAACTCACTAGCAGCTGCTGCATTTCCCACCCTCAGCTTATACTCGGGTCAATCTATTTTCCTGGTTTTTCAGGTCAAAATTAGGTACGTTGGCTTATATTCGGGTCTGGTTATACTCAAGTATATACGGTACCCTTGCAACTCAGTACAAGCATTTGACTCTCATCCACATTAAAAGACTAGCTTTCATATGTCAGCTTTGCTACAGACAGATGGACGAATGATGAATCCAGAAGATGAGTGACAAATGGGAGGGGGCACACCCAAATGTGGTATTTAAAAATCAAGAGGGAGGTATCTGCCAACTAGTAAAATGTCAAGAAGCAGAATCTTCCATTCTTTGTCACATACATACATCAGGAAAATGCTCCAGTGGGTCACTTCGTTCCTTTAATCTGTTGGAAACTGAGTATTTGAAGAGTTATGAAAGTCAGAAAAGAAACCCATGAAACTTTTAACATGAATGTGTTTTAAACAGTTTTGGCAGTTCTGAAACTTAATCCCTCAGTTTCCTTATTTAAAATCACTGCATATGAACTGAAAATTTGCACACAGAAGCTGCATGATATTTCCTTGTCTAAAATTCAAAATATCCCAATTCTAATCTAGATAACATAGATTAGAACTAGAATATTTATGTCAAAGATTGGAGTCCTAGGTGTATTATAAAATACTAGAATAGTTTGCCTGGCCTTTCTGGGCATTTTTAATGTGTCGGTGGTTTGGGGTGGTTTTGGTTTTGCACAACCACCACTCCTAGGAAAAAAACACTCCAACCACTAACTCACACATTAATTTTTTGTATTATGGCAGGAGTGTTTTGTGTGTGTGTGTGTGTGTGTGTGAATGTAGTTCACCAGAGGGTTAATATTTTTAACTAAAAATAGCACCCTCTGGTGGACTACATTCACTAACCTTCAGTGCGGAGGAGGCGTTCGTGCAGGGAGGCCTCCGTCCTCCTAGGAAGACAAATCGGTTCCCTCTGGGAAACACTTTCCCTCCCGTCGTGGCCTTCTGCGTAGGGAGAAGCACCGGACTGTCCTTTGCCACATTGCTCGCAGAGACGAAGGACAGTCCGGTGCTTCTCCCTACGCAGAAGGCCGCGACAGGAGGGAAAGACTTTCAAAGACCCAGCTGGAGCCGGCAAAGGCTAAGTGCGGTTGGTGGAGGTTAGGGAGGGGAAGCTAGGTGGTGGGGCAGGGGGCCCGGCGTGGTTACCAGGGCCGTATCTCCCCCCCACCCTCATCGACCACACTTATCTTTTCCTGGCTCTGGCTGGGTCTTTGAAAGTCTTTTTCTTGGGCTGGCATGGTTTGTCTTTTAAAACTGCCACGCTGCGCTTTCCCAGCCTCCTCTTTGCTCGCGTCCCTCAGCCTGATTGGCTGAGGGGTTGTGCAGCGCAGAGGACTCTGGGAATCGTAGCTCTTTTTGGGGTCACGTTCGTGGGGCGGCTGCCCCACTGGCGACCACTGGAACCCCCCGGCGTTTGGAAGGCAGGGGTTACGGTGAGTGCAGAGGGCTAGGTCGGGGATGGTTGGGCCTGGTGCGGGAGCCTTTGAACGAACCCAACGGTTAAGGGCACTTTTTATAGGTATAGATAGAAAGGACCCAGAGAGCAGCCACCATCCTGCAAGATAAATTGCCTCCTCTTCCTCTGTCCAACTCAACTTGGATTAGAAGGCTTCTAAACCTAAGGAATATAAGAACTAAACTGACAATTCTTTCCCCATAGTTTTAGAATGACAACAGACAGTTGAAACAGTCTCAAGTGCTCAAAGTGCTTGAGGCAATACCAGTAGTTGTTCTAAATAATGCATGTGAACACATGTTTATGCAGGCACAGACGCACACATTCTGTAAAGAGGTAGGTGTATTTTAAAAGAGAGAGAAAGAGTAAAAGTGCAGAGATTCCTTTTGGAAATATATACATACTGTACATGCATTTGGAATTGAATTAAAAAGCCATTTAATCCAAACTGTACAAACTCTGAAAGCATAGACATCACAGAATTAAGGTTTAAGGACTGATGGCAGCCATTAAGAATAAAACTATGTAGTGCAAGTGTGAGATATAACACAATGTGAGATGAGTACCAGGCGTGAGATATAACAAAAGCAAGGTATAACAATATTACAACCCACTTGATTCTTGTTAGCCAATCTAAAGCTGAAAAGGCACAAGCTTTCTAGCACTTGATCTACATGCAGATTCTCACATGAATCCAGCTACCACTTTCTAGTTTAATGTGGAGGTCCTGTTGTTAACCTTAGTAAGCTTTAAAAAAATAGTGCAGCTATCAGGAAGCTTTACGGGGAAAGAAGACAATGATGACCACAGGAAAGGACTTGTACCTCTCAGTTCCAAAGGCAGGGGTTGTTTTTTTAAATGATATTGTTCAGGTCTTGGTCTTAAGCAGAGCTGCTGCTGAGGACAGCCAAACAAAGGAAGCGAGCACTGGTAAGTTTTGCAGTTGGAGTAGAGCTGCTTTAGAGGCCTCCACTAATTTAAATTGATAATTTAAACTGCTGAGAGCCACCTCTGTTCAAACAGAGGAAGCAGTTTGAAGCTTCCAGAAGCAGGGGGGGCAGAGCCACACCAGGCCCTTCCCTGAACTCTGACTCATAGGGGTGGAGCCACACTAGCCTTTAAAAGCTCTGAGCTCTTTCAGGGTCAGCCCTTTTGACTCTGCATGTGCTCTTAAGCAGAGCTGCTGCTGAGGACAGCCAAACAAAGGAAGCGAGCACTGGTAAGTTTTGAGGTTGGAGTAGAGCTGCTTTAGAGGCCTCCACTAATTTAAATTGATAATTTAAACTGCTGAGAGCCACCTCTGTTCAAACAGAGGAAGCAGTTTGAAGCTTCCAGAAGCAGGGGGGGGGGGGCAGAGCCACACCAGGCCCTTCCCTGAACTCTGACTCATAGGGGTGGAGCCACACTAGCCTTTAAAAGCTCTGAGCTCTTTCAGGGTCAGCCCTTTTGACTCTGCATGTGCTCTTAAGCAGAGCTGCTGCTGAGGACAGCCAAACAAAGGAAGCGAGCACTGGTAAGTTTTGCAGTTGGAGTAGAGCTGCTTTAGAGGCCCGCGCGCATAACGGCGCGTGAGATTACAAACTAGTAACAAAGGGAGAATATAGTCTAACTAGGTAGAAAGGTAGTAAACGTGTACATTTTTGAGGCCCAGAATACTGCACTTGTTAAAATGGATTCTGAGGGAACAGTTGTAGTTACCTGCAATACTTGTGCCATGTTTGTGTTCTTGCCAAAGCATATGGAGAACTACACTTGCAGCAAGTGCAAGCTGGTTGCACTACTAGAAGAGAAGGTCCAGCAGCTAGAGGCCCGCATATCTAACCATCAACAAATTAAGGAGCTTGAGCTGTTCTTGGACAGAGCGGAACAGACTATGCTGGACAAAGAAGAGACAGGGCACAGTTCTGAGGGAGAAGGCCCTTCACTAACTCAGGAGGGAGATGTTTGGAGGAATGTGACTCAAAGGAGGAGAAGAGTAGGGGATCACTCTGAGAGTCTGAAATTACAGAATAAATTTGAGGCTCTTTCCCTCATCACACCTGATGAGGAACACACAGAGGAACAACTAGTTCCACCTGATGATCTCTCTTTCATCACACTTGATGAGATCCAGGAAGATAAACAACAGGAACAAACTGAGGTTCTCTCCCTTAATATGGTTGATGAGGTGCATGTAGATGAACAGATTGCAGGAGAGAGGCTCCTTGTACTAGGCGATTCAATAATTAGAAATACAGAGAAATGGATTTGTGATGCACATGATAACCGCATGGTGACTTGCCTGCCAGGTGCAAAAGTTGCAGACATCACAAGAAATCTAGATAGATTGTTAGAGAGAACTGGGAATGAGCCAGTGGTCATGGTACACGTTGGTACCAATGATGTTGGGAAGGCCAAGCGGTCTGTCCTGGAAGCCAAATTCAGGTTGTTAGGAAGAAGATTGAAGTCCCGGACTTCCAAGGTAGCATTTTCAGAAGTGCTGCCTGTCCCTCGCGCAGGACCTACCAGGCAGGCAGAGCTCAGAAGCCTCAATGCGTGGATGAGGCGGTGGTGTCGAGAGGAGGGTTTCAGATTTGTCAGGAACTGGAGAACATTTTGGGGCAAGCCAAATCTGTTCAGGAGGGATGGGTTGCATTTGAACCATGATGGGACCAGATTGCTGGCACTCAACATCAAAAAGGCTGCAGAGCAGCTTTTAAACTGATAACTGGGGGAAAGCCGACAGGAGCTGGGCAGCATCCGGTTCGGGAAAGTGTGTACTTGAGTAGTGAGGAGGATGCAAAAATTACTGAGCAGAGCGAGGAGCTAGTCACTAGCATTCTAGCAGAAGGATGCAAGAGGCAGTCTAACAATGCAACTGGACACAAAAGACTGTGTCAGAAAAGCATATATAAATGCTTGTATACAAATGCCAGAAGCCTCCGGAACAAAATAGGGGAGCTGGAATACTTAGCAATAGATAAGAATATTGATATTATTGGTATCACTGAAACCTGGTGGACGGATGATAACCAATGGGATACAGTTATCCCAGGCTACAAACTGTACAGGAAAGATAGGAAGGGGAAAATGGGAGGTGGTGTGGCCTTGTATGTCAAAGAAGTGATAAAATCGTATGAATTGGAATATCTAGGTGATTTGGAGTCACCATTAGAAGCTCTGTGGGTAAGAGTACCAGGCCACAAGGATGGTCTAACAGTAGGCATATACTATCGGCCTCCGACCCAAACTCTTGAGGGAGACTGGCAGTTGGAGAATGTTGTAAAGGAGGCATCCAAGAAGGGAAGCCTGGTTATAATGGGGGACTTCAATTACCCTCACATAGACTGGGTGAACTGTTGTTCAGCACATGATAAAGAGATAAAGTTCCTAGATATGCTAAATGATTGTTCCCTGGGACAGATGGTTGAAGACCCAACTAGAGGTACAAGAATCCTTGACTTGATCCTGAGTAATACTCAGGATCTGGTGCAAGATGTTAATGTGACTGATCCAATAGGGAACAGTGACCACAACTCAATTATGTTTAACTTGATCATAGACCGCAAGTCACTGATAAAATCTAACACAGAGACCTTAAATTTTCAAAAAGGAAATTTCCCAAAGTTGAGGAAACTAGTAAAAAAGAAGCTGAAAGGGAAAATTGAGAGAGTCCAAACACTCCAAGAGGCATGGAGGCTGTTTACAAAAACAATAACAGAGGCTCAATTGGAATGCATACCCAAAAGGAAAAAGGGCACTGCCAGCTCCAAGAGGACTCCAATGTGGCTTACAGGAGCTGTTCGGGAAGTGATCAAGAGCAAGAAAAGCTCATTTAGAAGATGGAAGGCTTGTCCGAATGAGGACAGCAGGCAGGAACATAAATTCTGGCAGAACAAATGCAAGGCAACAATCAGGAAAGCAAAGCAAGACTTTGAGGAGCGTATAGCTAAAAATACTCAGAGAAATAACAAAGACTTCTTTAAGTACATTAGAAGTAAGAACCCAACTAGGAAGGCCATTGGACCATTAGATGACAATGGAAGGCAAGGGGTTATTAAAGAGGAAACAGAGATTGCAGAGAGACTCAATGAATTCTTTGCTTCAGTATTCACTGAAGAAGACAGAGGCCACATGCCCAAAACAGAGCCTATCTTCGTAGGGAGGGAAACCGAAGAATTAAGCCAGATAGAAATAACCAGGGAGGAGGTCCTTGCATGTCTTGTTAAGCTAAACACTAACAAATCACCAGGACCAGATGGCATGCATCCACGAGTTCTCAGAGAACTTAAAGATGAAATTGCTGATCTCCTAGCCAAAATATATAATCTTTCCCTCAAATCAGGCTTTGTGCCTGATGACTGGAAGGTAGCGAATGTAACACCAATTTTCAAAAAAGGATCCAGGGGTGATCCAGGAAATTACCGACCTGTCAGTTTGACATGTGTCCCAGGTAAAGTGATGGAAACCATCCTAAAAGATAGAATTAATAGGCACATAGAAGAGAAGGCGCTGCTAAAGGAGAGCCAACATGGCTTTTGCAAGGGCAAATCATGCCTCACTAATCTGTTGGAATTTTTTGAGAGTGTCAACAAGCATGTGGATAAGGGGGATCCAGTTGACATTGTTTATCTGGACTTTCAGAAGGCTTTTGACAAGGTCCCACACCAAAGGCTCTTGAATAAACTTACCAGTCATGGAATAAAGGGACAGGTCTTGTCCTGGATCAGCAACTGGCTAAGGGACAGGAAACAGAGGGTAGCACTAAATGGACACTTCTCCAAGTGGAGGGAAGTAAAGAGTGGGGTCCCCCAAGGTTCAGTACTGGGACCCCTGCTTTTCAACCTCTTCATAAATGATCTAGAGGTAGGAGTAAAAAGCAAGGTAGCCAAATTTGCTGACGACACTAAATTATACAGGGTAGTGAAAACTGTGAGAGATTGTGAGGAGCTCCAGAGGGATCTCTCGACACTGGGGGAGTGGGCAAAACAGTGGCAAATGAGTTTCAACATTAGTAAGTGCAGAGTGATGCATGTTGGGGCAAAGAACCCCAATTACATTTATAAACTGATGGGGTCTGAACTCTCTGCGACAAACCAGGAAAGGGACCTTGGTGTCCTGGTGGACAACTCAATGAAGGTGTCAACCCAGTGTGCCTCAGCAGTGAAAAAAGCAAACTCAATGCTAGGGATCATTAGGAAGGGTATAGAAAATAAGTCAGCAAGTGTCATTTTGCCTCTTTATAAATCTATGGTGAGGCCCCATCTGGAATACTGTGTACAGTTCTGGTCGCCATACCTCCAGAAGGATATTATGGAGCTGGAAAAAGTGCAGAGGAGGGCAACCAGAATGATTAGGGGACTGGAACACCTTCCTTACCATCTGAGGCTGCAACGGTTGGGCCTCTTCACTCTTGAACGACGACGTCTAAGAGGTGACCTGATTGAAGTTTATAAAATCATGCACGGTGTGGACAAAGTAGATAAGGAAAAACTGTTTTCCCTATCGCATAACACTAGAACTAGGGGACACTCGATGAAACTTTTGGGTACTAGTTCTCAAACAAATAAGAGAAAGTACTTTTTCACCCAGAGGATTACTGGTCTATGGAACTCACTGCCAGAAGAAGTGGTGACAGCTGTCAGTCTTGACAGCTTTAAGAAAGGATTAGACAAGTTCATGGAGGACAAGAGTATCAATGGCTATAATTATGGATACTTAAGGACAACCTGCGGGTTGGAGAGATAGGCAGGATATCTCTCAATATCATTTCCAGGGAATCCTAAGCAGGTGAAGGCATCTGCTTGGGAATACCCTGAGGGAAATGGTGAGCCACTGTGTGAGACAGAATGCTGGACTGGATGGGCTGTGGCCTGTTCCAGCAAGGCTGTTCTTATGTTCTTATGTTCTTATGTTCTTATGCCTTTTTGGGATAAGAAAAGCTGTGAGGCAGGAGTTTCTAGAATCTAAATTATATTGACCCTAAGTTTGTTTTAGTATTATCTTTTTACACCTTATTGTTTTCTAACCAAGTTCTTATTCATTTTGTATATTTGATTTATCTTCCCATAAACAATATTTCAGGAGAATATTGAACAAGCCCTATCACCAGCCCAATTCTCTGTGTTTTCCATCTTGTGGCCAAAATAAACTACCATAGTTAGCCCGATCTTCTTGTTCTTAAAAATGTCAGAAGAAAAGATAGATAGTACCTTTTGCTTTTGATCAGAGTGTGGGAAAATAAGGAAAGGGAGCATTCTTGTTTTCTAGTTGAGTTTATGCATCAGAAATAATCAAATTCTGAGTGTATTGTCTTGCTTGCTAAGTTGATTAATGTATTTAACTTTTTCCACAGTGCAACATCAAACTCCTTAGTAGGGAAATTGAACCACCATCACACTTCTGGTTATGAAAAGTCATTTCCGGTTAAGTCCGTTGTGAGTTCATCGTGGAGTGCCCCTTGTCGTCGAAGCTTATTAAGTCCCAAAAAATCCCAGCGGAGATTTGTTAGCACTGCAGAAGAGGTATGTGAAAAGGAAAATCAGAGACAATGTCAGAGCCTGTTTTAATAGTCTTGTACTTTACGTTTTCTTCATTTGTGAAGATCTGTGTAAGACAATGCATTTTCAAGATTTACTGAGTGAATTGTAGCGATGGCAAGGGCAGTCGCAGGGGCTGACTCAGCTAGGCAGTGCCACAGAAGAGTGCCTACACACACAGGTTTTTAGCTGCCATTGACCAGACTGCTCTTAGGATGGGGAGGAAGAAGGATCTAAGCAAAGAAGAGTAGGAAAGAAAAGGGAGAGGTTGAGCAGGCTGAGAGGTGGAGTAGGGAATGGAGATCCAAGAAAAATAGGAATAGTAGATGAAGGGGAGTGAAGGGTTCTCTTAGAATAATTAGGTGGATGTCTCCAAGCAAGTGACCCACATAGGACACTAATTCTGTACATCTATTTGACTATGCTTCCCTTTCTGTAATGTGATTCTTTTTCCTTAGGACTCCTTTCCCCCTGCATATTTAAAGTACATAAACACACCCTTCTGATCTTATTCAGACATCCCCTTGATTTTTCTCTAGGGCGCTGGGATTTACAGATCTTGCTTCTTGTGCTATTTGTTTGATATAGAGGGTTAAACAGTTCTTTATGCATATTTTTTTGTTTTTAAAGTTTCCTCACTGACAAACAGATAGACTTAAAGGCTCCTAACATATGGTAGAATATTTCTTGTCTACACGGAGCCAGAATAGAACTGCTTGCAATGTATGTGGTTATTTCTCCACAGACAGTTCGAGAAGAAGAAAAAGAAATATATAGGCAGCTGATTCAAATGGTTACAGGGAAGAAGCTTTCAACCTCCAAAAACTCACCACTGTTGTCTCTCCACCCGTGAGTCTCTGAAATACATTAATTCAACCAGTCGTCTGCATAGTTTGTAGTTTGGGTGATTTACTTTGTTGTGTTTATTTTCAGACCCAGATGTACAGGTTCAAGAAAAATTTATGTGACAGAAGCTGAAAATAAGAACAGGAAACCCTTTGATGCTTACAGTCCCCCTTCAGACAACCAGCCCTCTGGCATTCTCAGGACTCAGGAGCAGCATCCTCACAAACCACTGCCACACACAACCCATAATTTCCCTTCACATCCTACCTTTGAACCCAAGAATACCAGTACACCAGTTCAGCAAAATAATCAGCATGCACCGAATGGACAGGCTGAAGGTAAAAGTAGTAAATGCAAGTAGAACAGTAAGGCATCTCATCTCCTGTATCCAGGTTCCTTTTATTGTTTTCCTCAGATCATCCAGAGATTTAGTATTTAATTCCTCCTGACAACAAACTTTTGAAATGCTGTCTTGCAGTTGCCATAGAATCACAGAATAATTGAATTGGAAGGAGCCTATGAGACGATTGAGTCCAACCCCCTGTTCAATGCAGAAATACAAATCAAAGTAGATCTGACAGATGGTTGTCCAATTTTCTCTTCAATGCCTCCAGCATTAGAGCGCTTGCCACTTCCCAAGATAATTGGCTGCATGGTCGTACTGCTCTAACTAAGATGGTTTTCCTGATATTCAGCTTATACAATATATGGCTTCTTGCAGTTTGAGCCCATTGTTACTTGCCCTACGCTCAGGGACGATCGAGAGCAGGTCCTCTTCTTTGTGACTATCTTTCAAGTTTTTGAGCAGTGCTATAATATCTGTCTCCTTTTTCAAGGCTAAATATGCCTGTTCTTTCACTCTTTCCTCACAGGGTTTGGTTTCCAGTCCCCTGATCATGATTGTTGCCCTCCTCTGTACTTGTTTCAGTTTGTTGGCATCCTTGTTAAATTGCACTGTCGCAAATTGTACATGTTTCCAAAGAAAAACTTACAGCTAAATCTGAGCCTTACTTTACTTCAAGTTCGACTGCATTTTGGATTGCAGCCTCAAACTTGATTGTCCCTAGTTCGTTCATAAACTGATAGTTCAGTGAGAACTTAAGTACTGTACCGGCCTAATAGTCTGAAGAGTGGCTCTTTTCACAGGAAATTAAGTAACAAACTCTGGATGGGGTTTTCTTTCAGGAAAAGTAGTTCATTTAAAAAGTTTAATCTTTAATCCTTTTCTCTTATGCTTCCTTTAGGTTCTGACTCAGCCATAATTTTCAATGGTAAAGACGTACCATCTTCAACTCCAAGGCAAGTTCCTTCTTTCTGCCTCATAGAGGCCACAGCTAAGAATACACCAAGTGGGGGTGGGTAGGTGGCAGATTTAATTAAAGACAGTTCTGCTTAACATCCACTTGGAATTATTAAGGACACATTCTTTGTTGTGGTCACTGTGAATTCACACTAATGGTTTAAACTGCACAGTACCATGCATCATGCCTTGCACCCAAAAAAGTGATGTTGATCGTTTGTACTTACAAAGAGCTGAGGGTGGCACAGGAAGAAAAGGCAGAGGAAGAAAAGCATAGCTTGAATGACTACATTAAGAAAAGTGAAGAGCCTATGCTTCACAAAGTGGACAAAGGAGGACTTTTGAAAACAGTGAAGAAGAAAGCTGAATATAGAAAGGAAAGGATAGAAAATTGGGTTGCAACCTAGAAAAACAAGCCTATGCATGGTCAATACTTGAAACAAAAATAGAAGGCAAGGCTGACCCAAAGCTGACATGGGGATGGTTAAGAACAGGAGTTTTGATGAAGCAAATGGAAGAATTTATCTTAGCAGCTCAAAAACGTGTTTTGCCAACAAATTGCATGAAGACAAAAATACAGCACGTATCCCACAATAGCAAATGCTGCCTTTGTAATGAAAAGGATGAAACAGTAGATCATCTGATCAGTGGATGCAGCAAAATTTCACAGACTGATTATTTCTAACGTCATAACAGGGTGGCAAAAATTATTCATTGGAAACTTTGCCAGAAGTTTGAGTTTGAATGCAGTAACAATCATTGGGAACATCAAGTAGAGAAAGTTTTAGAAAATGAGAGAGTCAAGATCCTGTGGGACTTTAAAATTCAAACAGATTTGCCTCACAACACACCTATAACTGTTGTGGAAAAGAAGAATGTCTGGTTCAAACAACTGGAGAAAATCAATAAATATCGTGATTTGCAAATTGAAGTCGAGCGTCTCTGGAGGAAGAAATCTTATGATAGATTTTCACAATCAAAGACTGGTATATAACTTAACAGTTGAAGACCTAAACAAGGACCTAAGAACTGTTAAGCTAATGTCTAAGTAGATGAGCAGTTTCTAATAAAATTGTTTTTTAATTGAGATAAGGTGTCCAAATCCACTTGGTCAAATTTCCAAATATCTAGGGAGTCCTTTAGCTATTACTCTAAGGCAGGGCCCCCCTAATTACAGCCCACAGCAACAAATCATTCAGCTCTCGCTCCAGCCACCACTGCCGCCGCCACTGATAGATTTGAGGCTGCGGTGGCTCAGTGGTTCAGAATCTCGCCTTGTTAGCTGAAAGGCTGGCAAGTTGGCAGTTCGAGACCCAGGCACTGCATGGTGGTTTGAGTGCCTGTCTCTGTCCCAGCTTCTGCCAACCTAGCAGTTTGTAAGCAAGAAATTGCAACTAGATAAATAGGGACCACTTAGATGGGAAAAGATCTTGGGGATATGAAAGGAGTCTCATTCGTGTGTCCTCTGAGATGGGTTTCTCCAGCAAAAATCCTTTCAACCCAGAATAATTTCTTACACGAAATTATTATTATGATAGATTTTTATAATGATGATGATGATGTTTTGCTCAGATGCCAGCTTATGTGGTATGTGTGTCCATATAGCTACTCTGGGAAGATTCCAATCACAACACAGCCAGCTGTTGCTTCTGTTTAAGTAGGAATTTTGGGTCCAGTTGGGCAAAGTATTGTGACTATAGTAAAATCAGCAATAGTAATTCTTGCTGAATTTTTTTCCTTGTCAACTTTACTTTGAGGCTCAAAGTTCTTCTCCACTGGTGTTTCTTTTTTCACTTGTGGGCTATGAAAACAAAAGTCAGGCTAGAGGATGGTGATAGTGTATGTGCATTCATGTGTCACTCGTCTCTACTTCTGGTTTCACTGTTGTCTATTTATAGTGACATCTAGTGAGAGATTCCCAGCATTGCATCCTCATCAGCTATTTCTTCTAGTATGTCACCCAAGTGGGCATCATATCATGCTCCTCTCATATTCTCTTGCATTTCTTCCAAATACCTAATATAATTTTTGTTAAGCTTTATGAAAGCTTGGTTGTAAGCTCTGCAGCTGGACTGAATTTCTGTCAATAATCTTTGTTCACTTCTCCTTCAAGGATATCATTGCCCTGGGGGGGGGGAAATCAGCTAAAATAATACAGTAAAACCTCTACTTATGTAAAAAGTCTGTTCCGTAGGCTTTTATGTAAATTGGTTTTTTACTTAAAGCAAACCCATAGGAAAAATGAATTTTTACCTAACTAGAAGCAAACCCATAGGAAAATGATATTTATGTAAATTGAAGCAACCTTACAGGAAAAATGATTTTTTTAATGTAACTTGAAACAAATCTGTAGGAAACTGCTATGTAAATTGGGACATTTATGTAAATCGGGACATGGTTTTAGTGCAAAAATCCTTATGTAAGTCAAATTTTATATAACTCGAGGCATATGTAAGTTGGGGTTTTACTGTATTCTGTTTCCCCAAGTGTAAGAAACATTAATATCTTCTTATCTTCTTTCTTCTTCCAGCACACCTTTCTTTGAGGCTGAATTGTGGATCAAAGAATTGTAAGTATTTTTTGCTTTCAAATGTTAAAGATTATACTGGTGGTTCACAGAAACTGGTATCTGGAATCCTTTCTACCTTTATCCCCACCACCACCATTGAGGTTCTGAAGTTTTCTCAAGGTTCTTGGGAAGATTTGGAGGGTCGTAGGATGGAGTGGGAGTGAAAATATCCAAAAAACACAACTGCTGGCCCCATACATGCACGGAGCAAACAGGATTCTGGCCAGTGTGTTATCAGATATCCAAGATTTTGCCATCTCTTTAAACAGGTTTTCCCCTTCTAGAGTAAGGCAAATGTGGTGCATTTAGAAAACAGCTGCCTTTCACCTTTCCCCCATAAACTTTCATTGATTGAAGATTTTAAGTTTCATTGAGTGAAGATTTTAAGTTTCATTGAGTGAAGATTTTAAGTTTCATTGAGTGAAGATTTTAAGTTTCATTGAGTGAAGATTTTAAGTTTCATTGAATGAAGATTTCAAGTTCTGACCAGAACTGTCCCAAGAATTATCTGTATTCTTGTGTCCCTAGAGCAGGAATGCCCAAATATTTTGGCCCACGGACCAGTCACAGGGTTGAGCAGGCCAGTCACATGGTTCCTCCTGCCGGAAGTGGGAGTTAAATGTGCCCAGCAGCCCACGCAGGCACAAAACACTGACATAAATGCACCTGTGGCTGTCATAAGCATCTTCACGACAACCACAGGTGCTTTATGATAGCATTTTTTGCGCATGCATGGGCGCATTTAACTTCTGGGAGCCGCAAGGGTGGCACGGACTGGATAACTAGGTGCTGCAGGCCAGATCTAGCCCGTGAACCATAGTTTAGGCACCCCTGCCATAGAGGATGCTAGATGTACTGGTTGGTGCTTCAGAGATAAGAGTTCTTGACCTATAGCAGATATAAGGAAATGACTGATGAACACAGGAAAACCTGATGAAATGATACACTATTTTTCACTAAGTGAATCGAAAGTACCTCCCATGTGTTTGTCCCATTCTTTATTTTGATAAACAGTGCCTTGCTAGAACAGCCTCCACATTCCTCCAGTGAGTCTAGATAGAAGTTGCTGGTTCTTTTGCACATTTATTGAAGAGATTATTGTTGTTGTTTTTCTTGTTAGCCATCAATAGACTAACTCTTTGGTTTCTGAAACGTACGCTAATGGATTGTTATCTGATTTGTGTAGTTATTGGTAAGAAATTGAATAACTAAAAGATCTTCTATGCAATAGAATTTTAAAATATGCAGTGAGAATGTATGGAAAGTAGATAAATGAGGGGAAGAGCATTTGAAACAGGAATTAATAATTTAAGCTTCAAAATGAATTCTTCTTCTTTGATAGATTCCATCTCCTACCCACCCCAGTTTACTCAGAGAGATGCATGAGAGACTTGTGGACTTGTGTGGCACTGAAACATGACAATCTGTCTGGGTGGATTGGCCTAGCCTAGCACTTCCTACCCCTTCTCTCAGAGTGGTCTTCTCAGAAGAATGCTAAGCAAATAATAACTTGATATAGCTAAAATATACTTTTCTTCATTGCTACCTTTGCTGAGTCCTCAGTCATCCATGTGCAAAAATCTTTCTAGAACCAGTGTATATGATTTCCGAGCCCGTGAGAGATGGCGACATATAGAAGAACAAAAAGCGTTGGCATTACAGCTACAGAATCAGGTGAGAAATGCAGATGGGTTAAGTTTTTTAAATGGATGTTGGCATTAGATCAGAAATGGGAAGGCTTGGCTAATTTTTCCAGGCGCCTGCTAGCTCTTGATGCAGTTGAAGGCAATAAAAATTACTTCCTTAGTTACTTTTGCCACCTGACTTCCTTGCCTTAACTTCTAATTTTTTAGTTACAAATTAATATATAAGTCTAAAGCCAAGTTCTAATTGAAATCCTCTTTCTGCCAGTCAATGAATTTCATAATTGATTTTTTTCAGTTGGTAAAATTGGTCTAATAAATAATTTGCCAGATTAAACCATTTTTTGTGTTACCTGATGAAAGTGAAATAAGATTATTCTAATTTAGAGATGTGTGCTTTAGAGATTGCAGAAACAGGAGCTCTCAAAACCTGAATCAGTAGACTTACATCTACGTGTACCTCTTGAAAAGGAGATTCCTGTCACGATTGTTCCAGAAGACAACAAAACAGAAGATGGAGAAGAAGAATTTCCTGATATTTCAGAGGTATATTTTAAGGTTGATGCTAGAAGCTAGTCTACAGAAACAACATCTAGACTAGGAGTTCTCAACCTTTTCAAGCTGGGGGCCAGGTCAGACAGCTTCAAGGGCTGGATGACCATTTTGCCCTTCCTCCACCACATGGCAGTTCCGGTTGAGGTGGAGGTGGTGGGGGCCACATGAAATGGCCCCATGGGCCACATCCGGCCCATGGCCCAGGTCAGGAATCCCTGATCTAGACTGTGTTGCTTCAGTTAGCAGCTGGAAGGGCATAACTTTCTGTCTTAAACTGGTCACCAGCAGAAGCCAAAAATACTTTCTGTTTCACATCCTTTGTTTTCTTTAGGAAATGGAAAGAGAAATAAAGAATGTTTTAAGAAGTGGAAACCAGGATGAGGTGCTGAGTGAAGCCTTCCGCTTAACTATTACCAGGAAAGACATTCAGACCCTTAACAACCTCAATTGGCTCAATGATGAGGTAATACAGCTCTTTGCTTTGTGACTTAGCATAATGGTTTGATATTTTAGGGTTTTGTGCAGGTTTGTTATTAATAACAAAGCATGATAAGAAAACATGCAAAACCAAATGTAGAAGTGAACTGCATTCTGGAGATAGAGGTTTCAGATATAGTGGGGAAGGGAAGTCAATAGTGTGGCCTGGAGCAGAGAACATAGTTGTCTTAACATGTGTTATTTTAATACTGAGCAGCCGTTTGGTGACAGTACAAACTCCCAAAGCCAGTATATATGACACAGGAAGGACTTCCTGTGCAATTGAGTATTCAGCTCATGCAGTGGCTAAGAGGGAAAATGCACCAGCAAGAAGTTTTCTTTTCTTTTGTTCTTGTTCTCCAACAATTGGCATTTCAGGGACATATAGCCATTATAACTTAAAAGCTGTTAATAAGGCTTATTGTCCTCCAATGTATAAGAATTTTTAAAACCGTATAACTTTGCCTTGTACCAGCAAATTGTATAAGCCAACTTATCAATTTAAAATGGCAAGCCCTTTCCAGGTTTTTGTTTTTCCTGGTGCACATCAGGATCAGTTGGACAAAGTTGTGAAGTTCATTTATGGCATGGTGGTTATAATCTGCATTTGTAAGATTATTTGTAATCCAGTTAACTACAGAACAGCCTGTTGCAACAGGATAAGGCCAAAAGTTCTATCTGACACAAGTGGACAGGCTGGCCCTGATACTGTTTCTACTACCTCCTGTGATCCCCTCTCCCTGTCATCTGGGACCTGGACAAATGTGACATTTCCCCCCCTTTTGATCATTTCCATGGCTATGCTACATACCGAGCATCAAATATAAGGTTATAAATCCTCTGACTGCAGCTTCAACATGTAATTTCATTGTTTTCTGAAGCTGCATTGGTTTGATAGTTCCTAGCCTCTTAAGGTTTCTTTAGAGAGGTTGTGTGGCCTATGTGTAGCTTCTAGTCGTTGGCCTTCCTTGGTAAAACCAGGCAATTCCTGAGTTTCTTTGCTCATTCTTACCTTTTCTTCCTTGTCTTTATAAATATTTCTGAATTCTGTGAAATCTCAACTGTTTGTACATATATTACAAACCATATACCGTATTTTTCAGACCATAAGACGCACCTGACCATAAGATGCACCCAGTTTTTAAAGCAGGAAAACAAGAAAAAAAATTCTGAACCAAATAGTACTGTATCTGCACCACCAACCAGTGGTGGCGCTGCAGGGGAAATGGGCGGGCAAGCCAATTGCATTGAGGCAGGAAGTAATGCTCTAGCCTAGCCATTTGCTCTCCCTGCAACCAGGAAGCATGGCTTCCCCCTCCATTTTGACCACTTGGAGCCAGGGGCAAAGGCAAGAAAGGTAAATGAAACTCTTTTCTTTTTATGCACAGGTTTGGTTTCCCACTGAAATGCACTGGGAACATACAAACAGAAAAGCTTTAGAATGCTATACAAGAAATTGATTTCCAATGCATTTAAATGGGAAATTGGGATTTGCGTCCTCTTGTGGCCACCTGTGGTAATGGCCTGCCGAACATATTTTTTTATTTCCCCGGCCCCGGAACAGCTGTGGTGGCGGTGGAGGTCTTCGGCCAGCCGCGGCTGTTGTAAAATATTATTTTACAACAGTCTTGCTGGACAGCACTTGGACTATAAGACGCATCCTCATTCCCCTCCCCCCACTTTTTTTTTTGGTGTGCATCTTATGGTCTGAAAAATACGGTACATTATATACTGTCCACTACATGCAAATAACATTTAGAATACCAAAAGGTTTATGAAGTATTACTACACTGCAAAGAAATCTTATATTTTCAGCAAGTGTAATCAAGCCTGAATGGCCAGTGATTCAGGATTCATCAAGGTTGAATACCACTGTTTGATTAATATATTTTTTCTGGATGCAACCTTTTTTGAAAAAAATGCCAGTCATTTATCATCTCTATTACAATAACATACATTTATTTTGTTCTCAGATAATTAACTTCTATATGAATATGTTGATGGAAAGAAGTAAACAGAAGGGCTTTCCAACTGTTCATGCATTTAATACATTTTTCTTCACCAAGTTAAAAACTGCTGGGTACACAGCTGTGAAACGTTGGACTAAAAAAGTGGACATATTTTCTGTAGATATTCTATTGGTTCCTATTCATCTTGGTGTTCACTGGTGCCTAGCAGTAAGTATCTTTCTATTTTCTGTGTAAGAATGTGCACAGTGAGAAAGAATCATATACAGTAGAACTCAGTATAACGAATGCATCATACAGCGAAAAAAATCATAAAATGAAGGGGATTTGAAAAAAACCATTGTGCTCCATATAACAAACATTTTCATTATACAATGCAATGCATCTCTATGGGGAAAAAATACAATGAAAATCTATGGGGAAAATCGTAAAAAAAATTCCCGTTGTATGATTTTTCCCATAGAGATTTTCGTTGTACGGTTTTTTCCATAGGGATTTTTGTTGTACAATGCATGTATCATATAACGAAAAAATTGTATAACGAAGTGCCTCGTAGAACAAATTATTTCCGCTATACAGGGTTCTACTGTATACAGATCCGTCAGATTCTTCCTCTTGTTCAGAATTGCCCCTCTTATATAATAGCTCTTTAAGCACAAATACTTTCATAATGAAAAAGGATCTGCAGGCTTATGGGTAGTTTAAACATTGCCACAAGTCCAGAAAGTAACGCAATGATCTCTGATTGTACTTAACTACAGAAATTTTGTCATGGCTTAATAGGGTTGTGTAAGGGACCTTAGTGATATATTAAAGTGAAGTCTTCCTAAAGTCTTTTCAGGTGATACATGTATAGAAAAGTTAGATGCTTCTTTAATATTCTTTTATTAACGTCTGGCTGGATTTCCTGCTACAGTAATGGAGTAGACTGTACAGCCAGCGACTCAACGCTGAGTGTTGGGCAGCAGTAAATAATCTGACTCCCTAAAGGGGCCAATGGCTATGGGCAGATGAGCCCCTTTAGGTGGGGTAATGCCCCTCTCAGTGGAGGAAATGCCACTGGAAATGGCAAAATGAGTGGAGGATCCACTTCACTATTCTGATTCCCAACAGTCTTGGAGGCAGAAGAGGCCATGCCAGATGGACTGGCTGTGAAGGTGCACCTTGTTAATATCATCAAGGCTGCGGCAGTCCATTGTAGTCCCAGTGTTAAATCCTTCATGTCTCATTTCATATGTGCCGCAGGAGATGGCTCTGTGATCACAATGTGTGGGTCACTTCATGGCAATCTGTGGTCCACCTTAAACAAATTAATGCCAGTCTCTGATCCACCTTAAACAAATTCATGCCAGTGGCATTTTTCATGTATCCAGGTAGCAAAAAAATGTATACTCCAATATGAGTAGCAACTGACAATGACGATTTTTTGATTGTAATTTCTGTTTTACTTAGGTCATTGACTTCAGGAAAAAAAACATCACCTACTTTGATTCAATGGGTGGAGCTAACAATGAAGCTTGCAAGATATTGCTGTGAGTACCCCAATATATTTACATTTTCCCCAGTCCCAGGGTTAAAGAGAAGAAATGAGAGTTCAAGGTGGCCAGATAGTAAACTTCTTGACTGTTGTCATTGATGTGTAGAAACAGATTGATTTCATTACTTTTTCAAAACATGACTGAAAGCAAGCTTAAGTATATATTATATACTATTTAAATTTTTCCCCTGCCACTTTTTTCCTGATTCAGGGATCCAAAAATTCAAAATACTATATATATATTTTACTGTACTTGTTTTAAAGTAAGTCAAGACATTAGAAACAATTTGACACATTAACAAGATTTTTAAATTGCTATTAAAACAATTTAAACAATTTAGAAACATTTAAATAATAGTAGCTTCTATGAGGAAGAAGATAAATATGCAACAGCTGGCAGTTAAGCTTAGTTACATATCATTTTTAAAGAATTCCTAAAATGGGATTTGCCTGCTATCTGAAGAATAGTGGGAAGGGGGCCAATCTAGAGAGAGTGCTCCATGACTTTGCAGTCACTGAAAAAATTCTTCTCAGTAATAAACATGAGATCCTGTCCATGAAACATGCCTGTAAAAGTGCAGAACAAACAGAAGGGCCCACAAGGATTTTAAAACCCAGAGGATGTTCTTCAGATGTCTTAAACCCAATCCATATGTGCTTTATGATGCATAACCAGCACTTTGCATTGGGCCCAGAAATAGATCAGCAACTAGTGAAGTTGATTAACAGTCAGCAGAAGCTGCAACATTTTGCTCCAGTTGAAATTTTGGGAAATTCTTCCGAGTTCTGTAAGTACGTGTACATAAGAGTGTTGTGCAGTAATCCAAACAGAATGTTGCCATGGCATGTGTCGCAATAAACCATCTCAACGAATAGCTACAGTTGGCATACTAGGTTATAACTCTGCAAATGGGCTTCTGTCCATTGCTGAAACCTGAGCACCCAGTCTCTGGGTGCATCCAGAGCACACCCAAGCTGTGAATGAGTTTTGGGGGTGGGGGAGTGTAACCTTGTTCAGAACAGGGTGAACCCCTGTGTCTTTTGATTGGCACAGAGCATCTCTATCTTGTCTGGATTAAGCTCCCAATCTAGTCCATTATTGACATCAGACGCCACTTTAGAACTGAAGCAGCTTCCTTGGAGTCAGGTAGGATGGAGAGGTAGAATTAGGTGTCAATAGCATATGGAGGCACTGAGCCTGTAAACTTTGGACAGCATCTCTCATGAGTACCTTATATACTTGAATATAAGCTGACCCGAATATAAGCCGAGGTACAGTAATACCTCATACAAAGTCCGCTTCATACAACATTGGATTCATACAACATTGCCTAATTCCTTGAAAAAAGTTGCCTCATACAAAGTCGTGCTACTTTGTATGAGGCATTGGGTTTTTCCCAGGTTGCATTGTGCCTGGGCAGGATAAAAGGCAGGACACATGCGTGCATTGCTCTTGTGGGTTTTGCATGAGGCGAAGAGTTTAGGAGTGGTTTTGAGCGCGATTTTGGATTTTTTCGTCAGAATTTTTAGAAGCATTCCTGGGATTTTTGCAGCATTCTTCAGTTTCTTGGACAATCACGGTTGTTTGACATGCTTTCGTAATGTTTTTAGCCTTTAGAGAATGATTTCTTAAAGTTCTGTCAGTTTCCTGTCTGTTTCCTTGACTTTGCCCTGAAGTCTGTGCTGTTACAGTACAATGTATCTCTATGGAAACGACGTTATATGAGGCATCGCGGCAAGGATTTGGATGCTGTATGAGGCATCGTGGCTAGGATTTTGCATGCCTCATACAAAGTCCAAATCCATATAAAGTCTAAACTTGTGGAACCAAGTTTGGATGTTGTATGAGGTATCACTGTACCTAATTTTGACCTGAAAACCCAGGAAAATAGATTGATCCGTTAATAAGCTGAGGGTAGGAAATGCAGCAGCTACTAGTGAATTTCAATAATCAAAATACATGAAAATATGGTAAAATTAATTAAATTGTTGGTGCATCTCAATCCAGTGCAGTCTTGGGTCCCTCGTGGTCATTGACCCGAGTATCATTTTTGGGACGAAAAACTCCTCATTTTTGGGACTAAAAAACTCATCTGAGTATACATTTTTTCCACCTGGATACAGGAAAAATGCCACTGGCATGAACTATTCCAGGAAGGACAGGCACATTCCCCTTACACATTTTGCCTATCCCCTCAGCTTTTCTTATGGGCTAGGAAGGCAATGGTCCAATGCATGTATTGTGGCTTTATCTTCTTCCCATCGTTGGGAGTTAAACAGATTGAATTAACATGGGGGCAAGAAGGAGCTAAACTTACATCCAGAGGGTATGTATCAACTACAGCACCCAGGTTAAAGCAGACCTGAGCAACTTTGTGGTTACCCAAGCGAGGGTCATTATCATCATTTCTTGATTTTTGCTGGTTGTAATTGTCAGGGTCATTCAAAGGATGCCATTTATTCTTTTCATTTACTATGTGTGATATACTAGAATGTGTTAGCCAATTAGCTTTAAGATGCCTTGCCAATCAAGTAGATTGTTGCATACCCCACGTGGGCCAGTTAGCACACACACTCACAGGCAGTTCAAGGACACCCAGTCTGAGGATCTGACAGTTTGATCCATCACATGAAGATGCCATCGAGATGGAATCTAAGATAAGCACCACATGTAACCTACAGGTGCATATACAGCTGCATGCCCAGATGTCCAGCCAGCTGTCCCCAGACGTCATATTAGGAGAATTTTCACATATTTGAGATGAGAGGTGTGAGGTGTGTGTGTGTGTGGGGGGACACATATAAAAACCGAGGGTTTTTGCACCTCGACAGCAGACTCCCTAATTCCTGGGGTGACTCTGCCCATTTTTCCTTTCACTATGCCATGAATGGTAGATCTCAAGTCTAACATTCATGGGGGCAGGAAGATGCCTGCTTTTTACTTATTTAGCTAGCTTAGCAATTTCTAATGTTTTATGTTTTTCTTGATCCTTTTGAACTGCCTTTATCCGTATACTTTGTTTACTTTATTTTTGTAACAATAAACGCTGCTATATTTGAAGCAACCTAGTAGCGTTCGTTATTCTCCTCAAAACTTAGAGAGGGGAATTTCCAGGGGTCAGCATATAGGCCAGCAAGGGGCTATTATTCATAGGTCTCTAACAAGGAGGAGTGAATGCCAGAAGAAGACGGAACAGCCTTGAGTGTTTCGTTTCCCTGCAAAGGAGTGTTATCAGCATCGCAGGACTTCCGTTTTGGTGAGGTAACTCCCCTCCAACCCCTGGCTAGCTGATCTCTGCAAAGTGTCATCAAAGGGAGGGGTGGCATAAGACGGGCTATCTAGGAAACTGGACACCTCCAAGGTCCAGAATCGCCATTTTAATTACCAGTTTAATTCTGGGAGCCTAGAGGTCCGCGCAGCTCAAAACGCGGTCTGCCAAAGCAGTAAAACCTCTCCTAGTCAGCCAGCCCTGGTCAGGCCATAAAGGTTATTTCCAGGCCAATGACGGGCCCCCGTTTATGCTACCCTCGACACTATAATAAAAAAATTCCCCAACAGTAACGTCCACCTTTCTGGAGTTAGATGAACCTGTTTGATTTCTGTCATGTTTTAGCTTCAGTTAGAGAAGATTACCGAGCTCTTCCCTCTCTTTTGTTGTTCTCTATGTGTGGACATATAGAAAGTGTACGACATTGTTTATGAATAAGAACAAAACAATAGGAACACAAAAATGCAATAGAATCACAAAATAACTTACCAAATAAAAACACAATAAATCAAGCAACCTAATTAAAAATAGGCTTTTTGAAATGCAACTTCAACCTAATATACGCTGAATCAAACCTAATTTTGGGTTTCCACATCAAAACAGAAAATTACAAATTTGAAAGTAACATGAAGTTATTTATTGTTCACTTATTTTATTTCAAGCACCTATATACCCTGGTCTTCAGCCAGAAATTTTCACAGAGTGGCTTATCAGTCAGTAAGGACAGGCAAGTTCTTAAGCTTTTTAAATTATATCACACATATCTCCGTTTAAAACAAGACATGAATATGAGTAAAAGTTATAAAAATATTGGCAATGTATATATTTATTGACGTTTTACTAATTTGTAGGTAAAACCAGGCTGTGCTAAGCCTGGGTTAATGTCTAGAAAGGCCCATGTATGGAAGGGCTGGGATGGAATAGCAACATTCAATACCTAAGTTATAGGGAATTTGGTGAAATAACAAGTTTTATTGTAGGCAGCATAAATAAAAAGAATGGAAGAAAATGTGAAGAATTGTTCTGTAGGCATTATTCAAGGTTGGATTTAGTATTTTGATTTTAGCAGCTGCTAAAGTGAGCTGCTAAAGTAATCTGCAGTGACTCAAGTGGCTAAGACGCTGAGTAGGAGGCGGAAGGTCAGCAGTTCTATTCCCGAGTACTGAAGGACGGAATGAGCTTTGTCCCAGCTCCTGCCAACCTAGCAGTTCGAAAGCAATAAATTGCAAGTAGATAAATAGGGACCACTTTGGTGGGAAGGTAACAGTGTTCCGTGTGCTCCGGTGTCTAGTCATGCCTGCCACATGACCACGGAAATGTCTGCAGAAGCAGACAACGCTGGCTCTTCGGCTTTGAAACAGATAAGCACTGAACCCTAGAGTCGGATACGACTGGCTTTCGAGCAAGGGAAACCTTTACTAAAGTGAGCTGTATTATTTAAAGTTACAATTCTCTACCCAAGTTCTTTGGAGTAAGTTCCATTGAACTTTTTATTTGAGTAAACTGATGGTATAAAACAAGGTTCAAGAACTGGAGCCTGCAGCTTCCCATTATTATCAGAAAGAGGAAAGTGGAAAGTGAAGGAGAAAGAGGCATGGTTTAGAACGTAGTGATTTTTTTGTTGCTTTCCCATTCTTCTCATAACACTAGCTCCCTGGTGGCTTAGTGGGTAAAAGCCCTGTGCTTGGAGACTGAGAGGAAGGGGTTCATTTCCCCGAGAGCTGCACGATGGGGGGGGGGGGCATGAAAGGACCCTCATTCAGGCGTCCCCTGCAAAAATCCTTTCAACCCAGAGTAATCTTGACACGAAAACACACATCATAACACTGCCAAGTTGCTATACAATGGAGGTTCTTACGTGGATTTCCTTTTGAATAATCCCAATAAAATAGTCACGGACAAATATGAGATTAAAAATGATTTAAAGCCATGTGTCAAATTCCAAAA
Source organism: Bradypodion ventrale (assembly GCA_035047345.1). NCBI lineage: Eukaryota > Metazoa > Chordata > Lepidosauria > Squamata > Chamaeleonidae > Bradypodion > Bradypodion ventrale. Next base: position 215,661,821 of record JAWDJE010000002.1, on the reverse strand, counting down.
GATGGGCTGGAAAATAAGTGGGCCTGCCAATTGCTAAGGAAGTACTGTAGCTTATTGTGTTTCCTACAGCTGCCCATTCTTTGACACTGATTTTCAGAAGGTCCTGATCTTTAGCAGGTTTTGGTTTTCTTCTTTGGTTTTGTGTTGCAAGCCAGAAATTCCTGTCTAAAACATGGACTGTATAAAACCATAGTTTTCTGCAAATGGTTGCTGAAGTTGTCCATAATTAGCACCTGCCTCTAATAAGCAGCCAAAATTAAGTGAAAGCCACCATGTGGCCCAATACTGCAAGTAGACACATTTTTAGGTTGGTAGCATGTGTGATAACTAGCCAATGGAATAATTTTGCTCTGGTTGTTGTGGCTCTCGTGGTCCATTGATGTTGGTATATTTTCTTCAATGGAAGTCTATTTGTTGAGCCATTCATTTTAGGAGAGATGCTCAAGGGTCTGATAATCTGAACAGGATAGATCAAACCATGCTCAGCTGTAGTCCATTGGTTCCAGGCAAGAAGAAGGCAGCGTAGTGAGAACAGGGACCTGGCAGCTTGGGCAAAGTGACCACTGGCACAGGCAAAATGGTGGCAGAGGGACTCTTGACCTTCAGAAGTGCTACCCTTCCTGTAATTGCTTTCCCCTCTCTTATTTCCTTTCAGAAGGCTTTAATTGGTTGAATGCAGTGGGAGGATCACACCGGGAAGAGGGGACGGAGGTCCTATTCATGGTTAGTGACCCTTTCATGCTTTCAATCTTTAGAGCTTCCTGATTGTTTGGTGAGTTGTTTATTTGGAATGATATTTATCTCCCCCCCCCCTTTTTTAAATATATATAGAGAGATTTATGCCACACACCTACAATACCGGGGTGCCCAAACTTTTTGGGTCATGGGCTGGTCATGTGGTTCAGGGAGCTTGTCAGTGTGGGCTGGGGGCCAGATCCAGGCCCCAACACCAATTCATCCGGCCCACAAAGCCCTCGTCGCTCCTGGAAGCAGAAGTAAAACACTTATGGGCGCGTTTTACTTCTGCTTCCACGAACGACAAGGGCTTTGTGGGCTGGATGAATTGGTGTTGGGGGCCGTATCCAGCCCCTGGGGCATAGTTTGGTCACCTCTGTCCTATACCCATGATGTCGAACCTTGGCACTCCAGTTTCAGTTACCAGAAGCCCAAGTCGGCACTCCTGCTGATCAGGGCTTCTGGGAGTTGAAGTTCAAGGACAGCTGGCGTGCCAAGGTTCACCATCACTGTCCTATACATTCATATTTATTTTATTCTTAAAGCATGTCTTACAGGTTTTAAAAAGCCAGAGTAGACATTATTAGGATTGGTAGACCGTTTGTTACAAAGCCACTTCATATTTTTCCACACTTACGAATCATACCTTCTATGCCAGTGGTGGTGAACTTTGGCACTCCAG